>PVKB01001151.1:64822-479955 GCA_004027205.1 Ctenodactylus gundi
TGTTAAAATATAGAATGAAAACACCTTGTAGTGAAGGCCTGTAATCTTAGAACTCTGGGAAGCTGAGGCAAGAGGATCACAAGTTCGAACCCAGCTTGGGCAACTTAGCAATTTAGTGAGACTGTATCTCAAAATCAAAATTAAAAAATGGACTTGGATGTAGGTAAGTGTAAAGAAGACTTTGGGCTTGATTTATAGAGGCATGCATGTGTGCACAGTCTCACACACACACATGCACCCCCCCCCCCACACACACACAAAAGAAAAAGAGAATAAAGAAAATGCAACTTAAATTTTGTGGTTACTGAGTGTAGATGTTTTTCTCTTCCTCTTCCTTCTCTGTCTTTTTCCTCGTTTTCCTGATTCTTCTGCTGTACTGAGGATTAAACCTGAGGCCTTGGTCTGTATTACCCATCCATCCTCTGCCTTTTTTATTTAAAAGAGTTATTAAGGTGAATCTGGTGGTGTGCACCTGTAATCCCAGCATTCTGAAAGGCTGAGTTAGGAAGATTATAAGTTAGAGCCTCAGTTGGTCAACTTTGGGACTGTCTCAAAAAATAAAAAATGTGGAGATGTAGCTCCGTGTGAAGGCCTTGGATCCAATCCCCAGTACTGCAAAGAAGTAAATAAAAATTTTCCGTTTTTGTTTTGTGGCACTGGGTTTGGAACTGAGGCTTCATGCATGCTAAGCACATGCTTTGTCACTGAGCTATACCCTCAGCCATTTTTATTTTGATCCTCCTGCCTAAGTCTCTCAATTACTGGGATTGTAAGTGTGTGCCACCATGCTAGGCCTCACCTTACTTTTTTTTTTTTTTTTTTTTGAAATGGGGTCTCGCTCTATAGCTCAGGCTGGTCTTGAACTCACTATGGAGCCCAGGCTGGCCTTGGACTCAGGACAATCCTCCTGCCTCAGCCTCCCAGAGTGCTAAGATTACAGGCGTGTGCCACCAGGCCCCGCGTTATTTGGTGCTGGGGAATTGAACTCAAAGCCTTGCACTTGCTGGGTGAGCACTTTAACCACTGTGCCATTCCTCCAGCCTCTTACCTTACTTCTTACCCTTTGGAAAAATAAAGGCTAAATACTAATCAGATCTTCACATTCTCTAAGTGCCATTTCAAACTACTCCCGAGGTACTTTGTTCATTGATTTTTGAAAATTCCACAGAGCGAAGTAGAATTGCTTCAGATGAAAGAGACTGAGGGGCTGATGCCAGAGGAGAGATAAGGCAAATACCGTTGTAGAAGGGGGACCGGAGCCCCAGAAGCTGGCGAATTTGATTCTTACTGTGCCTATCCACACTGGAACTCTCAAGCTGATTATAGCAAATCCTATGTTTTTCTACTTCCACCACCAATAATTTCTGTTTTACAAGCTTTTCCTTTTTTTAAAGTTCCCAGCTCTAGCTGTATTCCATTTCACAGCACCTAATGTCCAACCCCAGAAGGAGGCTTGCAAGGAGAGCGGACCCTCCCGAGCCCTGCTTTCTTTCCTGGAGGTGGCAAACCACAAACATCCCTCTTGGGTGTCTTCCCAGGCACGCAGCAGAACTGATCATCCCTTCCCTGCAGGCCTGGCTGGGGCAGGACGTAGGCTACTTCGCATCAGCTCCTTGGGCTGTGGCTTCAGTCCTGGAGGTAGGATCCTAGGGCCTTCGCACTAGGCAACACTCAAACCCCCTCCTTTTTTTTTTTTTTTTTTTAGTTTTGATTTTGAGACACAATCATTCTTAGTCACTAGGTTGCCCAGAGTGAGCTCAAATTTATGGTCCTACTGCCTCAGCTTCCAAGAGTGCTGGGATTAAAGGAATGCACCACTGGGCCTGGCTTTATTTCTGTTTTGACAAATAAATAATAAGATTTTCCACAGGGCACTGGATAATTGAGGAGTTTAAGATGGGATGCATGTTTGAAAAGCAGCATTACGGTATGGATGCCAAGTCCAGATGCGAGGAAGACTTTTCTTTAAGTATGTGGCCTTAGACTAAATCATTGAAAAGAGACATGAAGAAGCAAACCCAACATAATTAGATATCTCATTTTAATGAAATATGTAGATATTGTGGGAATGACAAAAATGTTCTAAAATTAAATTATCATAATGATTACATAGTTTCATAAACCACTGAATTGTAATTTGTGACATATAAATTATATTTCCAAAGAGCTATTAAATAAAAAAGATGTTTCTCTCTAAAAAACAAATAAAGCAATTCCAACTTTAATTATAGCTAAGGAGGAAAACATCCCCACGAAAGGTGGGGGCATAGATGAAATACGATTGATTTCAAGTTATTAGTTGTTACGGTTTGCCAAAAGTCTCATCTGTTTGGATGGTGTGGAATAGCTGTGGAGCCATGTGTTGTTACGATGTGGGGTCTGGCTAAAAGGGGCAGAAGCTTGGTGTTTGACCTGGAGGGATTGTCTCAATTTACTGACACCAAGGGAAGAGCTTTCGGGTGTGTTATTGAGTTGTGGGCCAGGAAATGAGGGAGGGCCACCCACTGAGTGTTGGGTCCCAACTGACCTCTTGAATTAAGTGAAGGAAGGAAGAAGAAACATTGTGGGAAAGCTCTGGCACTGCCTGAGTATCCAGACACGGACTTATTCCTTCCTTGGTTCCTAGCTGCAATTCCTTGATCAACTGTCCAGCTTTTGCCCTGTTCTTCCACTGTCGCTGATGCCCATGAATGGATTGTGTGACCTACCTCCCCACGCCTCCCCCCCCCAAAAAAAAAAAAAAAACTGTGAGCTGAGTAAATCTTTCCTCCTAAAGTTATAGATGTCAGATATTCTGTCCCAGCGACAAATAAGTAACTATAACAGAAATTGGTACCAAAGAAGTGGAGTAGCTGTTGTAACTTTACCTGACCGTGTGATTTGGAAGCCTGGCTAGAGAAAGCCTTAGAATGCTGTAAGCTGAGCTTAATAGGAGATTCTGAAGACCAGAATTCTGATTGAGGTGTGGGTTGTAAAGACCAGACTCAAGAAGCATCAGATGGGATGGAAGACTTTATTGGTGATTGGTCTAGAAATCATGCGTGCCATGAGCTTTCAAAAAGTGTCTCAGCATTTTCTCCTTGTCCAGTGACTGCCTAAAACTGAGATTAAGGGTGGTGGACTGCTTTAATCAGGTGGCAGAAATCTCAAAGTAGCCCACTATTCAGGCAATACGTGTGTATTACCTTTAGCTTTTAGCCAGCTTTGCGCTGAAAAGCTGAAAAAATGGCAGAGAAAAATGATGTGAAAAGTTTGCAGTTTTGCCAAAAACAATGCGACTCCAAAGTAGGAACAGAAGAGCACACGTGTGTTAAAGTACTTGGAATCAGGGCTACAAAAAAGATGCGTTGAGGGTGTCTCAGGCATCAGCAAGATCTCACCCTTTATCAGTTAAGGTGGGTGGAGGGCAAAAGATCTTGTTCTGAGAAGAGTGGCCCAGGGCACCCTGTAGGGCTAAAGAGGGAAGAAAGTGTTTGCTGAAGATCAGCTATCTAAGAACTCAGAGTCTTTGGCAGCAATTGTCCAAGGGAGTCAGACTACTCCTCAAGACAGTGGCAGAACTTGATGTCATCTATATAGTGCTGGTTTCACAGGCATGCAGAATGCAACAGCTGTGGGGCCACAGAGGCTTCCATCCAACTTCAGAGGAAGGCCTTAGAGGCCAGGCAGTTCATCCCTGGGAGGGCAGTGCATGAAGTTGTGAAGGTGAGCTGAAAGCGCAGTAGGAAACTTGGAGAATCCAGAACATGGATCATTCACGGAGGAAGGCCACAGGCTGTGAGCCTAATGGAGAATCCATGGAAGTTACAGCAGAGGCAGTGCTGTAGGGGTATGGTCACCCAGACCTTTGGAGTTCACATCTTGCCACAGTTTACCCCAAGTTCTAGACATGAAGCTATAAGATTTAACTCATGCTCTGTGAGGTTTAGAACTTGTTTTTATCCAATTGCTTTGTGTCCTCCTATTTCTCCATTTTGGAGTGGGAATGTTTACCCTGTGCCACTGTATGTTGGAAGTGTTTAACTTTCCTTTGATTTTTCACAGGCGCTCAGTAAGAGTTTGCCTTGAATCTCAAAGGAAACTTTGGACTTGGACTTTTTAGCTGTGCTGGAACTGTTAAGACTTTGACAACTCTTAGAGAAGGACTAAATGCATAAGAAGGTGGACATGAATCTTTTGGGGGGTTATGGGAGTGTCCCCCAATTTTTACAGTAAATGGATGCCAGTAAAAATTGAAACCCACTCACAGATATAACCTGAAATAAGAGTTATCATGTTTCTGAAATACATGAGAGAGGTAGGTCTGATTTTGGGTATGTAGAACCAGGTCAACTGATACAGGGAAATCTAGAACATCCGTACCTGGTCTTTTACATCCTCACCAACATTTCTTTTCCTATTTAAGTTGAGTCTGTTTTGTTTTGTTTTGTTGAGGATTGAACCTGTGCTAGGCAAGGGCTCCACCATTGAGCTATATCCTCAGCTCTTGTAAATTTTATTTTGAGACAAGTTCTCACTAAGTTGCCCAGGCTGACTTTGAACTTGTCATTCTCCCGCCTCTGCCTTTTGAGTCCCTGGAACCATAAGTGTGTACAGACATACCTGATCAAGTACTATCTTATAAATACAAAAAAAATAGACAGGACAATGAAGAAGTAAGAATTGTCTCTATATTTTCTGGGGTGAAATAAATTTAGAATAAAATAATTACTCTAAAAATAAGATTGTAAAGCTTCCTCTCCTAAGCTCCAAGTCCTTGGGAGCCATAGGTTACAGTGCAGACATGGCAAAGTCCAAGGACCTTGTCACACACAGCCAGTCCTGAAAATGGCACAGAAATGGCCTCAAGAAAGTCCAATCACAGAGGCTGAGGTCATAGCTCAGTAGTGGAGTGCCTGCCTCATCATTTCAAATCATTCCTCCATGATAAAGGTATTTCAATTTATTTAACCACTTCTCCATGGACATTTAAACTGTTTTGAACTATCTGGTATTATGAAGAAGATGGCAGTAATTTCACATGCCATAAGTCTACATGTAGACTTCATCATTGGAAGCAGAACTGCTCAAAGGTGCATGCAGTTTTCATTTTGAAATATTTGCTCTCCTTGGAATTGGTAACAATTTTCACTCCTCTGACAATTAAAAAATGTTCATTTTCCAACCTCTTTCATCAACAAAGTTTTTTTATTTAGTTTTCTTTACCATGGAGCTATATGAGAACGTGGCCCTCAGAAGTCCAATAATTTCTCTCTCTCTTTCTCACTCCTGATACTGGAAATTAAATCCAGGGCTTTTGCACTGAACTACACCCCCAGCCCATTATTTTTAAATATTGAGGTAGTCTAAGTCACAGAGTTTTGATCCTCTTGCCTCAGCCTCCCAGAATTCTGGGATTGCAGTTGTGTACCAACACACTTGACTTCAGTTTGCTTTCTGATAAGGCATTTCTTTTCTTTTCTTTTCTTTCTTTCTTTCTTTCTTTCTTTTCTTTTTTCTTTCTGTCTTTCTGTCTTTCTTTCTTTTTGAGGCAAAATCTCACTTTGTAGGTGAGGCTGGTTCTGAACTCACTATGTAGCCCAGCTGGCTTTGAACTCTTGGCAATCCTACTGCCTCAGCTTCCCAGGTGCTGGGATTACAAGTGTACACCATCATACCCAGTTTATCTGGTGCTGGGTAATCAAACACAGGGCCTTGTGCTTGCTAGTCAAGTGCTTTAACCGCTGTGCTATTCCTGTAGCTACTGATAAGAAGTTTCTTAATGGCTTTCAGATTGCTTCCTTTTCTCTGTGTCCTCATATGACCTTTGTTCAGTGTGTGAAGAGAGAGAGAGAAGAAAGGAGGGAGAGAGACAGGGGAGAGGAGGGAGACAGAGAGAGAGAGAGAGAGAGAAAGAGAGAGAGAGAGAGAGAGAGAGAGAGAGAAGAGAGGTGATGTTTCTTCTAGTTCTCTGGTGTCACTACTCCTAAGAACACCAATCCTATTGCATTGGGTCACGTACCCTTTTGACATCATTTAACCTTAATTTCTTCCAAATAATGACTCCAAATTTATCCATCTGGTGGTTAGGCCTTCAACATATGAATTTGTGGAAGATACACTTGTTCAGTCGGTAATATCATACTGCATATCAGATTTCATACTAGAAAAGAATCATATGAATATAGTAAAGGTGTGCTGGCCTCGATGGCTCATGCCTGTAATTTCAACATTTTGAGAGGCTAAGGTTAGAGGACATCAAGTTCAAGCCCTGCCTGGGCAATTAGTGACTTAGCAAGATCCTGTCTCAGAATAAAAAAAGTAGAAAGGCTGGAGATTTAGTTTAGTTTAGTGTAAAGGCCCTGGGTTCAATTCTCAGGAGAAAAAAAGGTAAATGTGGGAGTATTTTCAAAGGGAATTGAGAGCTTATTAAAAGTATTTTTGAGAAAAAAGTTTTGAAACAGGATCTCACTGTGCAGTCCAGGCTGGTCCTGTGCTCACTATATAGCCCAAGCAGGCTTTGAATTTATTACAGTCCTCCTGCCTCAGCCTCTTGAGTGCTGAGATTACAGGTATGTGCCACCATGCCTGGTTTATGTGGTGCTGGGGAATCAAATCCAGGGCCTTGCAGTTTCTTGCAAACACTCTAACCACCATGCTGCTCCTCCAGCCCAGCTTAGGTCTTCTGGAGCATCAGAGAATCATACTGAGGGGGATCCTTATGACTGTAAGGAGTGTAGGGAAACATTCAGACATCAGTGAGCCTTTCGAGCCTGGAGACTTCATGTGGGAAGAGAATTCCTACGATTGCAACAATTATGGGAAAGTCTTTTCCCACAGCCCACATCCTATTACACAGCATTGAACCTACTCAAAGAGAAACTCTATAAAGTACTGAATATGGCAAAACCTTTAATCAGAATCTCAAACTTTATCCCACATCAAAGAATTTTAACTCTAGAGAGAAACCCTCTGAATGGCATAAATGCTGAAAGTCCTTCAATTATAGTTTGTACTTTTTTTCCACTCCAGAGAATTCATCGTGACAAGAAAGCTGAACGTGCACATGCTGCCTGACCTTGGTCAGTTTCTATAACATCAAAGAATTCATTTCAGGAAGGGTGAAAGGAAGGGCACCTTAGGCCAGACTCTTGCTTGCAAATCTACTTTGTAAAAAAAATGAAGACGTCCACGGGAGCAACTCCAACGTATCTGTGGGTTTATGTCATGATGTTAAGTGGCCAGTTGATCTGTGTTTGCACCTCTGCCTCGAATGTGTTAATTTTTTTTTTATTGTGGTGAAATACATACAGTATAAAACGTGCCTTCTTATCCGTTTCTCGGTGCACAGTTCTGGGGTGTTAATTCCACTCACATTGTTGTATAACCGTCCCCAACTCCATCTCCTGAATGTTTTCATTGAGCCAAATGAAAACGCTACTCCCGTCCCCAGTGCAGGTAGCTCCCGTTCTGCCTCTGTCTCTATGACTTTGACTTCTCAAAAAGTTCGTGAAAGAGGAATCATAATATCTGTCCTTTTGTGATTGGTTCTTTCACATAACACAGTATTTTGAAGATTCATCCATAGGGTGGGGGCATGTCAGAGCGCTTGCCTAGCGAGTACAAGGCCCCTGGAGTTGATTTCCAAGAACTGCATATAAGCCGGGTGTGGGGGCACATGCCTATAATCCCAGCACTCAGGAGGCTGAGGCAGGATGGTTACCATGTATTTGGGGCCAGCTTGGGCTACATTTTAAATTCAGGACCAGCCTAACCTATAAAGAAAAACCATGTTTCAAAAAAAAAAAAATGGCTAGAGGAATGGCACAGTAGTTAAAGCACTTGCCTTGCAAGCACAAGGCCCTGAGTTCAATTCCCCAGCATCACATAAGGCCAGGCGTGGTGGCACATGACTGTAATCCCAGCACTCAGGAGGCTGAGGTAGGAGGATTGCCTTGAGTCCAAGGCCAGCCTGGGCTACAGAGTGAGACCTTGTCTCAAAAAAAAAAAAAAATCTTCCATATGATAGCATGTATCAGAATATCCATTTATTTATGTACTTGTTTTGGTTTGCTGCGCTGGAGATCAAATCCAGGGTGCTCTAACACTGAGCAACACCCACATCCCATCATTCCATTTTAAAAGCTGAATGCTCACACATTTCCTCTGTGAACCATTGATCACATGATACACGTGGAAGGAAGTCTGCTTTTCCTCATTCCTCATATACTATCAGGACACATACGCACACATACTGTACAGACGGAAGAGCAGTTAGTACAGTTCTTAGAAATGTATGTATTTATTTATTTATTTTACAGTTCTGGGGAGTGAACCCAGGGACTTCATGCAGAGCTGCATTCCAGGCCATTTTTTACTTTTATATTGAGACAGGGTCTCAGCAAATTGTTAAGTTGTCCAAGCCTGTCTCAAAATTGCAATCATCGTTCCTCAGCCTCCCAGACTGCTGGGAGTCCAGCTGTGTGCCATCACATCTGGCAGTTCTTAGAAATTGCTGGTAGCTTTTCCGCACTTGTGTCCTGAAACAACCCATCCCTGGTATGTGAGGCACAGCACCAAGGTGCTATGAGGCCACCGCAGGGGGCTCAGATTTAGGGCCGCAAAGAGAGCCATTTGTTGGGGGAGGTACTGAAGAAGCGAGGTCCTGGGTGGCAGCAAGACCAGCTGAATCCCCGTAATTTGGGTCAGAAAGAGGGACATACTTATGGGCTGGGACAAAAGTGAAATCATCCTGGCTGGAATACACCTGGTTTATCCTGAGACGACATCAAAGAGCCAGGCACTTTCGTGGAGTCAATGTAAAGTTCCGTACACCACTGAATGGTTTTGTCTGTAGCAGTTTTCAGCTTCGGGGGAAAACCAACTAACACAGCCCAGTTACTCTGAGGCCGTCCAGGCGTTTATGGCTCAAGATGGTTGCAGCAACATCAAGATGATTCAACATACCCCCGTACAGCATAAGTAGTTCAAATACCTTTGTCTGCAAGGATCTGAAATTCAAATCTCTCTCCTTTTTCAGTAGTGGGGATTGAACCAGGTCCTTCCCACTGAGCGACATCTCCAGCCATTTATTTATTTATTATTTTGAGACAAGGTCTTGCCAAGTTGTCCAGGCTGGGCTTAAGCTTGGGGTCCTCCTGTCTCAGTTTCCCAAAATGCTAATATCTCTTAAAGTCATTTTCTGTCTAAAATCATGCAAGGCAAAGTAGGCCTGAAATTGTTCGAATTTGAGTATAGGTAAGTTTTCTACCACTAAAATGTAGTTTGTAAATGGGAAGAATTCTGAGATTTGTAGGAAAAGAACCCTCATGCCCACTAAAAGGGGAAATGGCCCCAAATGTGGGAAGTTAGCTGGGTGTGGTAGCACACATCTAATCCCGGCATTGTAAGAGGCTGATGCAGGACAGTCAAATTGGTATCTAGCCTGAGCAACTTAGTGATTTGGCTAGACCCTGTCTCAAAATAAAAAATGAAAAGGGCTGAGGTATGTAGCTCAGTGTGAAGTCCTTGAACTTAAAAATTAAAAAAAAAAAAAAAAAACCAGAAAAGGGAAATGCTGAGGCAGTAGCATTACTGCGAATTCAAGGCCAGCGAATGAATTCAGGACCAGTCTGGACTAAAGTGAGGCTCTGTCACAAAAAAAGAAAGAAAGAAAGAAACAAAGAAAGAAAGAAAGAAAGAGAGAAAGAAAGGGGAAAAAAGATAGTGCACATTAAAGAGGAATTTGTGATGACTTATTATTGCTTGCCTGAGCTAGTGCTCACCTTTCCTAGGACAAGTCCCCGGTACTGCTACAATTAACTTCCCATTCCCTGTCAACCACACAACACCAAGAAGTATGGGTTCCCATCCAGAAGCTCTGTCAAGGAAGAACAATAGGGCCAGTGCTGGAGTGAAGTAAGCCAGGTCCCTTGGCTGCAAGTGCAAAATCTAAGGAGACAATAGATTTCTCTTGCAGTGGCTCATAGTCTGGGTCCTTAAATGAGCTCTGAAGCCTGGATGTGTTTGGGAGTGACAGAAATGGCCTCTGTGTGTCTCTTCTTTTTCTTTTTTGATGGTGATACTAGGAATGGAACCCAAAGTCTTTGCACTGAGTATATCCCCAGTCCTTTTTTATTTTTTACTTGAGGCAATGTCTTGCTAAGTGGCCCAGGCCAGGCTAAATTTGCCATCCTCTTACATCAGCTTCCCAGAATGCCGGAATTACAGGCATGTGTCATTCTTGGCTTGGTCTCTGCTTCCTGGGTGTCTAGGGCCAGGTGAAGCGGGGGGAGATGAAAGGGAGATATGAGAGAAATGCTTGAGAGTAAGTTAGCCAAGGGAAAGAGGTACAGGGATGCGCTCCAACACAGAGCTACAGCTGGGAATGCTGGGCCGCTCCAAGACACACATCTCCCATCTTTGAGGTACCAATAAATAGTGGGCCTCTCTGTATGAATTCACTCACTCATTGTAGTCATTCCCCTGCAAGGTTAGACACATTGTTAGCTGTCAGAAATGTTTTTGTTGAACTTTCTTCATGAAAGGAACAGAAGTCTTTATAACAAAGGTACAGTAAAAGGTAGGTGTGGTCTGCCCAGACTCTTCTGATAGGTCTTCTTGGTTAGTCCTTGGTTGGTTCCTGGAAGATAACCCCGAAATCCTTGGAATATCCTGTTGCTCACAGTGTCTTTATTTGCCTGTCAAAGAGAGTTTATTATAACAATGAACTGTATCATGAATACTTGTTTTAGTATGACTAGAGGTTTGGGCCAGACTCTACCAGTTGCCTTTGGTGGGGTGTGGTCTGGAGGCTCAGTAGCCAAAATCAGTTTCATGGGTACACCATGCTTGTCTTGGTTACATTGCTGGAACAATACTTGACATCCACAGCTCAAAAGGAAAGGTTTATCATAGTTCACAGCTTCGGAAGGTTTCCGTCCACTCACGGATTGCCTGTAATGGTGGAAGCATGTGGTGGAGAGTGGGCACAGGGAGGCTCTTCATGGCATGGCAGACAGGAAGCACAGTGAGCGAGGAAGGGCGGAACTTGTGCGCATCCTTCACCCTAGTCTGCCTACTTGAGAGTTCCCCTTTTCCTTTTTCAGCCTAGAAGAATCAAATCATAGTATTTTTACTGTATAATTGTCAGCTTTTCCCCTTGTTATTCAACTTGTGATGCCATTTTTAACAGTTAAGAGGTTTTGTTCTCTATTTGATTCTCATTCTTTACATTAATTTTTTTTCTATCAGAAATTTTATTTTTCAAAATGAGGAAGCAGGTACAGTGGTATATACTGGTAACCCCAGCTATGTGGGAGGCTGAGGCAGGAAGATTGCGAATTGGAGTCTAACTGGGCAACTTAGCGAGGTGCCATCTAAAAATAAAAAATAAAAACTCAGCGCTCTAGGAGGCTAAGGCAGGAGGACCACAAGTTCGAGCCCAGGCTGCACAACTGAGTGACTTAGCGAGACCTGTCTCAAAAGCAAGTAAGCAAACAAGCAAATAAATAAAATGTTGGGGATGTAGCTCAGTGTGAAGGTCTTGATTCAGTCTCCAGTACTGCAATAAATAAGTAAATAAATAAATAAATAAATTTGAGACTGGGGAGGTAGCCCAGTGGTGGAGCACTTGCCTAGCATGCCTGAAGACTTAGGTTCCCGATTACTAGAGACAAAACAAAGCAAAGAATCAACAAAAACAAAGGTTCATTTACTATGCTGTATTCAGCAGTGAGTAGCGGAGACCCATGACAATGGCTTATACAAGATTTGTTTTTCTCTCACACCAACGGCCAGAAGGAGAGGATTCAGGGTTTCTAGGAAGCCCTTACAGTCCGCCTCCCAAGATCTGTGTTTCTTCTAGCTCAGCACTTTGACATCTCTATCGTGCAGCCCTGGGCTTCCGGTCCCAGGTGGAGCTCCTGCTTTGCAATCATATTCCGGCAGAGGATGGACAAAGGCCCTTGCTCTGGCTCTCCAGGAAATCCCTCCAAAGCCACCACTTCCACTCATGTGCCACAGGTCGAGGCCTAAACACATGGCCACCCTTGCTCTACGAAGGCTAAGAGCTGTGCTGTTCACTGCAAGCGGCCGCTGCTCAGCTAAACTGCGAGATTCAGACAGGTGAGCAATTAATCATTAGTCTCTCCCACTTGTTTCTCTTTCTTGTCCCCACCGTGGCCCACACTTCTCAGCCACATTTGCCAACAGATATGGCCTATCTGATTTGGGATGTCAATCATGATACTACTTACTACAGGCAACACCTTTATGTACTGTTAAAACATACTCTATCTTTTTATTGTGCTGATGGAGTTTGAACCTAGGGCTTTGTTTATTCCAGGCAAGCACTCTCCCACTGAGCCGAGTCTCCAGCCTATATGCATGTTTTAACATGTCCACTGATATAGAAATAACCAGAGAAAACCTAGAAGGCTGAGGGCATAGTTCAGAGGTAGAGTTCCTGCCTAGCATGAATAAGGATTTGGGCTCAATCCTTGGCACCAGGAGAGAAAGGCGGGGGGAGGGGTAGGAAGGAAGAAAGAAGAAAAAAGAAAGATGAAGTGGATTTATCTATATATTAAATTTATTATTATTTTTGAGATGGGGTCTTGCTATGCAGCTGAGGCTAGTCTTCAATTCTTGAGCTCAGGAAATCCTTTCTTCAGCCTCTGCAGTAGCTAGCAGTATGGACACGTTTCACTGCAAACAGCGCATGCACACACACACACACACACACACACACTCACTTTAATGACAGTGTATCGGGGCTGGGATTACAGGCATGCACTACCACACATGCTTAGCTTTCAGTTTATATATATATATTTTTTATTGATTGGGTAACATGTAAGCACCTGGCTTAAGGCACTTTATCTATGGAGTGGCAACTCCATCAGGTTGACAAGTGTTCTAAGACTCAACGTTTGTCTTCTTGCTCATCCACTTCCCCAGCCATGGTACGATTTTTGTGTATTGGCCTCTGGCGTCCCCTGCTGTCCGCTACGGAAACGATCTCTTCTCAGCTTTGAGAGAGCGTATCTAAAAGTGTCTTTCTCTTACTCTTAATTCGATGTCAGGTAACTTTTTTTTCTCCACATAAACTCCTTTTCTACTTTTTCCTCCTTCCTACTCTTGCCCAATACCTCCACATAACCTCTGCGCCTCCTTATTTACACTGTGATAAGCTACGGTGGTATCTGCCATCCTACACCAACCTAGCCTGAGAGCTCTTGAGTATTTGTCAAGGAGCATTTCACTGACTTTTCACAGGAGCCCTACATTCTGATATTATTCCTAGCATACAGAAGAACACACCAGGGCTTAGAGCTCGGGCCATTTTCCCAGGTCCACAGAAAAAGTAAGAGGCAGAAACTAAGGATAGTGCAGGGCTGTCCCCAAGCCCTACGCTCTGTCAGGGATTCTTAGCCTTGGAAACGTCCCTCCTTTGTGTTTTCCAGGCTGGCCACAAACGATCCTTTTGTCTCAGCCCCATGAGTAGCTGGAACTACAGCCGTGCACATAATGCCCAGTTCTTTTAAACTATAATACTTGCTATCATTCTGAGGTTTTAATTGATGTGGCAAAGCATGATGTTACAGGCTGAACTTTGTTCCTCTAAAATCTGAAAGTTGAAGCCTTCATCCCCAGTGCCACTATGTTAGGAGACAGAGCCCATCATGAGGTAAAAATTGAATGGGGCCATAAGGGTGGAGACCAAACCAGTAGGTGAGGTGTCCTTATAGGATGGGACAACGGGAGTGTGCACACACGGAGAAAAGGCCTCGTGAGTCTATAGTGAGAAGGCAGCCACAGAGAGTCAGGGAGAGATGCCCCAGGGGAGACCAATCCTGCTCTGACAACTTGACTTTGGATTTCCAGTCTTCAAATTGTGAGAAAATAATGGCTTTATCGTTTAAGTTACCTGGTTTGTGGTGTTTTCCTGTGGTAAGATTTTTTTTTAATCCTATGTTAGGTTATTTTGGGGCTGAAGAACAGTCACGTAAGCTGAGGGCTGAAATAGACACAGTAATACCTGATTGTCATATGCTAGTGTCCCAAGTAGAGACTAAAGGAGAGAAAAGTTTTTTGTTCTCCAAAAGAAACCAACATCCTACTGTGTTGCATAATTTAACACAAAGCTGGGAAGGGTGGTATGTTCCCACAGTCCCAGCTACTCAGAGACTGAGACAAGAGGATTACTTGAATCTAAGAGTTTGAAGCCAGCCATGGCAACACGGTAAGACTTTCCTTGCTTCTAAAAATAAATTTTTAAAAATTTAGTTAGGAGTCCATCTCCATCTGACAGTCTTTTTATTTTTTTTAAATTTATGTATCATCTCCCATTCCCCTCCCCATTCTCTCACCCCCCTTTCCCTTTCCACAAAGTCCATCTTCTTACTTTCTTCCCTTTCTCTTACATTTCTTATGGTTCTGTTTTCTCATATTTAGAGAAATCATATGATATTTAACCTTCTGAGTCTGGTTCATTTCACTAATCATAATGGTCTCAAGGTGCATCCATTTTCCTACAAATGACCCAAATTTATTAGTATTAATGGGAGAGTAACACTCCATTGTGTGTATATATAGCACATTTTTTTATCCAGTCATCTGTACGTGGGCATACTGGCTTCCCTAAGATTCAGCTATTATAAATTGTGCTGTTATAAACATGGGTATGCATGTATCACTATAGTGTGTCCATCTGATAGCCTTAAGCTTCTCTGGTCACATTGGGAGTTTATATGTCTATTGTGGTTTGGATCTGGAATGTCCCCCAAAAGTCTTATGTATTTGAATGTTACAAATTGTCTATGGAACCATGTGCTGTTGGGAGATTGGGGCCTAGTCTGGAGGGGTGGATTATAGGCATGTAAATTGGATTACAGGTGTGTAGTGGGGGCTTACCACACTTTCCACAATTGGATCCAGGAGGGACTGATCACTGGGATGAGACCTGGAAGGACATATAAGCTGCTTCCTGCCTTCCGTGGAGGACTAGGACTAGTCTCAACTAGTCTCAGCTTGCCTTCCTGTTTGTGATGTCGTGAGAAGCTGCCTCCACCTCTGCCTCTGCCATGTACTTCCATTGCTACCGGCCGACCCTGGATGGACTGTGACCTTCTGAAACTGTGAGCTAAAATAAACCTTTCCTTTCCTAAATTTATGGGTGTCAGGTATTGAATCACAGCAACAAAAAAGTAACTGAGACAATGTCCCTGTGATGTGGGAGACACTGCGACTTTTTTTTCTTTTTTAAATTATTTCTTTCTTCCCCCAACTCAGTTCTCTAAGGTTAAAGGAGGTAATTATCTGTCCTCCCTCTGGGTGGGAAACAACTGGACAGAGTCATGCTAGGGGGGTTGGTGGGTAGCAGCAGTTGGAGCAAGGGCAAGGAGTTTACAATCAGATTTAAGGTCTGACCAGAACATAGGACCAGGATGATCTGGAGAGTCTGAGATGACTCTTGAGGTTTTTCTGGGCTCTCAGGGATTGGACAACACCGTGGTGCAACCAGAGAAGGGTCCGTAAAACATTTGGAAAACCATACTGGGTGCTGCCTCAACATGAAAAACAACTGAACACAGGGGATCTCAGTATACTTCCCTTGTCACTTGCATAAGAAGTTTAGCTGAAGGATGGTGTTGTAGTGGAGACTCCCCGCCCCAGATCACCTCCTGGTTCCCCAATGAGTATCTAGGCTGTATGTTGGTGCAAAAGAAGGTGAGGCTTTTTGTCCCTAAATTTTCTGGGTCCATTGTGAAAGGTAACAGGCCAAAGGAAACCTGGTGGGAATTTGGGACTGTGTATTTCCCATCTGTAACAGAGAAACTATGCTTTAAGTAGGCATTCCCATAGAAAGAAGGTTTCGACCCTATGAGAGAGGGTCCTTCTTCCTACAATCAAGGGGTTCTAGGGAAGATTGGCCCCTGATGTGGAAACCTCGCAGGCCATCACAGTGGAGTAGTGGGGAGGTTCTCAAGTCCATAGACTCTTATGTGGTTAAGAATAAAGGGATGGAGTCCCAAAACAATGCAGGCAACAGCTTATTGAACCAAATAAAAAGGAGAAATCCTTGGCTGAGAAGTCAAGAGGAAGCCCAAGCAAGTTAGAGAAAGAAGAGAACAAGAAAGAAAAGCTCCTGGCCGAGAAGACAGGAGGAGGCCTGAGTGGGTGTCCCTTTTTTTGCTTGATTAAAATCGGTGCTGGTTTGAATCTACAGCCTTTGCACTAACGTTTTTATTTTTTATGTTGAATAGGGTCTTGCTAAATCACTAAGTTGCCCAGGATGGGCACAAACTTGTGATTTTCCTGTCTCAACTTCCCAGAGTGCTGAGATTATAGGTGTGTATCACCATGCCCAACTATTTCCTTATTTACTGTGCTTTTAAAAAATTACATATTAGTGATGTAGTGTGGTATTTCACACACAGGGCATCACTGACACAGTCAGTATGAGTAGCATTTCTATCTCCTTGACTTTATATTTGGAGCTTCTCTCTTCCCGATCTTCATAGATCATAGGACAACGGAACTTATTTATGCTTTGTACTTACTTGCCTTTTATCCCCTGGGGACAAAGGAATCAGAACCCAGGGCCTTGCACATGCTAGGCAAGTGCTGTACCACTGAGCGATACCTGCAGCCTCTCTTCTGTGTTTTTTAGTTTTTGTTTTCAGTACTAAGAACCTTATGCATGCTAGAGAAATGCTTAGTCCGTTGAGCTATATTCTCACCTCTTTTTATTTTGAGATAAATTCTTGTTAAGTTACCCAGGCTGGCCTCAAACTTGCAATCATCCTGTCTCAGCCTCCCAAGTAGCTGAGACTGCAGGTGTGCACCACCATGCCCAGTTCTCTGCTTTGTTTAGTTTTGGGTACTGGGGACAGAACCCAGGGCCTTCACATTGAGCTACATCCCCAACTTTATTTTTGAGACAAGATTTCACTAAGTCACTAAGTTGCTCAGGTTGGGCTTTACTTGTGATCCTCCTGCCTCCTGCCAGACCAACGCACCTGACTTGTCTGTGTTTCTGTACTGGTTTTTCAATTACCTATATCTCTTTAGCCTTCCCAGCACCTAGTAATCACTATTCTACATTCAGATAAATTTGGGCTTGATTTTCCTCCCAAGTTATTTTCTTTAAAGGGAGCCCTAGAAATATTCATATAAGATGGCTCTGGTTCCAAGTTAGCAGATAATTTCACAAATGTGCAAATTCAGTTGAATCAGTTTAGTTGACTGTATCATTATGGTGAGTGGGGTTCTAAGGCAGATTTACAGGTCTGTGAGCAATTGCATTCGGTATTAGGTATGGCTCAGTGGTGTCGCCTGTGGTGCCTTGTGTGAATTTTTGGCTTGTTTTTTGAGACCGAGTCTTGCTGTGCAGTCCAGGCTGTTCCTGAATTCACTATGTATCCCAGGTTGGCGTAGAATTTCTGGCAATCCTCCTGACTCAACTTTCTGAGTGATGGGATTACAAGTATGTGCCACCGCTCCTGGCTTGTGCACGGCATATTTTGTTGACCTTATGAAGACACTAGAGTTAATGAGCCTCAAAACTAGGGCACAGCATTCTTCTGCATTGTCTTCTAATCATTTGTTTTTCTTATTTGAGACAGGGCCTCACTGGGTAGTCTAGGCTGTTCCTGAACTCACTATGTAGCCCAGATTGGCCTTGAACTCACAGCAAATTTACTACCTCAGTCTCCCGAGTTTTAGGATTACAGGTGGGTGCCAACATGCCCAGTTTATATGGTGCTGGATAATTGAATCCAGGGCCTTGCACTTGCCAGGTAAGCACTCTTCACAGGTGAGCTATGCCCCCAACCCTCAGTTGCCCTCTTGAATACTTCGCTGTTGGAAGCTCCTCCCAGCACTGCCACTGACCTTTGTGAAGAACAGTACCGACCCCTCTCCTAGGGCAGCCTTCTCTTCTGTCTCTCCTATAACAGTATTAAACCATGAAATAATTACTAGCAGGCTGAGGTTTCTGTTTGTTGCTACATTTTTATCTCATGTGAAAGGGATGATGGTTCATCAAAGAGAGAGGTGGACTTTACAAGGCTTCTCTAGCCTAGAGAACTTGTCAAAAAAGGATTTACCATTCAAGTAGAATAAAACCATGACCTTGTCAGGCCAGGTTCAGAATTTTTCTTTGACTTCCATGGTGTCATTGTTAACTTTGGGTAGGAAGTTGCCCTTTGTCTTCTTTTGCTCTCTGCATCTTCATAGGTGGAGGGATGTGTGGGGCAGGAAGGTGGGACACTGAGGACTCACTTGAGCCTTGACTCAGCTTTAGCCATTTGCTTTTGTGTGTGGAGTTGAGATATGGGTGTTTCATTTCAGTAAGTTTCGCTGAACACGGACTCAGTATTGACAATGTCTCCTGTAGTCCTCTGGGAAACCTGTAGTGCAGTCTGTGGCCTCAAGGAGAGAGGTGTGTGTCCTGGAGACATGGCTGTCACATAAGGTAGGATGTATCTGTGTTACATTGAGACTGGGCGAGTCTGTTTTGTGAGGCCGGTCTAGTTCAAAGAGTGAAGGTGGGAGGTGGAGAGAGGTGAATGTGAAAAATAAGTGGGTTAAGGAGGTTGAAAGAAGAGAGTAATTAACAGGAACAGAAAGCTACCCAAGCCTGTGCCCTTATATTACAATTCCCTGGTCTCAGATTATGCGTCTGTGGGAGAAGGGATTTCAGAAGATCCAAAAGTTCCCCAAGGTGTCTGCAAACCTTTTACTTATTTCTTCCAGAACTTTCATTAACAGTAGCTTATGTTTACAATGCTATTTAACTCCAAGAGGACAGGGATTTCAGATACCGATAGTTTTGTAACTCTTAGAATATGGCCCACAGATAGCTGAAAAATATAATTATGAATAGCATTAGGCCCAAGCCAGAGTCACATACTAATCTGAAGAATGATGTGATTTTAGAGTATAAGGAAGCGTACAGTCAGTGCTGGTATCTGTCCTTCCCACACCTACCACAGGTAGAAGGGTCAAGTGTGAAAAAGAAAGGTGTATCTTTTATTTCCCATGAAGCAGCCCCTCTGCAAATTTGAAAGGGTCAAAGTTCCCACCTATATTTTTTTCCCCAAGAGGAATAAAACTGCTCAGACTTACCTATAAACTCAATCCTGTGGGACTCCTCAGTCTGTCAGCAGACTGTGAAAGAACACCCCCAGCCCACTAATACACATCCTTATATGCATTGAAAATAGGAATAGCATTTGGGAACCATATGTCCTGGTCTCTTTTCCTCAGTTTTCATTGTTCCAGATAGCTCCTAAGTCGGCTAGCATAATAACGCAGATGGTGAGTCAGAGAGTATCCAAGAAGAGGCAACATCTCCTTTTCCTTTCCAACTCACATAAAGTGATGATCAAATAAAACACCATCAAGATCTGGGGCAGTAATCCCCAAAATTTAGTGTGCATGAGAAACCTCAGGGGCTTGTTCAAAAACGATTGTCCCCGGGTTGGAGGAATGGGACAGCACAGTGGTTGAAGTGCTTGCCTTGCAAGCACAAGGCCCTGAGTTCAATTACCCAACATCATAAAAGCTGGGTGTGGTGACGCACACCTGTAATCCTAGTACTTGGGAGGCTGAGGCAGGAGGATTGGCATGAGTCCAAGGTTAGCCTGGACTACACAGTGAGTTCAGGACCAGTCTGGGCTACACAGTGAGAGACCCTGCCTCAAAAAAAAAAAAAAAAAAAAAAAAAAAAAAAAAAAAAAAAAAAAAAAAAAAAAAAAAAAAAAAAAAAAAAAAAAAAAAAAAAAAAAAAAAAAAAAAAAAAAAAAAGAAAAAAGAAAAAGAAAGAAAGAAAGAAAGAAAGAAAGAAAAGATTGTCCCTGGTGTGATGGCATATGTGTGTTGTCCAAGATGCTTAGGAAGTTGAGGCACAGGGATCACTTTAGCTCAGGAGTTTAAAGGGAGCCTGGCAAGACTCCACCTCAAAAAAGAAAAAAAAAAAAGACAAAAACAAAACAGACAAGAAATGGTGGCACACACCTATAATCCCAGAAAAATCTCCAATTTGATGGCAGTCTGGGCAACTTAGAGAGAACTTGTCTCAAAAAAGGGGCAAGGATAGGAGTGTAGCTCAGTATTAGAACTCTTACCTAGCTGTACAAGGCCCTGGTTCAATTCCTAGAACTTCAAACAAATAAAAACCTTCCAACCCTCACAGGTTGTTGAGTTCTAACCCTAGATTTCAACTAAACCAGTGAATAGGCCTAAGAAACTGCATTTCTAATAAGTTCCCAGGTGATACTAATGTAACTGGATCAGAGACCACGTTTGACAACTAGTGAGTTATCCTATTGATTTCCCACCTTGATTGAATGTTGGAATTTTCTGTATTGTGGTTTGGTTCTGGAATGTCCCCCAAAAGTGTCATGTATTTGAATGTTACAGATTGTCTATGGAACCATGTGCTGTTGGGAGATTGGGGCCTACTCTGGAGGGGTGGATTAAGGAATGTAAATTGGATTATAGGGATATAGTGAAGTCTTACCACACCTTCCACACCTGTATCCAGGAGGGGCTGATCACTGGAGGGAAACCTTATATAAGCTGCTTCCTGCCTTTGGAGGTCTAGTCTCAACTTTCCCTAACTTGGCTTCCTGTTTATAATGTGGAAGAGCTGCCTTCACCTCTGTCTCTGCCATGTACTTCCACTGTTGCTGGCCATCCCCAAATGGACTGTAACCTTCTGAAACTGTGAGCTAAAATAAACCTTTTCTTCCCTAAATTTGTGGATGTCAGGTATTGAGGCACAGGAACAAAAGAGTACCTAAGATAGTCTGGAAAATTAAAAAGAAGAACAAGCTCCCCAGAACCACAAACAAAACAAAGCACGAATCCCACCAACCCATATCCAGATCATTTCTCAGGTCAACCTCAATAGGATGTGGGTGGCACCACATCTTAGTATTTAAACATTTATTTATTTTTACAGTACTGGGGATCAAGTTCAGGGCTTTCACACTGAGCTACAATCCTAGATTTTTTTTTTTTTGAGATAGGGTTTATTAAGTTGCTAAGTTGCCAAGTTTGGGCTCAAACTTGTGATCCGCCTACTTTAGCTTTCCAGAGTGCACAGACTACAGAAGTGGGCACCAGGACTGGTTTCAGTATTTTTAAGGATTCCCTGATGATTCCAACATGCTACAACTATTGTTGAGAATCACTGGTGCGGACAGATGCCCATTAATTCAGGGATACTGGATAAAAGTCAGTAGGACCAAACATCTTCCACTCTCGGTTCTGCGCCAGAATACATCTGTCGTTTGGGCATCTTTCCTTGGGATGAACAGAGATGGCAATAACTATTAAAGTAATTTACCTGAGGAATAAAACTGCTTACCTATAAACTCAATTCTGTGGAAGTCCTGAGCCTATTATTAGATTGTGAAAGAACACCCCCCGCCCACTCATATATGTCCCTATTAAACACACTAGAAATGGAAAAATGTTTTTGAGAAAGATTTGAGCAGAAAGAAGGTGGAAATTGAAATAGCAACTGTGGAAAATGGTAACAAGCTGATTTGGAAACAGAAAATGATCTGTGAACATAAATCAAGGTTCCCTAAAAGCTGAAACCGTATAATTATCTTAAGAGTTCTTCTCCAAATTGTATTTTTCTCACTTATCATTGGCAGCCTGAACAACGGAGCTAGACGCTGTGATTGGGTTAACAAACTTCCCTACAGTTGCGGATAATAGGGCTCGGAGTTAAGGGTATGGATGTGAAAGTAGCTAAAACAAAGACTGTTGGAGTCTACTTCATAATCCTAATGATAACGCAAGGGAGTTTTCCTTTCCGTCCTGATGTGTACTGCACCTGTAACAGTATTCAGCCCTCCGTCGCCTGACTTTTAACCGAGGTATAATTCCCACTCAACTTTCAGATTTCTGTTCAAACATCACTCCTACCCCTCTGCAACTTGAGCGCAGGTGTCCGTTTTAGCAGATGAATGGCCTGTTTCTAGAACCTAGAGGCTAGTATGTACCAGACTCACGGAACTCAAGAAAAGCAGCAGCAGGATAAGAAAAACGACGGTCGCACAAACTTTCTCGCGGGGAAGCTTATTCCTAACTCGTCCCACACACAGAAACGCTTTCGGGAGCGACTCCTGGGTGCAGAGCGACAGCTCACGGGGCGGAAGTGCATTCCCGGAGCCGTTCTAGGAAATCCGGAGGACCAGGCTTGTCAGTGATCCTGGGGTAGAAGTGGACATCGCCTGGTGCACAGAGACACTCCAGGAAGCCGACTTGGCAGGCGGAAGGAAGGCGAGTCTTGGATTAGGACGAAAACTAGTGGAAAGCAAAGCCGTAAAAGACCCGGAGGCGTTGGCCGGCCGGCCACCTGTTTCTCCCAGTGTGGAGCCCGCTGATTGGCTGGAGTGCAGCCCGGGTACCGGAAGTGGCCGGTTCCCGTCGCCCCTGACACCGAGACAACAGCTGGGCTTTCTGTGAGAGCCGGGAGCAGCGCTGGGAGCGCCAGCTGGGTGAGCGCCGGGCGGCAGCGGCTTGCGGTGAGACCTCATTCTGTCATGGCTGGGAGAAAAATGGCACTGGGTTCCTGACTGCCCAGACTGGGAGCAGACCTGGAGCCCCAAGTTTAGGCCCCTTCCTGGCCGGGGTTTGCTGTGTGACCTTGGAGCTGATGGCTCTCCTCGCGTCTCCATTTCTCCACTTGCACACCGAGAGGGTGGAGCGTGGACATTGCCAGGGACATCTTAGTTCTAGCTCAGTGCCTGTCGGCCGCCGTAATGGGAGAAGTGGGATCCGATGTGGCGACTCGCGGCAGGTGCTTTTTTAGTCATTCCATCCCCAAGTAATCTGCTGGCGAGGGATAGCGAGTAAAAATTAAGTCCCCCCACCCCCATGTCCCCCGGCAGATTGTGCTTTGTGCTGGCAGACAGGTTATTGATTTATGAGGGTTGGTTATGGAGAGGAGATAGGATTATTGCAGAGTAGCCCTCTTGATTGTTAATACCAGAGGCAGGACAGACATGGAAGACAGCAACACAACACTGTTAAATATTATCGAGATTGGGAGAAAGAACTTATTTTTTTACGAAGAGTTACTGATACCAGCCCTATGTCAGAAACAGTCTAGGCACTTTAGGTACAAAGATGAATGAAAGCTCCAGTTAGCCTTCAAGATTATCAAAGGTTTGTTTATTTATTTATTTATTTATTTATTTTTGGTAGAAAAGACTTAGACAAATTCACTTAACAAACATTTACCAGGTATCTGCAGTGTGCTGCTAAGTACTGGGAACACCATCATGAATAGAACATCATTTGCGCTATGGGCTAGAGAAGAAAAGAGTACATTGGGGTAATTGTCACATGATGAAGGCATATTTGCCTTAGGACCTAGGCATCAAGAGGAAAATGAAGGGAACCACCTTGTTTCAGGGGAGTCTTGAAGATGTTTAAACAAGTAGTATTCCGGGAGGTGGGAATAATTTGCTGTCAAAGGCAAACTTTAAAAAATAGGAAGTGTTCGAAAACTAAGGACACAGCATGGCCGCAGCTTCCAGCTGTTTTTGGAGAATGTAGGATGGGAGATGGCAAGGGGAAATAGGCCTGATTACAAGGGTGTATAAGTCATGTACAAGGTTTTTATTCTAGAGGTTTTGGAGAGCAAATAGGAAGTAACATCAGAACTATAGTACAAAGAAAGAGGTTGGGACAGAGCAAGTGAAATACTGAGTCTGAAGACTGAAAGAGCTTCCTACTTGCACATGTTAGTGAAGACTGTGGAAGGAGGTAGGCCTTGTATCAGGTATTGGTGACTGGACCTTTCAGAAGATAAGGGAAAGCATTTGTGTTAGTTAAGATTATTTTGTCTATAAGCAGAATCTAGCTCAAGCTAGCTTAAAAATATGCAAATATGTAAGGTCTCATAAATTGAAAGTCAAGATGTAGTAGTTTCAGGACTAACTTAATCCAGTGGCCTTGCCAATTGGGGAGGCTGAGGTAGGAGAATTATGAGTTCAAAGCCAGCCTTGCAAATATTGCAAGACCCTATCTCAAAATTAAAAAAATTAACCTGG
This sequence comes from Ctenodactylus gundi, assembly GCA_004027205.1. Classification (NCBI taxonomy): domain Eukaryota; kingdom Metazoa; phylum Chordata; class Mammalia; order Rodentia; family Ctenodactylidae; genus Ctenodactylus; species Ctenodactylus gundi. Next base: position 88,885 of record PVKB01001151.1, read on the forward strand.
TGTGTAGCTCAGTAGTTGAGTAGCCTTGGGTTTGATCTTTACTGAAAAATAAAATCATTAACTCAGATGAACTCCTGAAATCCTGCTGTTTCTGGACTAGTGACTTGCAAGGGGAATGGTACTTAGTTGAACTGGGTTAACTCAATTGGGGTACACTCCTGGAGGTCATAAGTTATGGAAGATTTTCTGAGTAGAGAATAAGATCATTGGAAACATCTTTGTTCTAGGACTCCACAAGATAATTTTGAAAAAATTTGAATTTCCTTACATATTTTATGTTGACATCCAAATGTTAGCATATCTCATTATAAATTTTAATATTTGTACAGGATATTTTTGGTGGATTATAAATTTTGATATTTCAAAATAAAACTCATCCCAGTTTCCAAAGATACATTCTCTTGGTTCCATGTCCACCCCATATTCTTCATCTTCTCTCTGTCCTGGGTACCGCTCCTCCCTCGACCCAACCCTTTATCCCTTCATTTGCCTCCCTGTCTAAGTCATTTCAACTATGTCCTGGCTAATAGTCTTGTGTTCTTCACTTTCTCAGTCTTCCATCACGTGTGTCTCTCCAGATTCCAGCCTGCTCCAAGGATGCCAAAAGCACTGCTGGAGAACTTCAGAAGGTATGCCCGTTGGCTCTTGCTGACACTGATACACTCTATAGTTTCATCAAGAGGATAACTAAAAATGATGATGGAGCTGGTACGTAGCTCAGTGGTTAGAGGTCTGCCTGCCATGTGCAGGGCCCTTGATTCATTCCCCAGCACCACATCAAAATTAGGAGGAATAGCACAGTGGTTAGCTTGCAAGCACAAGGCCGGGATTTGATTCACCACATACATAAGCTGGGTGTGGTAGTGCACGCTTGTAATCCCAGCACTCAGGAGGCTGAGGCAGGAGGATTGCATTAGTTTGAGGCCAGCGTGGGCTACATAGTATGTGATCTAGGACCAGCCTGGACTACAGAGTGAGACCCTGCCTCTAAAAAAAAATAAAATAAAATTCAACTGGGCATGGTGATGAGTATCTGTAATCCGAACGCTCTTAAACTTCTGTCCTCTGAGGCTTTGCTTGTCCATTTGCCCAGGATGCTGTAGAGCAGTGATTTCAAATTAAGGTATGTGGAGGAACACAGATACTTTCTGTAGTATCTGTGGACACATGGACTGTTGACTGGACATCAATTTCTAGATCCTTAACTTCAGTTTGTATCCTTGACAATGATTTGCTTGAGTATGGGCTTGTGACATCTTTTACGGTTGCCCTTTCCCTCCTTGATAAAAGGAAGACGTATTTCTCGTCAGTTCCCTCAAAAAAACTTCTGGAGCAGCACACAAAGATACAGTTGTTGGGGGGAGAGAATGATTCCTGGACCTTTGGTAATACAAGTTTCAGTCCTTGCTTTCAATTTAGGTTATCAGCTGATAGATTTTAGATAATGTTTTACTAATCACAGTGTGACTTTTGGCACATACATTCAAAGAGTGAAGTGATGTTGCCATCTCAAGAGATTGCTGTAAAGTGATTAAGGTGATTTGCACAACATGAGGTCCTTTCACAGTAACCAGGGTCAACCTGACGAGTGTAATAGAAATGTGGTTTTTCGTATTTTTTCTAGAAGTGTGATTCTTCTTTTTAAACTTAGACAAGCATATCAATAGATGTATTTGTCCTGTCTACTCAGAAATTTAGGGTAGAGAAGAGCAATCAGGAGAAAAGTAGGAAAAAAAGAAGTCAGAGTAAGAATTGTATCCTGCTACTTGCAGTGCTCAGACCTTGGGTAGAGATGGATGCACCAGATTAAGAGTGGGATAACTTTTGTCATTAAGAGTAACAGTGGCTTCCAGACTTCTAGGAATGAGGATCACTCAGGGACAGCTATTAAAAATACAGACTCCTTGGTGTCTCCCTGCATATTCTGATTGAGAGATCTGAGGCAGGATCCAGAAGTCAGTTGTATGTGTTTTGTTTTGTTTTGTTTTTGTTTTTGCTGTAAGGAGGATTGAACCCAGGGCCTCTCACTGAGCTACATCCCCAGCCCTTTTATTCTTTCTTTTTTTTAAAAATTGAATATAAATGACAAATAAAACCATGTATTTAAGATATACAGTGTCATGTTTTGAGATACCTATATATTGTGAAGTTATTACAATAATCAAGTTAATTAACATATCCATCACTATATATACTTACGGAAGTTAGTAATTTAGAAATATTTTATAATAGCATAAGTGAAAAAAACACTCTTAAAAGGAAAAACATGCTAAATATCTCACTTCACTTCCAGAAATAGATTAAAATCATTAAGTGAACATTACTTTAGATAATTTTTTGATATCTTTATTTTTTATTTTCAGACAAGATCTTGCTTAGTTTCTTAGGCTGGACTTGACCGTGTGATCCTCCTGCTTCATCTTTATGGGTAGCTGAGATTATAGCTAGAGGAAATTAGTATTTTTAACAAATTTCCCAGTTGATTTTTTTTTTTTTTTTTTTTTGAGGCAGGGTTTCACTGTGTAGTCCAGGCTGAACCTGAACTCACTATGTAGCTGAGGCTGGACTTGAACTCACAGCAATCCTCCTGCCTCAGCCTCTCAAGTGCTGGGATTACAGGTGTGTGTCACCATGTCCAGTTTATGTGGTGCTGGGGAATCAAACCTAGGGCCTTGAGCTTGTGAGGTAAGTATTTAACTGCTGAGCTATTCCCCTAGCCTCTCCCAGTTGATTTTTTGTGCAGCTAGCCTTGTTCAAGGTCAAGAATTTTTATTTTAGAAGTATTCATCTAACTCCATCTTCTCACTTTGATTGTAGGTCTGCAGGTCTACTACACAGTTTTAAGGTTGTGTGTGTGTTTGTGTGTGTGTGTGTGTGTGTGTGTGTGTGATTTCCCATGTAGATTTTTACCTAGGCAGTGCAATGCTTTTGAAGTATTTTCATTGTTATGAGGCATTTGATGTTTTACATATCAGTACGTTGGAAATGAGTTTTCTTTCTTTTCTTTTTTTGTTTTGTTTTCTTTCTTTTTGGTACAGGGTCTTGCTCTGTGGTCCATCTGGTCCTGAGCTCTTTGTGTAGCCCATGCTGGTCTTGAAATTGTGACCATCCTCTTGCCTCAATCTCCTTAGGAGGGATTATGGGTGTGTACCACCATACCCAGCTAATCTTTGTGTGGTGCTGGGGAATGAACCAAGGCCTTGTATATGCTAGTTAAGTGATTTAACCACTGAGCTGTGCTCCCAGCTTTGTGAGTTTTCTAAAAATGATCTTGTAGGGTGCATTTTAAAAAAAATCCAGGTCAACAGAGTTGAGAACGCCATTCTAAACTGTTGACAACAGTAGAGGCCTTCCTGTCATTCTGTAAACTGAGGACCAAGAGTAGTCAATCTGCTCCCTAAATGAGACCTCCATTTGCAGAAACAGCTCATTTTAATTTAGAAAGTAAGGAAGTGAAACACTGAAAGTAGAATTTTTGTTTTGTATTGTTTGTTTTGCTTTTGGGACAGGGAGTCACTTTGTAGCCCAGGCTGGTCCTGAACTCAGTATATAGTCTAGGCTGGCCTCAAACTCATAGCAGTCCTCCGTTTAAGCCTCCGTAGTGTTGGGATTATGAGTATGCACCACCATGCCCAGTTTATATCATACTGGGGAATCAAACTCAAGTACGTAGTGCTTGCTAGGCAAGTATTTTAACAACTGAGCTATTCCTCCAGCCTGAATGGTGGAATATTGTACTTAGTAATATGAATTTAGGCTATAAGACAGTGTTTCCACATAAGAATTAGGTCTAATGTATGTTTTGCCTGTGGGAAAATAGGTCAAGTGGAGATTGGTTTTGATTTGTATATGAGAGGATACCCTCAAAACAATATATTTAACAAATAACACTAATTTTAAATTTTTTGAATGTATATTTATTTTTAATTGGCACATAATATTTGTACATATTTATGGATTACAATATGAAAATTTTACACATGTATGTAGTGTGCAATGGCCATATCAGAGAAATGAGTATTTTGATTTCAAATGTCAGTTCTACATGTTGGGAAACCTCAGACTTTTATCTTTTTGAAATACATTATAAATTGCTATAGACAATAGTCACCATACCATGCTGTAGAACACAAGAAATAATTCCTCTAATCCAACTGTATTTATCTAACCCTCAAGCCCCTTCCCTAGTACCCTTCTCAGCCTCTAGGGCCAAGCACTTTCTTTTTTTAAAAATAATTTTATTGTAAAAATATTTTACATGACATGAAATTTAACATTTTTTTTGTAAATACATGAATTCCAAATTCTGTAACACATTAGAACCATGGGGTTTAGAGAATTACTGAGCATATATGTCCAACCCTTTTTCAGAGGTTCACCCCTTTCCTATGTATTGTGTTACTGTCAGAATTCATAGTAAAAGAAAAAGAATGGGGTATGTGTAGAAGAATGAGATTTAGTTCCAGAAAACTTTCTAAATTTGATTTTTTCTTTTTTGTGCTAGGAGTTGCAGCTAGGCAAGTATTATAAAGCATTATCACTGAATTCTTTTTAGTTTGAGATAGCATCTGACTAAATTGTCCAGGCTGGCTTTAATCTTTTGATCCTTCTGCCTCAGTATTCTGCATAGCTGGGATTACAGATGTACAGGACACATGAAGATGAAAAGAAAAGGCTAGAGAACGAGTTGGAAGTAGGTAGAGACTGAATTGCCACCTTGTGGATCTTGTTGGCCAAGTATCTGAGAGAAATTTATTAAAACCAGTACTTTACAACTCACCTGGCACTGTGGGTGAAGATAGCTGAAGTCTGTATAGTGTATTTTTTACAACTGCATAGTTCCCTATAATTTTACAAGATTAAAAAAAAAAAAGGGGAAAAAATCTAGCTTTTGGATGTCCTTTCTTATTCCATAGGAAAATTAGAGAAGATGCTGAGAGGAGTAGGCAGGAGTGTTGATTCTAGCTCACTTTGATAACATGAGGAACTTCCAAGACATAAGCATTCCAATAGGAGAGGAGTTTCTTTCCAGGTAAAAGGGATTGGATATTGCTATGGCTACACAACAGAGTGGGTAGAAAGGCTCATGGGTAGGATGATGGTTGTAAGTGACATCCTGTAAATGATAAGCTAGGCCACCTCACCACTTGCCCCCCATCTCTTTTGCCTGCCCCTCTTTCTTTTCCTCTGTCTTTGGTACTGAGGATTGAACATGAGGCCTTCACTCTGAGCTGTATCTCCTACCCCTTTATATTGTTTATTTGAGACAAAATCTCACTAAGTTGCTAAATTGCCCAGGCTGGGCTCAAACTTGGACTTTTCCCAAAGTTCTGGGATTAAAGACCTCTAATGCCAGGCCCGGTTCCTTTCAGGGTCTTCCATTTCTTCGATAATGTCATGTTTTCTTCTCTCTTAGTTTCTATCTGCCTATTGATATCATTCTTTCTAATGTAAACATGTTAAAATCTTTCCCAGCAGGAGAATTCTTAACTTTGTGACCCTGATATTTCTGTTCATTTTGATCTTCGCAAGTTTTTTTTTTTTTAAGAAAGCAAATTCATTATTCAGTCACTACTACCTGGCTTCTAGACAGGTTCTAACTATTAACTTACTAGATTTCTCAGCTCCAGTTGATACTTTTAATTCCCTCTGCCTTTGTCTTGGTGACTTATATGACACTGTTTTGGTTCTACTTAATTAACCTTTCTCTCTCTCTCTCTCTCTCTCTCTCTCTCTCTCTTTCCCTCTTTCCTTCTCCACATCTGCTTCTCTTCTTCCTTTTCCTCTTCTTCTTCCTCTTCTTCCTCTCCCTCTTCTTCCTCTTTTTTTGAGACAAGATCTTGCTCCATAGTCTAGGCTGGTCTTGAACTCACTATGTAGACCAGGTTGGCCTTGAATTTATGGCAGTCCTGCCTGAGGCTCCCTGGTGCTGGGATTACAGAAGTGTACTACCATGCCCAGTTTATGTGGTGCTGGAGAGTCAAACCCAGGCCCTTGTGCTTGCTAGGCAAGTGCTCTGCTGAGCTATGCTCCTAGCCCCTCTTCTTCTTTGAAATCCAACTCAGGACCTTTACACTGAGCTTTATCCCCAGCCCATTTTTTATTTAAATTTTGAGACAGAGTCTTATGGCAGATTTCTCTTTCTTTACCCACACCTTTATTATGAGGGTTATGAATAAGAAACAGATAACCCACTCAAATAAGGTTAATTTGAGGAAAATTTATTTGTAAAGAGATTAAATATACATGATAAAAATATAGGCAGGGTATTAAGGAGCCTGGATCTGGCAATAGTGAAGTTGTGACAAGTCTTGGGACTGAAAAGATGAGAGATAGTAGAGGTTACAGGAATGCAGATGATGCAATTGGATAAGGTAGACTGCTTGAGTAGTGACTTTCAGTCGAAGGTCACCAATAGCTCAAGGCAAGTTCACAGAAAGAAAACAGGAGAATAAATACCCTGACTGCCCTCTTTTCCCTACTTCTAATCTGTTGGGTCTCCAATTTGTGGAACACAGCTGGAAGCCAAAGGGCCTGTCATGCATGCCATATAAATAAGCCTTCTAAGGCAGAGAGCAGAGAGGAGAAAGGTGGAGAGAGAGAAAATGGAAGATAACTAGATTACCATTGACTATTAGTTTTGGCTTCTACATATGTATCCTCAGTTTCTGACAGCTATTATACTCTACTTATGTGGAGAACTTTCAAGTCTGTATATCTAGTTCTGACTACTTTAAGATTCTTACCAACATGTTTTGACCATTTACTTGATAACCTCTATATGCTTATCTTGAGACCCATTTTGTTCAAAAAGAGTTCATTCATCCTTTTCCCTTCTAAAGTATCTCCTCAGTATTCTAAATCCTGGTACCACTACTCATCTAATTAACATTCTTCAAATTAAGGGAGATCTGGGCACCGTCTTTGACATTTCCCATATAAACTATGTTATAGGTAGAATTTTAAATTAGTAGGTAAAATTATTTTTAGAAGTAGTAATATTTATGATATGGAGGATCAAGATCAGGTCCTTCATACTGAGTTACATTTTTAGTTACTTTTTTGTTGCTGTGACTCAATACCCAGCATCCATAATATAAGGGAGGAAAGATTTATTTTAACTCAGTTTCAGAAAGTCTCAGTCAGTTCAGTTGACAGTGGTGGAAGCACATGGCAGAAGTGCAGCCAGAGGAAGAACTATTTACAACATGGCAGACAAGAAGCCAAGAGTGGGAAAAGGGCAGAACTAGCATTATAGCCTTCCAGGACCTGTCTCAGTAATCTGCCTCTTTTGTATCCAGCCCCAGTGTTCTTCCCCTTCTGGTTTAAACCCCACTTATCTGCCCTCTCTTCCCTTCTTCTAATCTGTTGCGTGATCCTTTCAAGGTCACATGTGCAGTAATGTGCCACATGCCTATAATCTTCTCCATACCCTCCTTGCTATAGTTTGGATCTTGAGTGTCCCCCAAAAGCCTCATGTATTTGGAACTGTGTATTATTAGGAGGCAGAGCTTGGCTTGAGTGAGCAGATATTTGGGGTTTGATCTGGAGAGATTGGGCATTTCCCAGGGCAGAGATTTCTGATGATTGTTATTGACTTGCCCCAGAGTAAATGGGAGAGGGGCACACACTCTGGGTGTGGGGGTCTGAGCTGACAGCCTGAACTAAATAAAAGAAGAAATGAGTGACACTGTTGAGGTTTCTGCCTGGGAAAGCTCATCAGCTTTGCTCCAGACTCCCTTGGCTTCTGTCTGCAATGGGGTGGACAGCTCTCCAGCCTCTGGGTCTGCCGTGTCATGTACCTCCACTGTTGCTGGCTGCCACATGAATAGACTATATGTGTGAGAAACCTTCTGAAACTGAGCTGAATAAATCTTTCCTCCCTTAAATTGTGGATATTGGGTATTTTGTCATGACAATGAATAAGTAACTTAGACACCCTATTGTAGCACAGACCTGTAACTTAGACACCCTTAATGCAGCATACCCCTCCTGACTAGGCCCCACCTCCTAACAGCCATGGTTCTATAGCTATTCTACAGCATGCAAATAAAATACATGAGGCTTTTGGGATACATTCCAGATCCCAAACAACATTTTTTGTGGCCCCCAAAAGAGTGGTGCGTACTTCCTTATGCAAAGCGCACTTAGCCCTTCTCTAAGAGTTGCCAAAGTCTTAACGGTTCCAGCATTGCTGCAAAGTCCATGTCCAGAGTCTCCTATGAGACTCAAGGCAAATTCTTAGCTATGAGCTATGAAAATCAAAGAAAAGTTAAACATTTCCAACATACAATGCCACAGGATAAGCATTCCCTTTCCAAAATAGAAGAATAAGAGAATAGAAAGCAATTGGACCAAAACAAGTTCTAAACCCAGCAGGGCAAGGGTTAAAAACTGTAGCTCCACTAAACCCTATAGTTCTTTATTAGGACTTGGGAAGAACTGTGGCAAGATGTGAATTCCAAAGGGCTTGGGTGGCCCTGCCCCTACAGCATTCCCTCTGGCTGCAACCTCTATGGTGTCTCTTTTGGGCTGGCTCCACTCACAGCTGGTGGTCTTCCTCAGCAGATGATCCGTTTCTGTCATCTCCTAATTTTTGGGGTCTCTATGGCACCTTAGACTTCTCATCTGTAACTTCATGCACTACCTTTCCATAGGGCACACTGCCTGGCCTCTAAGGCCTTCCTCTGAAATCTGGGTGGAAGCCTCCAAGATTCCATAGCTCTTGTATTCTGAGGACTGTGAAACTAGCACTACTTGAATAATGCCACAGTCTGGTGTTGGCATGAACCGCAGTCTGGCCCCTAGGACCAAGGCAGCCACAGGAGCGTCTTGAGTTCTTAGATGGCTGAACTGTTTGGAGATTTACTTTCCTTGGTTGCTCTGCAGGATGCCCTGGGGATCTCTTCAAAGCAAAGTCTTTTGTCTTACCTCCCTCTAATTGGTACATATATTGTTGATTCCTGAGACATCCTCAAGACCTCTTTTTTAAAGGTTTGATTCTAAGTACTTGGCTTTTAAAAAATGCTAATCTCTTTAACAAATATGCTTTCTTTTGCTCCAAACTACAAACTTTTTACATGTTTTTTCTCTGCCATTTTCTCTTGCTTCTCAATGTAGAGCTGGCTAAAAGTCACAAACATTAGCTATGTGACAGGCTCAACATTGGGCTGCTTTGAGATTTCCTCCACCAGATTAGGTAGGCCATTGCCCTTGATCTCAATTTTGGTCAAAATCTCTGGACAAGGGCAAAATGCCAACACTCTTTTTGCCATAGGGTATTGTACATGGTTTCTAGACCAATTGCTAGTAAAGGCCTCCTTCCCATATGAAACTTTGTGAGCCCAGCCTTCCCAGTCTGCAGTTTTGTTAACATTCTAGTCCTCTGCGCTTTGACTAGAAAGTCCTATCAGGCTTGATTCTAAGTTTTCTGTAGCCTGCATCTCCAAAGCTTTCTAAACTCCTGCAAACCAGTTTCCAAGCACATGGTCAGGTAAAGTCACAGCAACAACCCCATTTCTCAGGCATAAATTAATTTCTGTCTTAGTAACTTTTTCATTGCTGTGATTTCATATCCAGAATCCACAACACAAGAGAGGAAAGATTTATGTTAACTCACAGTTTGAGAAGGTCTCAGTCATTCGTGGGCAGCTGGCAACAGTAGAAGCACGTGGTGGAGGCATAGCCTAAGGAGTAGCTGTTCATAGCATGGCAGACAGGAAGCCAAGGATGGGAAAAAGAATGAAATTAGCATATACCCTTCCAGGTTTTGTCCTAGTAATCTGCCTCTAGCTTAAGCCCCAGTGATTTGCTCCTTCCAGGTCAGATGCCCAGCAATGTGCCACACACCTATCATCTACCACATACTCCTAATCCACCACATGCCTACAGTTCACATCTCCTGACCAGGTCCTCTCTCTTAACAGTACATGGTTCCATAGTTATTCCGCGATATCCAAATACAAGAGGCTTTTGGCATACATTCCAGATTCAAACCATAACAAATATTCCCAGCCTGTTTTCTTTTAAAGTTGGATTTAGAGATAAAGTCTTGCTATGTCACTGAGTTTTCCAGGTTGTGTTTGAACTTGGAATCCTCCTGTCTCAGTCTTCTAGAATGCTGGGATTACAAATCTGCACCATTGGGCCTGGCAAAAATAATTATTCAGTAATGTTGTTGATAAAATTCACTGCCCTTCTGGAGAAAATTAGAACTAGACCCTTATTTTCTTCCAAACATAGGGAGCTAAGTGTAGTTACCTTTGTGCTACATCTCATTAATTTTTTGGGTAGGTGATGCATAAGTATGCATATGTATATATAATATCTATGCATATACACAATATGTGCATATGGAAATACCACAGAACTAGACTAAGAATAGTTTTTGCTATTCATTTGTGGTTATTTTACTTATAAAGCCACATGTGATTTCTGTTAACTTGGTGTTTTTGTCCCGTAACTTTTCCCATATACTCATGTTGATTTTTTTTACTGTTGTGGTTTGGATCTGGAATGTCCATTAAAAGTCTCATGTATTTGGATGTTATCGATTATCTAGGGAGCCATGTGCTGTTAAGAGATGGGGTCCTGGTCTAGCGGGGTGAATTATGAATATGTGGTGGACTATAGATGTATGGTGGAAAACAGGCTTGTGGTAGATTGTAGATTGAGTGGATTAGAGGCTTAAACCTGGAAGGGGTGGAACACTCAGGCTGGACCCAGAAGGAGCATATCACTGGGACAGGACTGGGAAGGATAAATACAATTTCCTCTCTTCCCTTGGGCTTGACTTAGCTTACTGTTTGCAGTGCTGTGAGGAGCTGCCTCTACCATTTGCTTTCACTGTTGTTGGCCTCCCCTGAATGTACTGTGACCTTTTGAAACTGTGAGAAAATAAATCTTTCCTTCCCAAAGTTATGGATGTTGGGGTATTGAGTCATAGATGAACAAGTAACTAAGACACTTGCATTTATTTATTTGTTTGTTTGTTTATTACCAACCTTGGGTTCTACTTCATCTCATCTCTTTGGCATTCATTTCCTGTTTCTGCCCTTTAATCTTTTTCTCCAGTTATTTTTCTCTTTTAGTTACAATCTGTTCTTCAGCATGGCTACCATAATCCTAAAATCTCTGTCTTTTCCAGGAGCATCCTGTTATTATACCAGATGCTAAAACTTGTTGAGTGCTAACAGTCAAAGCTGTATAGTCCTTTAGCATTAGCTTCACTTAAATAGGATAAAGCCATTTCGCATAATTATCCTCTTTCATTGCAGATTGTGAGATGGGGACTGAGAACAAGGAGTTGATTCTCAAGGAAGAAATTTCTGAAGAGTCTGAACTACTTGGACCAACATTAGAGAAACTTCCAAGAGTGGTTTACAAAGGTCAAGAGTTTGGAACAGCATGTGAAGAAGACATGTTAGAGGGACATCTGAGAGAGTCCTCCAAAGAGATTATACAGTATATGTCTCCACAAGAGAGGGATTTTACATCAGGATTGATTATCTTTAAGAAGTCACCCTCAAGTGAGAAAGACCTAGAGAATAGTGAGAGTGACAGAGGCTACAGTCCCAACCCAAATCTGGTGACCTATCAGGGAGATGCTTCAGCAAAGAGGGTTAGTACATTTGCTATTTCTGGCCCAAACTTCATAGAAAATTTAGGGCCTAATAAAGCACAAAGGACATCTGTGGGAGAAAAGCCTCATACATGCAAAGAATGTGGGAAAGCCTTTAATCAGAACTCTCATCTCATTCAGCATATGAGAGTTCATAGTGGAGAAAAACCCTTTGAATGCAAAGAATGTGGAAAGACATTTGGAACTAATTCAAGCCTTCGAAGGCATCTGAGAATTCATGCTGGAGAGAAGCCCTTTGCTTGTAATGAATGTGGAAAGGCTTTTATCCAAAGTTCCCATCTTATCCACCATCATAGAATTCACACAGGAGAGAGACCTTATAAATGTGAAGATTGTGGTAAAGCCTTCAGTCAGAATTCAGCCCTTATTTTACACCAGAGAATTCACACTGGAGAGAAACCTTATGAGTGTAATGAATGTGGGAAGACCTTCAGGGTTAGCTCGCAGCTTATTCAGCATCAGAGAATTCATACTGAAGAAAGATATCATGAGTGCAATGAGTGTGGCAAAGCCTTCAAACATAGCTCAGGACTTATTAGACATCAGAAAATTCATACTGGAGAAAAACCCTATCTGTGTAATGAATGTGGGAAAGGCTTTGGTCAGAGTTCTGAGCTTATCCGGCATCAAAGAATTCACACAGGGGACAAACCCTATGAGTGTAATGAATGTGGGAAAACTTTTGGCCAGAACTCCGAGATTATTAGACATATTAGAATTCATACTGGTGAGAAGCCCTATGTGTGTAAGGAATGTGGGAAGGCCTTCAGGGGGAATTCAGAACTTCTTAGACATGAGAGAATTCACACTGGAGAGAAACCCTATGAATGCTTTGAGTGTGGGAAGGCTTTCAGACGGACCTCTCACCTTATTGTTCACCAGCGAATTCATAGTGGAGAGAAACCCTATCAGTGTAATGAGTGTGCAAGAACCTTTTGGGATAACTCTGAGTTGCTTCTCCACCAGAAAATTCATATCGGAGAGAAACCTTACGAATGTAATGAGTGTGAGAAAACATTCAGCCAGCATTCCCAGCTTATCATACATCAGAGAATTCACACGGGAGAGAAGCCTTATGAGTGCCAAGAATGTCAGAAAACCTTCAGTCGGAGCTCTCACCTCCTCCGACATCAAAGTGTTCACTGTATGGAATGATCTTCAAAACAGGAAAGTATTTCATAGGCTGAAATCAGACTTGTTTGTTCAAAATCTGCACCCCAAATTCTCAGATAAATGAATGGGCAGAACCTCTTCTGTCCTTCTGCTGATTTTTATTTCAACAGTTAGTTGAAAAAGATAAAGCACTTTTATGAGCAATTAACTGAGAAATTTCAGTGTACTGAGTTAAATCATAAAAGCTGTTTCAGGCCTTATTTCTCCTCTGTTCCTCTTTCCTTGCCTTCCTTCTTGCCCAGTGAGTCATATAACGTTAGGGATGCGTACCTGCTGTCTAACCTAAAGTTTGCTGTTCATGAAAAGGGGAATGGAATTCACCTAAGAATTGCAGAGTGGACTCATTGACTGTCATCCCTTCAAGTCTTAGAAGATACACTTCTTTCTCCATTCCATTGTTTAGTCTTAGGATAAGTTAGCAAACTTTTTATCATTTTCAAAATCTTTCAGCCATGTTATCAATTTCCCTTAGAAAATGGCAGCATTAATGAAAAAGCAGGAAGCATGGTTTCTACCATGTTTCCTCATTCATCCAAAGAGGATGCCATGAAGGAGGAAACTGACAGGCAGTTTACCGGATTTGTAAGTGAAGGCCTAGAATCCAGAGGGGCCAGTTATGCAAAGCCAGGATATAAATAGTTGAGGCCAGCCTACTTAGCATGGCAGAAGGGGCTTCTTAGTAGCTCTCACCACTTGGGCTGCTTTGACTGCTCAAGAATTCAGTATTTACTTTTAGTCTTAGCTCTTGCTACTGCTGCTGCTGTTGTTGCCAGATCCTGTGTTAGGAAGTATCAGAAAAAACTGTTGTGGCTTCGTTTCTACCAGGCACCTGGCCAGAGAGATGAGCTGGCTCATTTTACTAGCTGGGACTGGCCTTGCTAAAGCACTTAAATCTCTCATGACCTGGACTCTATTGCTGGAGGCCCTGGCTGTTAGGCTAAGATGCAATAGCCTGTTCATGGTTTGCCTGATGGCCTTGGAATTCTTTTTCTTCAGCATCTTTACTTTTGTTTTGTTCTGTTTTGTTTTAGGGTTCTATATGTTATTTATTTAAGCAAACACATTCTTCATTTTTCATGTATCTATGTTTGAGGCAATGGATAGTAATGGAAATTGTACTAATAGGATTTGGCAGACCTGGAGTTAGACCTTGAATAAGGCACTTCCACAGCTGGTCTCCAATTTTCTTATTTGTAAAATGAGGGGAGTTGAACTAAATAATCACTGAAGTTTCAACCAGCCCAATGATTCTTTGATTCTTTAGAAAAAAAATCTTTGTATATTTTCATTGTTCTATTTTTAATCTCTATTAACACTCATGGCAAACACTAATATTTATTATTTACTGTATGCCAGGCATGGTGCCTGACAGTTTACATTTTATGTTCACATCATCTCCATGCTGTGGGTACTATTAAAAAAAAAACAGCTTTACTGTGATATAATTTACATGTTATAAAATTCACTTGCTTTAAACATTCAGTTGAGTGGTTTTTAATTTATAAAATTGTACAACTATCAGTGATGTGGGTATTCTTTCCCCAACTTAAAAATTGAGGGTCAGGATAGGGGCAGAATAGGCAAAACTCTAACCCTGTTCTGTCTTAATCAGCATGCTATCCTACAGATAGGCTAATTCATTAGTGCCTTATTTGAAATCTTTTTCATGTTTTTCGTTACTAATTACTACAGAGATTTGAATATAATGAATTTCAGTCACACATTTGGAAATAGCTGGTCACAACCCAAATCCAGAAAGTGGGTAATTTTTTTTTATCCCAATATATGTGTCTCCACAGGTTCATACCTTTGGCTTGATAATAGGGCTGAACAGTTGATTGCACAATTTCTGCATTCTCCCAGGCACATCTGCCTCTAAATGTCAGGCTATAAGCAGGGGGAAAAAAAAGTTGTGGTTTTTTTTTTTTTTTGAAATAGGGTCTTGTCCTGTAATTTAGGCTGGTTCTGAACTCACTGTGTAGTCCAGACTGGCCTGAACTCACAGCAGTCCTCCTGTCTCAGCCTCCTCAGTGCTGGGATTACAGGTATGCACCTCCACTCACAGATTATGTGGTAGTGGGGAGTTGAACGAGCTTTGGCACTTGCCAGGTAAATGCTTTAACCACCGAGCTATGCCCCCACCCCCAGGAGAAGAGCTAACTCACCTTTTCCCTTAGAGTGATTACAGATGCAGAGTGCTCTCTCATTCCATTGTGTTGAAGCTCAGATTATGCCCAGCCATTTCTCTCATGTAAACCTGTGTATTATTCATGTATTCTATTTTTTGTGTTCACATATTTTATTTCTACATTTGCTTCTTTCCAGCCCTGGTATAAAAATTAGCATCTCTTCAGGCTCCCTCTAAAGACTTTAGTCCTACACAAACACATCTATGGGTTATCAGGACTTAATTGAAGGTGTGTAACAGGTGGAGAAGGGTTCATATTTATGTCTTATTAGACAGTTTTTCCCCAGAAGTCCCTTAGCCACACTGCCAGTTTTCTTTTCCTGTATTCCCCTTCTCAGGAACTGGCCACCTTAGCTCCTTTTTCCTTGTCTATTTTCCTGTTTCTGCTTACTCTCTGAGTTTGCTTTTCATCTATAAAATGGGGAAGTACCTACTGTCCATGGCTGTGGGAATGCATAAATAATACACCGGAGGGCCTTTTGCTAAGAAGGAAGGTGGTCATGTGTTGGCAGGATGCAAAAGTCTTGTACAGCTCCTGGGTGGATTATCCACAGAGTTATCAAGGAAGGAGAAAAATGCTTCTAGGGGCTTGGTTGGTTGAGTATGTTGGCTATTCTCTAAACTGTACTGTGGCTGTGATTGAAGAGGGGTTTTAGTCAGAGCAGGCACTGTAATCCACAGTCCATTCCACGGGGGGCGGGAGGGGAGTTAGAGTCTCATTAGTGCAGTGACTGTAGGAAAAACCTGGAATCATCAGGCCTTCAGGTGCAGATCAAAGGTTTCTCAGTATTAGACTTCACTCTAGTGAGAAATCCTACTAATGTAATGAGTGTGGGAAGTCCTTAAGATGGAATTCCCACTGTAAAGTTCATCAGAAAATTTACCTGGAGAGGCCTTTTGAATACCAATGTGAAAAACATTGATCAGAGCTCTCACCAACTCTGGCATCAGAGAATTCATAGTTCCCAGAAATCTGGGGATTTACTGAGGATAGGGTACTTTCATTCTGATCTGAAACTTTGTTCTGATCTTTCCTCTTTTATTTTTTTTTTTTACCTTTCTTAGTAAATTAATTTTAAATGTAGGATTATCAATACATATTAACTGTACAAATTAATGGGTTTCATTCTGGCATTTCCATACATACATGTATGGTGCTTTGATAATGTCCACCTTCCCTTATGTTTATATTTCCTCTTTTTAAAATCAGGATCAGTAATTTTTGTTTTGCTGCTTTTTGTGGTTTGGATCTCTAATGTTCCCTCAAAAGTCTCATGTATTTGGATGTTATAGATGACCTGCAGAAACATGTGTTGTTAGGAGATTGGGGCTTGGTCTGGAGGGGTGGATTATAGATATGTGGTGGAGTATAGATGTGTGGTGGAAGATAGGTACATGGCAGATTATAGATTACAGGTGTGTGGTGGACTAGGGGCTTACACCTGGAAGGGGGAACACTGAGGCTGGACTGAGAAGGGGAGGATCACTGGGACAGGGCCTGGAAGGATAAACGCAACTTTCTTCTTTGCTCTTGGTCTTGCTGTGAGGAGCTCCTCCACCTGGGCCTTCCCCACGTGCTTCCCTTGTTGCTGACCACCCATGGATTGTGATCTTCTGAAACTGTGAGCTAAAGCAAACTTTTCCTCCCCCAAATTCGTGGATGTTAGTTATTTAATCACAGTGACAAAAAAGTAACTAAGACACAGCTTGAGCATAGTGATACTTCTTGTTGAGGGGTATATTATGTTCAACTCAGGGTTGCTACTCAAAAATTAATAAACAAGCCATGCTTGTAATCCTACCACTTGGGAGGCTAAGGCAGGAGGATTGTGAGCTCAAGGCCAGCCTGGGCTACATAGGGAGTTTGAGCTAGCCTGGACCACAGACTGAGATCCTTTGTCAGGAAAAAAATATTTTTTGTATCTTTATTTCATAAGGGTTTTTGCTTGTTTACTTTTTGATCTCATGTATTCTTTTTACACATTATTTCTATCTTCTTGGATGTAATTTTTTCTTGAGGTAATTTTTTTGGGGGGGAATTGGGGATTGAACCTAGAAAGCACTGGGCTACATCTCCAGCTCATTTAAATTTTTATTTCATGACAAGGTCTTGCTGACTATTCTAGGCTGGTCTTGAATTTGTGGTCCTCCTGCCTCAAACTCCCAAGTGTCTGATATTATAGGCATGTATCAGCTATACCCAGGCAATGTGAGTTACCTTATATGTGTTTGCTGGAGTTCTGTATTTTTGTTTTTGCAACTTTCTCATCATTATTATGGTTTATGTTTTTCTCAGATATATCAGGTTTGAAAGTTAGTTTTGAAATGTCTAGTTTTTAAAAGGATTAGGTTCTATTGCAATGTGAATCCTGTGCTTGAAGCCTGACTGGCTGGAGCAGAATCTTGCCAGCTGGGTATTCCACCCCTTAAAAGAACACAGCTTTTTTTTTTTTTTTTACTTTGGTGCTGGAGGTTTGGGAATGGAACCTAGGGCCTTAGCACTGAGTGATAGCTGCAGCTTTTAAAATTATTTTTTTGAGGTAGGTTCTTGGTAAGTCACCTAGGTTGTGCTCAAACTTGCAAGTCACCTGCCTTAGTCTCCCAGAGTGCTGGGCTCATGGGAGAGCATCACCATGCGAGGCATACGCACAGCCTCAACTCTGTCTCAGACATTTTACTGTTTGCTCAGAAAACTCCTATCCTTTTGCTTTTATATCATTTGGACCCATTTGTAATCTAGAAATAAGCTCCCATCAAGCAAAGAAGAAGACCAATATTACAGGAAATATGACTGAATTAAGGAAAAAGTCATTTGTTTTTTAGACACAGTTCACCAAATAAAGAGTGCCACCAGTTTATAAAAATTTAGGCTTGCCTACAAATCTTTTCAGAATTTGTACTATCTTGGTTACTCTCTGAGTTTGCTTTTCATCCATAAAATGGGGAAGTACCTACTGTCCATGGCTGTGGGAATGAATAAATAATACACCAGAGGGTCCATGGCCAAGTACATACCACAAGCTAATAAATTCAATTCCTTTTTCTCCTTTATCCTGTTTCCTTCTCTTTTGATTTAATCCAATTAAGGGTGGTTTCTCACAAGCATTAAAATTTAAGGAGAATAAAAATTACACCTTAGCCCCTGCATTATACTATTTTTGCTTTATGGTATGTTTTAATCTTAAACAGTCACTATTTTGTTACCTTAAGAATGTTAAAGGGCTGGTGGCATAGCTCAGTGGTTAAAGCACTTGCCTAAGGTGTGTAAGGCCCTGGGTTCAATTCCTCAGCTTCATGTAAGCCAGGTGTGATGATCCCAGTGCTTAAGAGGCTGAGGCAGGAAGATTGTTGTGAGTTCCAGGCCAGCCTGGGCTACATAGTGAGTTCAGGACCAGCCTGGACTACAAAGCAAGACTATCTCAAAACAAACAAACAAACAAACAAACAAAAAAACAAGCAAAAAAAAAGAAAAAGAAAAACAAAACAAAACAAAAAACAAGGAATGTTAAGTAGCCTTCATGAGAACAAGGAATGTTAAGGAGACTTCATGAGTTAACATGGGAATCTCAGTACCACTTTTAATACTGTTTCTTTGTTAAGTCTAACCAGTGGGGTTATAATGAAATTTCTAATTGTTACCTATTTGGAGTCTGTCACAGGAGGCTTCTTTCTTTACACATGGGAATTCCTGGTTGGGTGTGGTGGTGCACCTGTAATTCCAGCACTCAAGAGGCTGAGGCAAGGATTGCCGTGAGTTCTAAGCCAGCCTGGGCTACATAGTTGGTTCAGGACCAGCCTGGACTACAGAGCAAGATCCTGTCTCAAGGAAAAACAAACAAACAGGAATTCTTATGAAGTAATTACCATTTTTACATTTCCTGAAAAGTCAATACTTCATTCACTTTTGTACATCTTTGTTCTTGTTTCTAAAGTTATAATCCATCCTTATATCACTATATAATTATCACTGGTTGTTATGGTTTGGATGTGTTGAGTGTCCCCAAAAGCCTCATGTACCTATGGATACTGTGTACAGTTGGGAGGTGGGACCTGGCTGGAAGGGGTGGATGGTTGGAGCTTGACTTGGAGGTGTATATGCTGATTCTGCCCTTCATTCTAACTTGGCTCTGTTCTGCCATGCTGTGAGGACCTCTGGCTCCAGCTCAGGTCACACCATATGATTACACCACTTCCAGCCACCTACCTGTGTATAGACTGTGACTACCTGAAACTGTGAGCTAAAATAAATCTTTCCAAAGTTGGGATGTTGAGTATTCTGTCTCAGCAATGAGAAAGTAACTAAGACACTGTTTTTAAGCAATTCCATTTTAATTGTGTCATGGCATAATTTTTTGCATGTTTCTTGGTGTGTGAAGCCTCCAGGAATTTGAGTTTATGGTTCCATCAAATTTTGAATTTCTGCACTGGTGGCATAGCTTAGTGGCTAAAGCTCTTGCTGAGCAAATGCAAAGCCTGGGTTTGATTCCTCAGCACCACATAAACTGAGTGTGTGTGGGGGCATGCCTATAATCCCAGCACTGGGGGGCCTGGGTGGGAGGATCTCCATGAATCCGACGCCAGCCTGAATTCCATAGTGAGTTCTGGACCATCCTGGACTACAGAGAGAGTCTCAAAGACAGAAACAAAGACGAATTTGGAATTTCTTCAGGCTTTATGTTTTGTCTGCTTCTTCCTCCTTCTACCCTGAGACTTGAGTTATGGGTGTACTATAGGCTGAACGAAGACATCTATGACTCACTAATGCTCAGTTCATCTTTTTAAAAGTATTTAAAATTTTTTTTTGTTTTGTTTTGCCTAGTTCCTATGAAGAATATTTTAAAGAACAATTTGGGACTTTTAAAAATATGTTGTTCCTTTCCTGAGTACAGTTTCTTTTATCTTTTTGAACATGGATGGTACAGTCGCTGTTTTTAATGTCTTGGTCAACTGATTTTATCATTGTGCCATTTCTAGATCTTTGTCGCTTTTTCTCATGGGTATGATTTCCTTTTTTTTGTATACCTTTTATATCTGATCAAAAACTAGGCATTATAATGTTGGGTGTTTTGTTTTGTTTTTCCTTAATTCCTTTAAATGTTTTTGAATTTTGTACTGAGATACAGGTAAGCTATGGAAATGGTTTAGATTTTTTTTTTTTGTCTTTGAGACAGAATTTTGCTTGTTATGTTAATCAGATGGACCTAAACCTCTTGGGTTTAAGTGACTTCCTGCTTCAGCCTCCAGAGTAGCTGGGACTACAGGTGTACGTTCTGTGCCCAGCTTAGTTTGATTTTTTTTTTTTTTTTTGAAGCTAGATTTTTTTTGAGACAGGGTCTCACTCTGCAGCCCAGGCTGGTCCTGAATGCAGGATGGAGCATACGCTGGCCATGGACTCATGGGAATCTTCCTGTCTCAGCCTCTTGAGAGCTGGGATTACAGGCGTGCAAACCCCACCTGGCTTATGTGGTGCTGGGGAAGAAATCCCGGGTACTTAGTGCTTGACTTAGCGCTTGCTAGGCAAGTGCTTTAACCGCTGAGCCATGCCTCCAGCCCCTTGAGGTGAGATTTTAAGCTCTGCTAGGTAGGACAAAAGCAGCCTACAATATTGTGCTAATTTGGGTCCCCTCACTGAAGCAATATCCTTCTGAATATCTACTTGATACCCTGAGTACCACAAGGCAACTCTATTTTGGCTACTTATATCTTCTATTTTCTTTTTCTGTCTTTCTTTCTTTTTTACTTACTGAGTATTGAACTCAGGACATTGCAGTAAGGTACATCATCAGCCTTTTGTATATTTTATTTTGAGACAGGGTCTTGCTGTGATGCTACATTGCTCAGGCTTGGCTAGATTTTGTGGTCCTTCTGCTTCAGCCTCCCAGGGTGTTAGGTTTATAGGTGTGCTCCACCATGCCTGGTTAACTTTGGCTCTTTAGGGTACAAAATGTTCCTGGGCCTTTGTGAGTGCCAAGAATTCTATTAGCTCTTTTCCAGTTTTTTTTTTTTTTCCTTGACCACAGATTGTTACTGACACAAAAGTGCTAATCAATATTCACCAAAAGACTAGGGGAACTTCCTACAGATCTTTGGGGACTCTTCTCTGTTCAACTCTCGCCTCTCTAGTGCCAGCTCTACCTTAGCCTCTGAATTCTCAGTTCTGTCCCCTTGCCCCAGGGAGTCGGCGCTGCTGGGCTTCCCTGCCAGGTGGTCACTGCTAGGACTCACTTCACCTCTCCCCTCCTCTCAGGGCTCATTGTCCGGCACCTCACGTTGCCCAATGTCTAAAAAATCATCGCTTCATTTATTGTTTGGCCTTTTAGTTGTTTAAAGGGGCACGGTAAATCCATTATTCTACTTCATCATGGCCAAAAGGAAGAGTTTTCCCTGTACGTAGCTTTACTCATGTGATTTATAAGGTTTTTGTTTACTTTGGTTTGGGGAATGAGAGGCTTTCTTCAAGACATTCTTTTAAAAAATGTGACATTTTTCATCTTTGTTTTGTCATTGTTCAATTATGAAATTAAGGATACAAACATGATTTGCAAACCAAAATTGGTTTGAATTCAACTAGGTTGCCTGTGCAGGAGAGGTAGCCAGTCACTCAGGACCAGCACTCAACTGCCTGGGAAGCAGTGCTGACCCAGTGTTTGGTTCTCCCTGCTTCGCAGTACAAGTTAAAAGTGCAGGAACAGTTCCATGCATCCTTCCTTTTCTTTGCAGCTTTGTTGAGTAAATGAAGAGTGCTATGTGTACAGGCTTTGAGATCCTGAGGGTTCAGATATTGATGCTGCCACTTATAAATTTATGTGGTCCTGGGCAAATCATTTAATCTCTTTTAGTGTGTCCTTTATTTACCACACTGCAATGTAAAGCCTGCCTCTTGAGGTTGGTAGTGCTATTGAAACACAGATTTAGTAATTTTTGGGTGTCTGAAAAATGAGAAATCAAGACCTCTAGTCATCCTGACACCCTTAACCCTGAGCCCAACCCTTTGTCACATCCTGAAGGCTCCTTATCATGGGCTCCAGGGTCAGCAGCTGTCCTCCCCCACCTCAGTGACTATTCACAGAGCCGTCATTCCACCAGCCCTGGCTGTCCAGGACCCATGCCCACTTCAGGCTGCTGCTCAAGGTCTCTCAGGTGTATACAGGGGCAGGTGTGAGCAAAGGGTCTGCAGAACTGGGATGGGGCTGAGGACTCCTGATTGGCGCCTCAGGCTTTTGGGAGGAAAACTTGCAGCTAGCCACTTGCACCCTTTGGCCTGGAGCATAAACTCAGTCTAGAGAGAGTGGGCTGGTTTCTGTCTGGCAAAGTCACATCTGCCTCCCAATGCCTACTGATCTTGCTCCTCCTGCCCCCTTCTTGTTTTCCAAATCTGTTTTCTCTTCATCTCCATGACTACGCCCTGCTTAGGTAACCATGCTACTTGGGAACTGCTATACCAGCTACTAGTAAGTCTGTGTTTGTGGTTTTCAACACTCTTGCTTATGTAATCTTTTTGAAGTGTGCATGTGAATTTATGGTGTCACTCTCCATTAACCACTCCTCACTGTTCTCTTTTCATTCCTGGGACTGAACCTAGGGTCTTCACGCTGAGCTACACCCCCAGCCCTTTATTTTACTTACTATTTTTTTGTGGCACTGAAAGATTACGTCCAGTGTCTTCATATTGAGCTATGTCCCCAGCCCTCTTTTAGTTTTGATTTTGAGACAGGGTCTCACTAAGCTGCTAAATTACCTGCCCCAGGCTTGAATTTGTAATCCTCCCTGCCTCTGCATTTGAGTGCTGGGACTATAGACGTGTACCAGTAGGCCCCACCCTTTACTAACTTTTAAGACAAGATCTTGCTGTGTCTCTGAATTCCCATGCTGGGCTTCAACTTGAGATCCTCTTGCTTCAGCTGAACAGCTGGGATTACAGGTGTGTGTGTGCCACTGTGCCCAGCTCATCCTGCTACTCTGAAAAGTCCAAAAACCTTTACATGTTCGTTCTACAAGGCCAGGCCATCTGCTAAATCCATGTCATCTCTCCAGCTTCTTCTAATGCTTCTGTTCCTTGTACTGTACATAGGAGGTACACCAAGAAAAGGTCCCCTCACTCTTTCTGGCCTGCAATCCTTTTCCATTCCCTTCCCTGTACCCCTCTCTTTTCCTGATCCTCCACATCCTTAGGCACAGAGCTTGGATCGCACCTTCTCTCATGTGTTCTCATAGCTGGTGCCTGTCAGGGCCCAGGCTCCAGGATGTGCCAAGCCCCTGAGTTGTTTCCCTACCATTCACCCCTCACTCAGTAGTACACATTTTTTAGAGAGAGGACTGTCTTTTTCATTGTGATTCCCTCCAGGCCTGGAATGGACATATATAAATCTGTGAATACATGGGCAGACCAGAATGCAGGATGGCAAGTAGATTTGTAGCTTTCTCTACAGATTTGTGACTTGAAAGTCCAGGCCATTTCTTTTTCTCTCACATTTTTTCTGCTTCTTGATGTTGCCTCATTTTCATAGGTGAGATTCTAGGGAAACGGGCTTTGAAATGGGGCGTGTGGAAGTTTATTGGAGAAAACTCCTGGGAACACCTCAGAGAAGTGACCAGAGGATGGGGAGAGGGAGGTTACATGCTGATGCACCTTCAAGAGGACTGCAGCCCAGGTCACTGGTATCCACTAGTGTATCTGTGGTGAAATCTCCATTTAGGGGTGTATATATGGCACCTCTAGGTTGCCCCGTTAACTTCCTGTTTCCCCCTCTACCTCTTGTTATGGACAAAGTATCGTAATTTTTGCAGATGTTTGCTTGTTCAGCTGCACAGCCGGGAACCTCCTGCTATCAGAGTGAATTTGGAAGCGCGCCTATCATCAAGGCACTTGTAATACAAAGAAATAGGAACCGATTATTTTTGTACTGCTGTAGTACCTTTGGGTCTTAGGACTCCCTCAAGGAGGGACAATGTCCTGAAACATAATCAAACTAAGCATATAGAACATTGGCTGGAGTATCTTCTTTTGCATTTAACAAATGCAACAGGTGGTTTCATGTTGGTATATCTTGCCTACAAAATATTTTCCTGATTTCCCCTCTCTTCAGAATGCCGAATACAGGGCACTGCAGGTAGAATGATTTCAGAGTAACCACCACCAAACTAGCACTCTAATCCATACCCTTGACCTCTTATCTCCATCCCGCTATCCAGGATCCTTCTTCACCCTTCATAGGGATAGAATTCTCTTTTCTTTACCAGTTAGCAGTACTGGGCTGCAGTAGAAAGATGTTTCATGGGGAAGAAGACTGATCGTTGTCTCCCCAATTGGTTCTCTTCTCCTCTACAGTAATAGTTTTAATCGGACAAATGACTACTCTGCTTCCCTCCTAGACAGATGAGGCCGTGCAACTGAGGTTTCACCAAAGGACTGGACCTCATTCCATAACACTTGCTGGAAGGGAAATCACTTCCTACAATTATTTCAATTTTCCTGTGAGCTGGAATATGGATCTGGGTGGTGTATGAATATGGTAATGATGTGGTTTCCACCACACATATAAACATACTAGTCTAGGGGAATGGGAGCTGGATGCTACGTACATGGGCTCCTGAAGTAGTTGGTGAAACTAAACTCAGGTACCCACTAGGCTAGGGCTTTGCATTTATTTTTCTGTAAAGGGTCACAGGGTAAATATTTTAGGCTTTGTGAGTCACATACAGTCTGCCACATCTTTTTTAATTAAATACTTAAAAATGCAAAAATCACTCTCAGCTTATGGGCTGTATAAAAACAGGATTTGTATTTGACTCTTAGCTTGCTTATCACCTGCTTATCTCTGGGCATTTATGTGAGAAATAACCTTGTATGTTAGAGTCAGGAAAAGTTTCTCTAAGAAAGTAAAATTTAAACAAAGATCTAGATATAGGGGATGACTTATGTAACCATTACAGGGGGAAAGCATGAAGGCATAAGGGTATGAATTGAGGCCAGACATCCTATGGTGGGAAGGAGCCTGACATACTAGATACTAGCCAGTGATTTATTTCCTTCTAGCTCCAAAATAAGTCATTCTTTATTCTGCTTTATGATACTGGAGGTGATCCTGTCAACATTTCTCCCTTGCCAGGTGCCACAATGTTGGGCTTTGGCAGTACAGGGCACTGGAGGCCCAAGGTAAAAAGGAAGGGGCTTCTTCTAATTTTGGCTCTGTCTTGCACATGCAATATAGGTGCTAGTGTGAGCAGGAGAGAAAGTGGTACCCACACTCTAGTGAGTTTCACTGATGCTTCAACTAGCGGATTCCCATTCACCTTGGGCTGCTGCACCTCAGTGAACTTCACCAACCAGTGGGCCAGTCAGTACTGTGTTGGTAAATATTTATCTAATTAAAATACAAACAAATTTCTGCTTTGTTGCATTTCTTGATTTCCAAGGTGTGACTGTTCCCACCAGAGTTAATTTTAATGCAGTTTTGCCAAGAGTTGTACAAGATCCTGTAGAGACTGACTACAGCACATTCCTGGAACAGCCACACCTTGTCCAATGAGGTCTGAATTTCAGTCTTGAGAAGGAGTCGGGCTTCTAAGTTTGCTTCTTTCTTGAATATTCTTCCTCGGCCTTGGAGGTAATAGCTGTATCCCATTCTGCTATTTGTATTTTCTTTAGAGATCTCATTACCTCCCTTATATATAAGCTTTTTATTAGTTAATACTTCTTTATATTAATAAGCTTTCTCTGTTCAAATTACTAGCATGGTTTCTCTTTCCTGGACAACCACAGATGACCTCATTCAAGAAAATAGATCAATATGGGTCTGAGAAAGGGATAGGACAAAATACTCATTCATAAAAAAATACTGATACAGTAATGATAACTGATTGGTCAGCTCTGCGCCAGGGTTATTACTTTTATGAAGTGGGCATTACTATCCTTATTAGTGGGTAGCTTAGCAAGTTGTCCAAGGTTATACCAGAAAAGAGAAGCAGCAGAATTTGGCTATTATATGCAGCTTTTAAAGGCATCTTAACTGATACATTCATCTTGATCAAAGGACATAAAGCAATACAATCTGCAGAAAAGTAAAAATAAAATCAAGAAAGACACAGGAAAAACCTGAAAGTGGTTTTTATGGGCTCTAGTTCTAAGGAGATGAGACAAAAGTACCATTTTGCCTGGAGACTTTCTCACCTTCGATGCCCTGGGAAGGCTCTTTGCTAGCATGAACTCTCTGATGTCTTATAAGCTCTGAACTCCACCTGTAAGCTTTCCCACATCCTTTACATATAAAAGGTTTCTCTCCACTGTGAATTCTCAGGTGCTGACTTAGATAGGAGCTTTGACTGAACGCCTTCCCACACTCATTACACTCATAGGGCTTCTCTCCTGAATGAATTCTCTGATGCTGAACAAGATGAGCCCCCCACCTGAAGGCCTTCCCACACTCATGACATTCATAGGGTTTCTCTCCTGTGTGAATTCGCTGATGCTGAATGAGGTTTGAGCTCTGATTGAAAGTTTTTCCACAGTCACTACACTTGAAGGGTTTTTCTCCAGAATGAATTCTCTGGTGGATTACAAGGTGTGAGTTATAAATAAAAGCTTTTCCACATTCAGTACATTCGTGGTCTTTCTTCCCCGTTGAAGTTTTCTTATGGGTGAGAACCATCTGTTTGAAGCTTTTTTCCTGAGCAGGGGACTGCCTTGGTCTCTGTGCTCTGGGATTTCTTTGCGGCTGTTCTAAGGCGATGTCATCTTCAGGGGTGGCTTCAGCTGAAGATGTGTAAGTTTCAAGTTTTTCTGAGGACACTTGTGATTCCACTTTGGTAATGGGCAGCTGTGGTAGCAATCTTACATCCTTGGATTCTGGGTCATCTTTTGCAGTAACTGATGGAAAATGTAAGTATACCTGTTCTGGACATATGAAGAAATGATATTTAGATCAAAATTTCCTTTTCTGGTGTAAAAACCCCCTTAAAATATTCATATATATATATATATATATATATATATATATGACAAAGACTAGAAAGATATTTACTTAGATATTTCCAATGATTATTGGTGGTGAGATTGTACAGGAAAAAGGATTTTTTTCTTTCCTTCCTATGCTTTTTCTTCTAATTTTTCTACAGTGGAATACTTAAAAAGTGTGTTTGAAAAATAAAGGTACCTTAAAACAGAGTCTTTTTGGAATTTGCCCTTAAAAAATATGAGAAAAAGTGGGGGCTGGGGACATAAAAGTAGTGGCTGGAGTGCTTACCTAGTATGTGCAAGACCCTTGGCTCAATTCCCACCACCACATAAAAATTAATGAGGTGTGGTGTTGTACACTTGTAATTCCAGCACTGGGGAGGCTGAGGCTGGAGGACTGCCTTGAGTTCAAGGTCAGGAGGCCTTGTCTTGCCTGCACTACCCCCAGCTGCCACTGGGGGGAGACCCATCTCAAAAAAGGGAAAAAATAATATGAGAAGTATAAAGGAATTAGAGAGTTGACAACAGATGTTGGGAGGGGAGGGAGAACAAGGAAGAAGAATCATTAGGGTTAGGAAAAAATGTTCAGAAGGCAGAAAGACTGCCTTCCTGGCTCTGGAACCCTCACCACTTCATTAATTTCCATGCTCTGTAAGTCCCTAGCCACTGACTCTTCAGGTGCTTCCCTACACAGGTGCTTCTCTGAAGGGAGAACTCAGCTTCCCATCTCCTATCTGCTTGGTGCTCTTTGCCTTTCTCTTTAATCTATGCCTTAAAAAATGAAGAAGAGACCATAAAGAGGCAAACTTTATGGTCCTGATGCCGGGCAAGTGTTCTGCCATCTACAACCCCAGCCTCTGCTTTTTTTTTTTTTTTCTTTTGTGACAGGGTCTCACTTTGTAGTCCAGGCTGACCCTGAGTTCACTATGTAGCCCAGGTTGGTCCTGAACTCACAGCAACCCTCCTACCTCAGACTCCTGAGTGCTGGGCTTATAGGTATATGCCACCACACCTGGCTTTATTTTTTTAAGAAAAATTATCTTAATACAGTTTATATTTTATTTGTCTGTAGTCTAAGAAGAACAAAAAGCAAGTGTTTTAAGATAATAATCACCTGTATCAAAAAATTTTTTTCCAGTTTAAAAACAATACTAAAAATATAAGAAATGTTTGCCATTAAATAAATGAACACAAAATACTTCTCTTCCTTTTAAAAGTATCAAGTTATAAACGAATACAGGTTTTCTAAACAGAAGTTAAGAGACAAGTGAGTCTGGGGTAAAAAAGCAAAGAGGAAAGGAAAGCTAGGAGTAAAACATAGTTTTGCAACAGACTATATAAAAGTCCTAGTTTTTCTCACTTTGTTTTAACGAGAATTCAATTTCTTTAGTGTGTTTGGTGGTGAGGGAATAGAATGTTTAACAAGGACACATTCACATGTTAACAGAGGTCAGGATGGGCAGTTCACTCCTCTCTGAGTTGACAGTTTGCCTTGGGAAGAAGGAAGTTTTTCCAGTTCAACTGGAAAGGTAGAGAGAAAATGCACACATAAAAGTTTCAGATAGGGTTTTTAGATGGGGATAAGGATACACGGTAGATAAAGATGATGATAAACTCCATTTCACGTAGGAGTGCTTTATGGATTAAAAAAGTGTGTTTGGAGAGGCACGAGTAAGTTCAAATTAGAAAATGATTTCAAGGTTGGCCTCTAGCTCAGGGAGGAATTATTGTGGGTTAGGTTTCAAGAACAGTGGAGATGGAGAGACAGAAAGTGAGTAAAATGCTCTATGGTCCTAGGATGGTTAGGGCTCTTTAAAGCTAAGAGATGCTAGCCAGCCTTTACAGCTGGATATAAACTAAATTTAATACACAGTTACCTTATAAAGTAGGTTATTCTTTAGTGCCAGGGGTCAAACCTAGGGCCTTTTGCATGCTAGGGAGGCATTCTACTACTGAGCTATACCTCCAACCATAAGGTATATTACTCTTATTCATAATTTTACAGGTGGTGAGATAGGCTAAGTTAAGAGGTAAGGAATAGTAAGACCATAAGGATTACAGCAAACATTTCAACACTTACCCTGCACTCTTTGTAAGGTACTAGGACACTATCTATGTCTTTTACCCTTTGCTTCCCCCTCCCCAGAATCATGCTCCTCACCACTCTCTGGGAAGGGCTGGGTCTCCTGAGATTCAGACTTGAGCTGGTTCTCCTTAAGTTGGAGCTGGATGGTTGGTGCCTCCTGTGCTGGTCCCAGAGGTGCCTTCTTCTCCCATGGCTCCTCTTGTGCAGGGCCTGGAACCTGCAGGTGATCAGGCACCACTCGGTTTATGGAGGACCAAAGCTTCCAAAGAGACTCAGAGTCAGCACAAAGGAAGGAAGAGGAGCTGGGGTCTTTTTTTCATTCACAGTTTGAAGGTAGAAAAGACACAGATAGGAACACATACTAACTGTTCTACCTTGGTAACTCCCCCTACTGCTGCCTCTCTGTCCAGCCTGCGGGTCATGATCTGGCTCCCACAACAGGTCAAATCCCCCTTCCCACCTGAGGTCTTGGTTCAAGTCCTTTCTCTAAGTCCTCCAGCACAGTCACAGCCTCTTCTCCACTCTTAGGGTGATGTCCCCGCACCCAAGACTGGAGCTCCTCAGGCAGGATGGTCAGGAATTGTTCTAGCACCACTAACTCCAGGATCTGCTCCTTGGTATGTGTCTCTGGCCTCAGCCACTCACAACAGAGTACCCTTAGTTGGCTCAGTGCCTCTCGGGGACCAAGAGTCTCCTGGTAGCAGAGCTGTCTAAAGCGCTGGCGGAAGATCTCTTGGCTGGCAGGGTGGTTCCCAGGTAGCCTGGCTTCATAGTCCCAAGTCTGCTCCTCTTCCTTTGGCTCCAACATCATAATCTTCTCTTGTTCTTGTGGATCCTGAAGGGCCAGAGTGTTAGCTGCTGTTAGTGTCACAGCCATCCTGCCCTGGGTTGGTTCTGTAGATGGTTCACACTAGATGGAATCTTTCAGGGGCACCTGTAACATAAGAAGACATCACTCATCTTCTCTTTTCCAGTCATTTAACGCACATTTGGCATCTACAAAGAGCCAAGCCTGCATAACACCTTCGCTGCTTCCTTCTCCTGCGGCCCATTCCAGGATCTTGCTCTGCTAAATCACTACCTCTGACACACCTGCACCTGCATTCTGGTGGAGACAGGACGACTATCCAGAAGTCTGAAGCAAAACCGAGATTTAAACCAGCTTCTAGTGCATGGTGTAGGGATAGGCAGATTCCTTCCAGATGGCCACTCCATCCTTCCCCCAAATTATGAGGCAATACAACAGCAAAAGAAAAATGTAGAGCTCTCAGGGGTTCGATCACATTCAAACCCCAGGATTTGGGGCAGGGCCCTCTTATGGCGCTGCTGCGTAGAAAGAGGCTTGCTCTGGGGTACAGCGTTCAGAGGCAGGGGTGAGAAGCAGAGGTCCCAGGTGCCATTAAAGCAGCATACGGAGGGAGCAGCAGCCCAGGACAAAGGAGCGCGCCAACGCACGGCCGGCTGGCGTTCCAGGGGGATGCCTGGCGGCGCCTGCCCTAGCTGAACTTCGCCGCCGGCCTTAGCAGGTGCCCACCCGAAAGCCCCGGGGAGCGGCTGTGGTCCGGGCCAGTTCAAACGGCCCATCCTCACCCCTCACTTTTCCCCGAGGAACCTGGCCAGACACGACCCGGGGACCCCAGGGCCGCTCCCCCTGCCCTCCCAGCACGTGACGCACTCAGGCAACAGGGCGCGGGTCCCGGGATCCCAGCCCGCCTCCGCACCATCCCGCCGAGCGCCAGCGAGGCGTACCCTCCCCAGGATCGCCGTCGCCTGCGGCGACCAGCATCCTCAGCAGAGCAGTGGGACTGAACGCAGCCGAGACTCACCTCACAGGACTCAGGGGCTCCATCCGTCACCGTAGCGAACCGCACCGCTAGCACCGCCGCCTCAGCCGCCGGCCCGCGCCTGCGCCTGCGCAGCACGGACTACATTTCCCAGAAGCCCCCGCGCCGCCGGCGGACACCCCGGGCGTCCCCGCGCCCCGTGCCCCGCGTCCCGCTCGGGGGAGGGCGGGGGACAGTCGGGCGCGCGCAGTCTCTTCTGAACTTCAGGCGGCTGGGGCCCTGGGGTACCTCTGGGAATTGCAGTCTTTGGGGGAGAAGAGGCGAGGCCGGCGCCGGCTGGACCGAGTTTGCGGAGTTTCGCATCTCTCTGAAATCGTTCTTCCTGCGTGGCGCAGGCTGAGAGAAACGCCAGAGAAATTTTAGCCTGTTGCGTGGCCCGTCGCAACATTTCCTCTTCTGTCTCCTGTTTTCTAGCCACCTCTTCCCAGACCTGGCCTGAGCGTCACCGCTGAGGAAGAAGGAGAATCCTTCCCACCCACCCACCAGCGTGACCAACCAAGTCCACAGGTCAGCAAGCAACTGCTGGAACCTAGGGCGAGGAGAGGGGGACGAACAAGGCAAAGGTCTCATTTTTATTGGGCTGGGGAAATAGTTGTTGATAGGGAAAATTACTGATAGTTTGAGAAAGATGCATCTGATTTTGAGAAATCACAGAGAATAATAGAGAAAGATGTAGACAATTTTGAGTGCTAGGAAAGGTAAGATACAGAAACATACAGAAAAACGCCCAAGTTAACGAGGGAAAACCCAGCAAAAATAAGAAAGAAAAAACCCTACTTGGATTAAGAAGGGATTATCACATGCAAAGTTATAGACTGTCTAGAGCAAATGAATACTTCTAGTAAAATCTAATACCTAGCCACATTGTACTTTTTTATTTTTTGAGACAGGGTCTTGCTGTATAGTCCAAACTGGTCCTGAACTCCCTTAGCCTTGGACTCCCAGCAATCCTCCTGCCTCCCTTTCCCGAGTGCTGGGATTACAGGCTTGTACCACCACATCCAGTTTATGTGGTGCTGGGGAATTGAGCTCGGGTACTTAGCACTTGCTAGGCAAAGGCGTTAACCGCTGAGTCATTCCCCCAGCCCCCACAACCATACTTTAAAGTGTTTTAGTTATCTCTTTAATTAAGAAATAAAGATAATAAAAGAACTTAAACTTCAAATTAAGAACACTTCATATACTCTTAAAGTATATTAAAATAAGGCAAAAGAAGCAGGATTGAGTGAGACTAGGAAAACGAAGGGGTCAAAGGAAGTATGTTTGAATTGTTTTTGGTGATGAAAGGTACTTGAACACACATGTCTACATTTTTGGGAAGGGGACCTGGAGGAAAGGGTTGAAGGTACAGGAGAGATTTGGGATAACTGGATGGAGTGAGGCCTTAGAGGGGGTGTGATAGGAAGCTCAGGTAGGAAGGTAAGACACAGATTTGAGAAGTTATTCTGTTGATAATAGAGAAAAGGTGGCAGCATACCCACTCAAGAGAGGGATGTGGGAGGAAGGTCTCTGCTTCTAGAAGTAAGAGATTAGGTGTTAGAGTTGGATGGGGAGTGGATGGGTAGATGTGTAAGGAGAGAAGGAAAGTATTAAATGGTCATTATAGACAAGGGAAGAGAATGGCGACTAAAGATTGTGTAGTATTAGTGCCCGAAAACATTCATTTACTTAGGTGTGGCTTTTTTTCTCTTTGGCTCAGGTGCACACTCAAAAAAGAACATTTAGGGCTGAGCATGGTAGATTTTTCTTGTAACTGTAACTAAGGGACAATGAAGCAAAAATGTACATAAGGTAAAGTGGTATCTAATACGGAAGAATAAAAACCAGAGAGGGGTGGGTAGGGTAAAGGGTCATTGGATTGGAGAACATGGTGAGTTAGAAAAATACAAAGATTAAACCACATAAAATGCCTTCTTTGAAATAAATCATGATTCAAAGAACCTTTTCCAATGTTTTTAAATGTGCCCTCAGCTATAAGAAGTTAAGAATTCCTCATTATTATTTTCTCAAAATTAGTAAAACTACCTGTAGTTCTCTCACTGTCAGATGTCCAGAGTATCTACTGATTCACTCTCAGTACATTCATAACTAGCTTCATCCTAGTCCAAGAAAAATCTTTATTCAGCTCTGTATGTAGTACCATAGTAGCAATTCTTAGATTAACTATTAAATGTATTTCTCCAAGGTATGTCATCCTTGCAAAATTTTATAAGCTCCTCTCACCTCCTTCCTAAATCCTTGCCATTTACTTACTATGTTAAGGCAAGCCCTTTCTGGCCTCTAGGATCAGGAAGTAACAGAACCTTGTAAATTTCCAAGGTATTTGCAGTGGGTAATATGTAATCTCTTTCCTTCACAGTGCCTTTGATACTCATTGCATACAGGAATCACTGGCAAAAAATAGCTGTTGTTGAAGGTCTACTATATGTCTGGCATGATACTAGGTGGTTAACGAAATTGTCTCGATTAATCTTCACAATAGTCCCCACAAGGAAGGTGTCATTGTCTTGATATTTACATGAGAAAAATCAAAACTCAGAGTAATTAAAAATTGCCTAAGATTACACAAATAAAGTGACAGAGCCTGGTTTTCAGTATGTTAGGCTCAGAAGTCCCTTTGTACTTTTAAACCCTATAGGATAGATCTCGTAACTTCCATCCTTACACAAGAGATAATTGGCCCTGTGATTTTCTAAGTTAAAGTCGCTGATTCAGTACTTAATTGTGCTAGGAATGGAGTAGCAAACTCCAAGCTTCCCACTCTAAATACATATCTAATCAGTTTCAGTTGTTTTTCTTTTTCTTTGAAACAGAGTCTCACTCTGTAGTCCAGTCTGATACTGAGCTCACTATGTAGCCCAGACTGGCCTCAAACTCACAGCCATCCTCCTGCTTCAGCCTCCTGGCTAACATTACGTGTGTGCCACCATGCCCAACTTATGTGGTGCTGGAGAATCAAACTCAGGGCTTTGTACTTGCTAGGTAAGCTCTCTGACTGCTGTGTTATTCCTCCAGCCTCTCTGATTTGAAAATTTTAGATCTATTTGTAGACTTTTTGTGTTATTCTCTGTTCCAGGAAGTACTATTTCTCCTAAAGTTCAGAATGTCATACTCATTTTACATTCCTCTGGTACAGTTAATAACATAAGATGAGGAAGCCATTAAGATTCTGAATGCTGCTATATAGGACATTTAAGGGGACCATTTTGTGATAATGTAAGTGCCTTATTTAAGTTTCTTCAGTTGTAAAATTTTCATGTGGTGGGCTGGAGGAATGGCTCAGTGGTTAAAGTGCTTCCCTAAAGCGCTAAGTCAAGCGCTAAGTACCTGAGTTCAATTCCCCAACACCACATAAAGCTGGATGTGGTGGCGCACACCTATAATCCCAGCACTCGGGAGGCTGAGGCAGGAGGATTGCCCTGAGTCCAAGGCCAGCTTGGACTCCATAGTGCGTTCAGGACCAGCCTGGGCTACAGAGCGAGACCTTGTTTCAAAAAAAAAATATTTTTGCATGTCGTGTGGAATCATGATAAAGAGATGAAATGTAATTAAAGACTTACTTCAGTTAAGGCTTTTGATTTATCTTGTGGAAAGCATTGTGGGAGGATAAATCTGCATGTGATCTGAGGTCGAGTACTCTAAATTGAGTCAATGAAAATTGCTCTTGGTAAGCTTAGAATTTTTAAGTGTGAATAACTAATACAACAGATCTGAAAGAAAAAATTCCCACAGTCATTATTTATAAGCTTCCTTTCTGGTATGATTTCCCTGATTCCTAATAAAGTGTGAGCTCCACCTGAAGGCTGTTCCATAATCATTACGCTCATAGGGCTTCTCTCCATATGAAAGCTGTAATGTTGAATGAGGTCTAATGTCTTTGAACACTCATTGTATTTGTTTTCTTTCTGCTGTGAATTCTTTGGTAAATAAGTTGTGTGCTCCTCTTAAGAACTTTCATAGGTTCAACTTACACTTAGGAGTTTTCTTACCTGTATGGATTCTCTGTTCCTAAGGACTGAGTTCCAACTGAAGGCCTTTCCACATTTACTGTATTTGTAAGGTTTTTCCTCCAGTATGAATTGTTTGATGTCTAATAAGATCTGAGCTGCCTTAGAAGGTTCTTCCACATTGATTGTATTTATAAGTTTTCTTTTCCTGAATTCCCTGCTATCCTCTAAGTTCTGAATCTTAACTGAAGGCCTTCTCATATTTAAAAGTCTGTGCAGCGTAAGTCTTTAATGTTTAAGAAAAACTGCATGCCCACTGTCTTAGTTACTTTTTTATTGCTGTGACTAAATACCTGACACCCACAACTTTAGAGAGGAAAGATTTTAACTCACAGTTTCAGAAAATTACAGTCCATTCATAGGAGGGTACCTCGACGTATATAGAGAGAGCTCCTTATGGCATGACATAACAGAGCCAAATCAGGGAGGAAAGGAGAAACCAGCGTATGCCCCTCCAGGTAAAGCACCAAGCATCTGCCCTTTCCAGCCAGGCACCACCTCTCAACAAAACACAGCTCCATAAGTATTTCACCATATCTAAACACTTGTAGCGACATTTCCAGATCCAAACCACGACATGCAA
This sequence comes from Ctenodactylus gundi, assembly GCA_004027205.1. Taxonomy (NCBI): domain Eukaryota; kingdom Metazoa; phylum Chordata; class Mammalia; order Rodentia; family Ctenodactylidae; genus Ctenodactylus; species Ctenodactylus gundi. The sequence continues at coordinate 124,360 of PVKB01001151.1, forward strand.
TCCTGGTCCCCAAAAGACTCATGTTTACCTCCTTATGTAAAATGCATTTAGTTCATCTCTAAGAGTTGGCAAAGTCTTAATAGCTCCAGAACTCCTTTAAAAAAAAAGTTCAAGTTTTAAGTCTCTTCTGAGAGCTCCTGTGAAAACCAGAGTTAAGTACTTTCAAGAAACACCAAGGAGAAAAATCCATGATCCCTTGGTTGGAACAACCAGAATGAAGAACTAAGTAGGGCTTTAGAGTTTCTTATCTCCTGTGTTGACCACAAGCATTGGCAAAGTAGGCACTCTTTGCAGTCACCATTCAGGGATGAAATCATCTATCTGTGAGTGATAAGCAGCTCTGCTGCTGCCAATATTTAGATGAAAACTGCACCAATTGTAACATACAGCCCTGTACCACACCCATGCAATTAGGGTACCCATAAGATTAACAGACAAGATAAACCATGATGAACATGGTTCTAAACTCATACTGATAAATCAGTAGGATGCAGGAAGAGGGTGACAGAGAGGGAATGTAATTGAGCTAAACCTTCAAAACTGCAAAGTGGGTTAGTGGTATGTCTTAGTCCTGGATTGGATCTCAGTATCAAGAAAAAAGGAAGAATACCTTTTTCTTCAAGTTGTTCTGAGGATTACATAAAACAATATATCTAATATACATGGCTTATGTACCAAAATCAAATCAAAATGGAATTCATATATTTACCAAAATAAATAAATAAAATGTTAAAAATAAAATGAAAACACTGAACTTGTTGGAGAAAAAAATAGACAAAACCCTTGAAGATATAAACTTAAGTTCCTCTATTGTAGCAATTCACTTATTTGGTCTTTGATGTAAGTTTATCCTAAGAAAACTGGTTGATAACCAGAAACACTTTTGACTGTACAAACCTTTGCCTTTCAGTACTCAGCAAAGGCATTGGAAATTTAACTTCTGTCTTTTTCTTTCTCACATTTTCTAGCCCTATGAATTACATTGTTATTTTTCTCATGTGGACTGGTGGGTGACACCATGTTAAAGAATATCAACAAAGATATAGTAAGATATAGAGAAAGGAACTTTGGGCAAATATTCCAATAAAGGGCTGTGCTGGCCCCAGAGAAGAGGCATCAGGATTTGGCCACTGTAGCCCATCCTAGGGGTGGGAAGCTAACCTAAAGAGTGGTGATTTGAGTGGAGAAGTGAGTCGGATGCATTGCGTGGTTTCTCTGATTTGGGAAACCCAGAATACAGGCATTCTATAGAACCAAATGGGTGTGACAGTGGGAGTTAGGGGATATGGGAAGGGTGTGGGAGGGTCAAAAATGGGAAGGGATTGTAAAGCTGATGTAGCATATATGTGCATAAAATAATTGCATTGTGAACATTATGTATCACATATATATTACTAAAAATGGTGGGCAAAAAATACTGACAGCAGGGACCCTTCTCTTCAACTTGCTTTTAGCATTACAATGATAAATTGAAGAAGGTTTCTTCTCTGTAGGGTTTGTTAAATTCAGATATTCAGGTAGAAATCGACAATATCAAAAGGACAGAGAAAACTGCCATGTTTATACAGTCTAGGCTTTCAAGTTTTCTGAATTGAAAAAGCACGTTGTTCAAAATAAACTGGCAAATGTACAAGACTAGAACAAGAGCGTGGCAGAGGGTCGACATGCAAGGCAGAGGCTGCAGCCCATGAACAGGCTTGCTCACTCAAGGCCCATAGAGCAAAGGGATGTTGTCTAGGGCAAAGGCCCTTGGTGTACCTCCTCTTCCTTGCCCCAGAGCACCAGTCATTCCCCAAGCACTTGATCCCTGCCCACTTTATAGCCCTTCTCACAGTGGGAGGGGTGGGTCCCCTAGACTCTTTAGGTCATCCAGCCTACTGTGCTGTGGGTCCAGTCTTGTCATTGAGCCCAAGAACTGACAAATACATGCAAATGTGTGTCCTGTCATGGTTAGGAGGTTTTTTTTCTCCACCCTTACATTCTGGTAGAAAATTCACATCAGTTTTTCTTTGTAAAATCATACCCTTGGATAACTAGTAAGATGGCGTGAGGGCCAGGATAAAGAAGAATACGTGAGAGCAGTCATGGCCCAAAATGGGCTTTGCTGGTGTTTATTTCAGAAGTGTTGCTGGGGTGGTTCCTCCATTCACATGGCTGGCCCCAGCCTTTCTGGCCCCGTGGAGGGTCCCATGTGTATGTATGTACCACTGTTGTATGATGACATTAACTCTTTTGGGAAGATACCCAGAAGAGGAATAGCTGGGTCAAACAGGATATCTATTTTCAGGTTTTTGAGGCATCTCCATATCGCTTTCCATAATGGCTGTACCAGTTGACAGTCCAATAATGTAGAAGGGTTCCCTTTTCTCCACATCCTCACTAGCATTTTTTTGAGTTCTTGACACCAGCCATCTCATTAAGATGGAATCTCAGTGTTATCTTGACTTTCGTTTTTCTGATGACTAAAGATGCTGATCATTTTTTTCATGTATTTATTGGCCGTTCTGACTTTTTCTGATAATTTACTACTTATTTCAGTTGCCCTTTTTTAAAATTATTTTTTATTTTGGGGAGATCTAATCCTTTTTAGTTCTTTGCATATTCTAGATAATAGTCTTCTATTGAAGGAGTAGCTAGCAATTTTTTTCCTTATTCTGTCTGTTCTCTCTTTCACATTGTTTATTGTTTTCTTTGCTCTGTAAAAGCTTTTTAATTTGATATAATGCCATTTTTTGGTTCTTGGTGTTATCTCATGTGCATTGGGTGTTTTATTGAGGAAGTCCTTGCCCATTCCTATGTCTTCAATGGTTTTATCTATGTTATCTTCTAGCAGTGTGTCAATTTTAATATCTGGTTTTTATTCATTTTGATTTGATATTGGTATGTAGCGAAAGATATGGGTCTAGTTTTATTTTTCTGCTTGTGAATACTAATTTTCCTAGCACCAGTTGTTAAAGAAGCTATTTTTCCTCCAGCATATGTTTTTGACTGTTTTGTCAAATATTAGTTGAAAGTGCTCAGTGTTGTCTCCACATCCTCAATTCTGTTCCATTGGCCTATTTTGGTGTCAATACCAAGTGATTTTTGTCATTATTGCTTTGTACTATGACTTGATGTCCATCCAGTGTTACAGTGTCTCCTGCCTTTGTTTTGTTGCTTAGTTTAGAATTAGTTGGCTATTCTGGGTCTCTTTTGGGTCCATATAAATTTTAGAATATTTTTTGTAGTTGAGTGAAAAATGTTGTTGGTATTTTTATTGGAATTGCATTGACTCTGTTTCTCAGTTTAGATAGTATGGCCATTTTGATGATATTAGTTCTTATCCAGGAACAGGGGATTTCTTTTCATTTTCTAATGTTCTCTTTTTCAGTACTGTACTTATCAGTACAGTTGTCCTTCACCTTCTTGGTTAGGCTGACTCCTAGGTAATTAATATTCTTGGAGGCTACCGTAAAAGGGGATTGCTTTTCTAATCTTTTTCTCTGTGTTTTTATTGTTCCTGTAGAGGAATGCTATTGATTTTTTGTGTATTGGTTTTATTTCACGGAGCTCGACTGAGTGTGTTGATTAGTTCTAAGGATCTTCTGGTGGAATTTTTTTTTGAGTCTTCTATTGCTGTGGTTTGGATTAGAGTTCCCTTCTGTTGTAGTTTGAATCTGGACTGTCCCCTAAAAGTCTCATGTATTTATATGTTATGGACTATCTATGGAACCATGTGCTGTTAAGAGATGGGGGCATGATGTGGAGGAATAGATTATGGGCATGTGGTGGGCTACATGTGTGTGGTGGGAGCTGGGCTTGTGGTAGATTATAGATTAGAGGCATGTAGTAGATTAGAGGCTTAAATCTGGAAAGGCAGAACACTAAGGCTGGATCTGGAAGGAGCAAATCACTGGAACAGGACTTGGAAGTGTATATACTACTTCTTGCCTTCATCTGGGACTGGCCTTCCTGTTTGCAATGCTGTGAGGAGCTGCCTCCACCTGTGCCTCTGCCACATGCTTCCAAAGCTGCTGGCCACCCATGAATGAACTGTGACCTGCGACTGTGAGCTAAATAAACTTTTCTTCCCCTGATTTGTGCATGTTGGGTATTTTGTCACAGCAACAAAAAAAGTAACTAATACACCCCTAAAAACCTCATGTATTTGGATGTAGTGGGATAACTGTGGAAGTGTATGTTATATGTTATTGGGAGATTGAGCCTGGCTCAAAGAGGCATGTGCTTGGGGTTTGATCTGGATGGATTGTGTTAATTTGTTGAGATTGGGGGGTGCCCAAGGCAGAGCTTTCAGGTGTGTGTTACTGACTTGAGGGTCAGGAAGTGAGGGAGGGGCACCCACCTTATGGGTGTGTGTGTGTATGCGTGTGTGTCACCCAACTGGCAGCCTGAAGTAAGCAAAGGAAGGACTAAGAAACATTGTTACAGCTTCTTCTTGAGAAAGCAAGGCCTTAACTGAGTCTCCAGGTATCAACTCACTCCCCGTTTCGCTTGGCTCCTGCTTCACTTGGCTTTCTGTCTGCAAAGGGGTGAGCAGCTCTCCAGCCTCTGCCCTGTGCTGTCACCTTTGCTGGCTCCCGTGTATGGACTGTGTGAGGCATTCTGAAACTGTGAGCTAAAATACACCTTTTCTCCCTCATATTGTGGATGTTGGGTATTCTGTCCCAGCAATGAAAAAGTAACTAAGACATCTGTATACAAGATCCTGTCATCCGTAAATACGAATATTTTGACTTCCTTATTTCCTACACATATTTTCTTTATTCCATTCTCTTGCCTGATGGCTCTGGCTAAGGTTTTGATCACAACGTTGAACAGGTGTGGTGAGAATGGACATCCATATCTTGTTCCTGATTTTAGGGAAATGCTTTCGGTTTTTCCCATTTAAGATGATGTTGACAGTAGAGTTATCATTAATTGCTTTTTATAAGCCTGAGGTAAGATCCTTTATACCTGTTCTCTTCAAGATTTTTTTTAATCATGAATTGATGTTAAATTTTGTCAAAGATTTTTTTCTGAACCTGTTGAGATTATTGTGTGATTTCCCCTACTTTTATTGCTGTGTTGTATTACATTAATTAATTTACATATGTAGAATCATCCCTGTATTCCTGGGATGAAACCAATTTGGTCATGGTCTTTTTAATAATTTGTTGCACGTTTACACGTATTTTGTTAAGAATTTTGGGTCTGTATTCCTTAAGAAAGTTGGCCTATTGATTTCTTTGTTAGTTTTAACCTCCTTTATCTCAGTTTTGATCTTTATATTTTCTTTCCTTCTATTGCTTTTGAATTCGGATTATTCATGTCTCTAGGACTTTGAGTTGCATTGTTAGATTATTTATTTGGGATTGCTTTGTTTTTTAAATACTCATAGCTATAAATAGCTATAAATAATAAACAGCATTCATAGGTATAAATTGCCCTCTCAGTATGCCTTCATTATGACCCATAGATTCTGGTATCATGTGCTTCCATTGAAGTTGGACTCCAGAAAGTTTTGATTTCTTCTCTGATCCATTGCTTGTTCAATAATGCATTGTTTAGTCTTCATGTACTTGTGTAGTTTCTGTAGTTTCTTTTGCTGTTGATTTCTCATTTTATTCTTCTATGATTTGAAAGTATGCAAGGAATTATGTTAATTCTTTTGTATTTATTTATGTCTTATGGCCAAGGACATGGGCCATTTTGGAAAGAGGCCTGTGGCTGCTGAGAGGAAGGTGTATGCATTCTGTTGACACTGGATAGAATACAGGATAGATGCCTGTTAAGTCCCTTTGTTCCATGGTGTGGTTTAGCTGTGATGTATCTTTGTTGATTTTTTTGGTCTGATATACCTACTTGTTGGAGTTGGGTGTTGAGGTCTCCTAATGTGATTGTATTTGGGTCCATTTGACCTTTCATGTCCAGTAGTTTCTGTTTTATGAAATTAGGTGCACCAACATTGGGTACATATGTGTTTAAAACTATGAGCTCTTCCTCTTGGATTATTCCTTTAACCAGTGTGGTGTCCCTCTTTGTCTCTTCTGATCTGTTGTGGTCTTTTACTAATCTGCTCTGTCTAAGAATATAGTATTGCCATGCCTGCTTCTTTTGGGCTCCAGTAACACAAAATATTAATTTCCATCCTTTACTTTGAGTCTGACCATAAATTGCAGACCATAAATTGTCATTTTGTTTTTTATCCTTTCTGTCAGTCTGTGTGTTTTGATTGGTGAGTTGAGACCATTAGCCTTTAGCGTTATTATTGTAAGTTATTTGCTGAATCCTGTCATTGTCTTTTTTTCTTTTGGTGTTGACCTTTGTTTTTTCTTTTTATTACACTTCCCTTTGATGTTCCTTTTCCCATAGTTCTTTGGTGCTGTTCTTCTGTCTCTAAGATTCTGTCAAGTATTTTCTGCAATGTTGGTCATAATTTTTTAGGGTTTCTTTGTTGTAGAAAATTTTTACTTCTCTGTTAATTTTCAGGAATAATTTTGCCATATACAAAAACCTGGATTGACACTTGCTTTCTTACAAATCTTGGAAGATTTCTGTCCCAGGTTCTGGCCTTTAAGGTTCACATTGAGAAATATGAAATTATTGATTTGACTTGGAGAATATTGTCTGTTTTTATCTTACTCTTTTATTACTCTCTATTGAATTTTTGAGATTTTGATCATGACATGGCAAGATCCTTTTATGGTCAGGGTTATTTGGTGTTCTATAAGCCTCTTGTATTTGAATATTAATTTCCTTTTCTAGATTCTGAAAAATTTCTTCTGTATTTTCAGTGAATAAATTCTTTATACCTTCTGTATTGTCTTCTGCTTTTTCTCTCACATCCATAATTCTGAGGTTGGTTCTCTTTCAGTCATCCAGCAGCTATTGTGTTCATCTACTTAACTGATTGATGTTTTGAGGTTATCCCTGAATACATCATTAAATTTGTCAGTCTTCAAAGTCTGATACTCTATCCTCATAATATTTGAGATGGCTTACCTTGCTTTAATCTGAATTTTTTCCTGTCCTACATTTCAGCTTGATTTCCTTTCAGATTTTCTACTTCTATACCAAAATTTAAAAATATTTTATCTTGTATTTTTTTTTTTTTAAGACAGGGTCTCACGTTGCAGACCAGGCTAGTCCTAAACTCAGTGAGCAGCTCAGACTGGCCTCAAACTCACAGCAATCCTTGTGCCTCAGCCTTCCAAGTATTGGGATTATAGGCATGTGCTACTATGCCCAAATAATTTTTATGTGGGCCTAGGGAATTGAAGCTAGGGCCTTGGACATGCTAGGCAAGCATTTTAGCAGTTTTACTACTGAACTGTGCCCCTAGCCTCTTACATTGCCTTGTTTATTTCAGCCAGGTTTTTGATTGCATTTTCTCTAAACTCAGTAAACCTTTTATCTGTTAAGACTGTTATTTATTTGGCAAATTCCCTCTTTAAAGTGACTAATAATTTCTTGCATTTGTTTAAGTGTTTCATTTGAATGGATTGTTTAATGACATATTTACACAAGCTCGGTCCACTTTTTAAAAAATTTCTTTTCCTATAAGTTTTACCATTTCAGAGTCCATGATATTAGCATCTGTAGATGTCCTATTTCTTATGTCCTCATGATTGTACAGCTAGGGACTGTAGACTAGTTAGAGTTTAAAAAAAAGTCTGTAAAAGAACAATTGAGATGAGTCCAAAAATTTTCATTTTGTTGAGTTACTTGGGCAAGTGTTCTCTTTCTTTGTCCTGTGATGTTGGTGACAACTGTCTACCAGATATGGGGAAGGGGAGAGAGTAGCAATTGACTGGCTAGCTGTCATTCCCTGGTTGGTCTTTGCTGTGTATCTGTGGATGAGAACTGCTTCTGCCCTCCCTGTGTCTGAATCTGCTGAAGCATGTCTTGCTTGAAGAACTTCACTTTAACGACGGTGCTGAGGCATTTTTATGAACCAATAAGTTTGTTGGGGTTACTTCCAAGAACATGGAAATCCCACCCCAGCATAGATGACAACTCACAGAAACTGCATCCTGCCTCCTAGGATCTGCTTTTCTGGACAGCTGCCATTCTTCCCAGTCCTGTGGCTTCAGTGCCTTGGAATACTCAAGACATAGCACCCTACCTAAGGCATGACATCCCATGCAGACTGGGAGCCCTTTGAGCAAGGGCTTTCTGTATAGTAGAGTTTCTATCGGACACTCTCTGTTTCCTCTTGTTTGTTCCAACTCTGTGCACCTGTGAGTTGTTGATCTCATGACCCTCTCTCCTCCCTCCAGGGAGTTCCGAGGACTTGCTCTACAACACCCTTCCTCTTCCTGTGGCCAGCTGCCTGTGGCCAGACTTGATGTGAACCCAGTGAGCATTCATTAGTGGCACCTGAGAGCAGATAGCCTTATTTTGATAAAGGTGTCTAATTCCTGATTTCTCAGAGGACTCAATGGGCTATGGGCTGCAGTGTGGTAAACTACCAGGGGCTCTTGTTCCTACAGGACTCTACCATATACTTCCTTCCATGTTTGTTGCCCACAGTGGTCTACCCATCACCTGCCAGTTCTTTTCCCTTTGGGGCCATCCAGAAAGTCAGGTCGCTTTGTACTTCGTACGGATTGTCACCAGCAAACATTCATGAGTTACTACTATCTATACTGCTTTTAACTCAGCCCCCTGGCTGCTTTTCAGCTGCACGATGTTTGCATGTATTTGTGCTGCTGTAGCCACCCATCTCTAACTGATGTCCCCTCTGGTGCCATCTCTGCTCCCGGTATCCAAGAGGATGGGTGGTGTTCCTTCCAGCGTTCTGTCTGGATTGGCTGACTTTGCACTTACTGGGGGAGGCTCAGTGGTTTGAAAGGTTATGGTTCCAGTTTAGCCTACACAGCGCTGGTGACTGGGGTTGCCATCATGTCATGTTACTGTAACTATGCATGCCACCTTGGAGTGTTTTTGTGGCACTCTAGAAAGAGGTTTGGACTTTGAGTCCACTCCTCTATTGGATGAGCTGTTTTCACTGTTACTGAGAAGGAGCCAGGGACAGGTTCCACCTGTGACCGTGCTTCATACACAGCCAGCTGCTGCTGATCCTGGTGCTGTATGCTGAGCTTCTGTCCCTTTCCATGACTGGGACCAAAACTTTAATGGAGTTGTTTGTTCGTGTTATTTTTGTCATAGCCCCCAGCTATAGAGCATCGTGTGACTTCTAACAGGAAGGGATGCTGGGGCAATGGGGCACATAGATACTCAGCTTGTCCTTCAAGGACCTTAGTCTTTCTGTACCATTCCCATGCAGAACACTTTTTTTTTTTTGCCAAAATATACAAGGACCAGATGACTTGGGTGAGGTGGGTTATGAAAATTCACCGGTATCGCTAGGAGCCCCAAGGATATCTGTAATGGTTTTATGTTTACTGGTATGGTGGATATAGCATTTTGTCAATAACCTTGACAGGTATCATATGCATCTCACTTGACTATACTTCCAAGAACTTTACCACTGTACCTGGACCTTGCACCATGTGGGTGGGGATTGGTCACCCTTTGTCATTCCTCTAGCTTGTGTCTCTTTCAAAGGCCTTTCTAAATCCGTATGCCTCTCAGAGGTCAGCATTATATGATCTATGTAATGAATGGCTCTTTAGAGTGATGGGGAGAGGTGTGGCAAGGTAATGGCTTCCCTCCTTCCACAGAACTCAGATTGGCCTCACCCTCCCTGCGGTTGCTGGTCCCACAGCCTCATAATCCATACTGTGAGAGGCTTTCTTGGCTTGCTTTAAAGTCTCCTCTAGTCCAAGCAGTTTAGGTGATAAATGTCCCTGATTATCATAATTTTTTTCTTTCTTTTTTTGAGATACTATCTCGCTCTATAGTCCAAGCTGGTCCAGAACTCACTATGTAGCCCAGGCTGGCCTCAAATTTAGGACAATCCTCCTGCCTCAACCTCTTGAGTACGGGGATTACAGGTGTACACCACCACAACCACCTTATGTGGTACTGGGAAGTCACTTCAGGGCCTTAGGCTTGCTAGACAAGTGCTCTATAACTACTGTGATATTCCTCCAGTTCCAATCATAGTTCCTTGTATTTGAGGAATAGTACAACAGTTAGAGCACTTGCTTAGTAAATGCCAGGCTCTGAGTTCAGTTCTCCAGTACCACGTAAGCCAGGCATGGTGGCGCATGCCTGAAACCCCAGAACATTGGAGAATGAGACAGGAGAAGTTTCTGAGTTTGAGGCCAGCCTAGACTACATACTGAGTTTAGGACCAGCCTGAACTACAGAGTGAGACAATAAGAAAAGGGACCCTTCTCTGTGTGTTGAATTGTGGAGTTTCTTTTTTTCTGTATTAATGGTCAGATCTAAGGAGTATCTCCTACCACTTCTGTTTTCTTCCTCCTCACTGCCCAATTCCTTCCATGGGCTCCGGATTTCTGGATCTCAGGAAAGGCTTGGGCTTTTGCACTGAGCTACCTCTCCATCCCCATTTTTATTTTTCACTTTGAGATAGGATCTGACTAAGTTGCTAAGTTGCCTGGGCTGTGCTCAAACTTTCAATCCTCCTACCTCAGTCTCCTAGAGTGCTGGAATTACAGGCCTGTGGCCCTGGGCCAGCTCATGAAGGGCTCCTTAGTGCAGCCCTAGCTTGTACTCTTGCCCCTGCATCCTCCCAGCCATAAGAACCAGCAAGCCAACACCTCCATCTTGTCCTCCCTCTTTTCTGCTTTCCCTGACAGATGAGAGGATGATGATATTTTCCCACTGAGATTCCTCCTTATTGTTTCCATCTCCACCCCATTGACTCCTGAACTCCCGGGCATGTGGTTGTGAGAGAAACAGTCCCACATTTCCACACTGATTCAGAGCACATACAGCTTTGGAGACCCTTGCCTTTGTCCTGCAAGGTACTGCCACCCAGCTGGCACTGTAGGTGCATTATCAAAAGGCCATCCCATCGTTCTGTTAATCCCAGTGTTTCTGGATGGTGGGGATCATGAGAAGACAATAAATTCCATCAGCACAAGATCACTGCCGCATTTATTGGTCTGTGAAGTGTGTTCCTTGATCAGAAACAATATTGTGCAGAATAGCCTGACAGAGAATGAGACATTTTGTAAGTCCACAAAAGGTAGCTTTGTCAGAAGCATTCTGCACAGGGAGGTCAAATCCGTACCCCCAAATCAGTATCTGTTCCAGTAAGGACAAAGCACTGCCCCTTCCATGACGGAAGCAGGCCAACATAATTAACTTGCTACCAGGTTGCAAGCTGATCACTCCAGGGAATGGTGCCTTAGGTCTTAATGTTAGTTTCTGATGCTGGCAGAGTGGACATTAGCCATGGCTTCAGCCAGCTGAGACTTGGTAATTGGAAATTCACATTGCTGAGCCCAGGTACAACCTCCATCTATGCTACCTTGCCCACTTTGTTAATGAGCCCATTGAGCAAGACAGGGATGGCTAAGGAAAGAGATTGACTACTGTCTACAGAACAAGTCATCTAGCCACTGGATTACTGAAATCCTCTTCTGCCGAGGTCACAGTTTGAGGAATATTTACATGGAAAATAAATATCTTCACATGCTTCACCCACATGGAAAGATCTATTCACATGCTTCTTCCCCATATGTCTTTATCACCAGTTTTTCAAATATATTCCTTCCAAGTCCCTGATCGTTCAGCCATACCATTGGCAATAGCCCACTCGTCAGTATAGTGTTGCATATCTGACCATGTTTAAGCAAAATGTATGACCAGGCACACTGTCCAAAGTCCCGCCAGCTATGAGATTTCCTTTCACCACTGTTCTTCAGGAATGTCCCAGAAAGGGACTGTAGTGTTGCAGCTCTTCATTTTCAGGTTGTGCCTACATTTTCTAAGGCTTCTGAAACACATGATCAGGTATAGTCAGAGCAATGACTCCACTTCTCAATAAGAATTTTCTGTATTGGTGAGCTTTCCCATTTTCAGCCTACACACAATTCATCTCTGGAAATAGCCCACACTCCTGACACACTCAGAAGTATGCTTTACTATTCTGCAAGCAATGTCTTAATCCAGTCAAGCTAACAATCACAACTAGTGGTCGTACACATCTATTATTTGCCTAGCATTGTGCTAAATCTGGCAAAGATAGTGGTATACAAAGCAAATGTCCTTTTGAGAGCTTCTTTTTTAGAGGATGTGTCCGTTGACGGGATTATGTCAACTTGACGGAATTAGGAACCATGCCTCTGTTAGGATTAGGATTTGTTGACCACCCTAGATTGGAGATCAAGAACTGGTCTGGTTTAGAGTGTGAGTGATTTGTGGGCTGGCCAATGAGAGAAGAACACCCACCCAGATGTGGGAGGGCCAACTGGAACTCCAATGGTATAAAAGGGAGGAAGAGGGACAATTGTTAAAGCTTCTTCCTCTGGGAAAGCTCTCGCCTTCGCAGTTGTCTACAGACACTGACTTGCTACACATCGCAGATCGTCAGCACAGATTTGCTCCAGTCTCCACTTGTGCCTGGCTGCCACTTGCTGCTCTGCAGTCGCTGATCTTCAGGCTTTGGTCTTCACCCGAGATCTACAGCAGACTCTCACCTCACCGGCTCTTCTGCAGTCTCGGACTGGAGATCTACTTCATGGCTGAGTAGGAGGATTTTCATCTTAGAGTTCTGTAGTCTCTTTTTGAAGCCATCTTTCTGTTGAACAAGCATGGCTTGGGTCTCTCCAGACAGTCTGTCCTTACCTGGGAAGTAAAAGATTCTGCAGAATCAGAGTATTGGGGAGTGGAGGAAGTCCCTGCAGCGCTGACATGCTCTGGCACCTGTAGCTGCACTAGGGCAGTAGGAACAAAACTGCCGGAGGACAGAGGAAGCTCCAAATCTGAGCCCTGTTCAGGCATTCCAGATCAGGAGCAATGTGAAGCAGAGGCATCTCTGAAAATGACACTAATATTTTTCCACCTTTTAAAGGTATTTCTCAGGCTGTTGTGGTGAACACCTGTAACCTCAGCGCTTGGGAGGCTGAGGCAGGATTGCCTTGAGTTCAGGAAGCGTGGGCTACAGAGAAAGACCTTGTTTCAAAAATAAATAAATAAAATAAACAAATAAATGAATAAATAAAGTTTTTGTCTCTGGAGGGAAAAAAAAGGAATGCTCTTTCCCCACTTTGTGTTTGCCTTTCTGGCTGCAAGAAAAAAAAAAAAAGGCTGACTGTATTCTGATTCACCTTAATATGTGAAAGGCTAGATAACACTGGTTCGAGACTAAGGAAACTGTTTATTAGAAAAAGAAATACTTTAAATACCTCGGAGAACAATGATACTAACCATTTTTTTTTTTTTTGATACACAGTGAACTTACTATCTGGGGAATAGAATAGAGAAGGGAGAAGATTGAGAGAGGGCGGGATCTGACTTTGTAGAGTAAGCCAGAGTTACGCAGGAAACACTTCCCCTAGGAAGGAAGAAGAGGTGGAGGAGGAAGAGGAGGAAGAGGAGCAGAAAAAGGAGAAGAAGAGCAAGAAAGCAAGAAACTACTACACCGGATGGAGAATTCAGCAGTACATCTCACCGGCTTTTTTTCACCAGGTACCAGGGAGTGCTGAGCTATATCCCCAGACCCTTCGTTTGCTTTGTTCCTTCCTTCCTTCTTCCTTTTTAAGACACAAATTGCCCAGGCTGGTCGGGAATTTGCAATCCTCCTGCCTCAGCCTTCAGAATAGCTGAGATTACAAGAGTGCACCTCCAAGCCCAGCTCCCCCCTGAGCTCGTTGTTTGGATTCTTTTTTATTTTTTCCATCTGAGAGTATCAGGTCTTATTTAGAAATAAATGTTAGGGTGTAAAAGCTCCCACTATGTGGGAGGGGGTCCCAAGTGGGTTGCCCTCTCTTGTTTAGATTCTTGTTCAACTTATTTTGCGTATCCACCCTTTCGTTGTGAGAATTGTTGTTTTTAGCTATGTGGCAAGGGTTGTGCTATAAAGGGAACTGAATTAGAGAGGTGATGAACCAGATAATTAGTTCCCAGCCTTTGCTGCTAATCACAGCCTTTTGACACACTTTTAAAAAATCAAAATTCTGAGACCCCTCCCCAGGTATACTGACTTGGCCAATCAAATGGTGGTGAGATACCATCCAGAGACAGAAAGGTATAAATACTTTATACCTATAGGAATAAACATACAGACATAAGCAGAGATATTAGAGTTTTCATTTTAAATCTCAGCCTCAAATCAGGCATAAATACAGAAACACAGAACTTAGTAATGCATGTATATTGATTTTCATCTTGGCCTTATTAATACTTTCTTTAAAAATTTATTTTCCTATAGCTAATATGAGATATCTGTTCAGGATGTCAATTCTCTAAAAATTCTGCGAGATACAAAACTCCAAACATTTTAATTGTGACTTAAAGCCAATAGTTTTTTGTTTTTAATGGCTTAAAAGCCGTAAGCATTTCATGGCTTAATCATGGTTGTTACTCAGGTGTTCCCAAACACTGTCACTGGAGGACAGAAAAATTCCTGATGCTTTAGAGATGGAAAATAGTGTTCTAAAAGATTCCTCTAGATGACTTCAAGAATAAGGGGCTTATCTTCCTTTTGAATACCACTTGGCCTCTAAATGCTCTTTTCACCTGTTTTTCGTACAGGTTACTGAGTTTCATTTCTACAGATCTGTACATGCATGCAACACGCTTCAGTCTCCTCTGCCCTCACTGCCCTCCTCTCCTTTCCCCTGGCTCCCTCTTTCACCCTGGGACACTTCCTGTGTGTGTTTTGCTCCTACCGTCCCGTCCCCCTCCCCCCCCATTTGTGCCCTTACATCCCTCCATCTCCATTTTGTCTTCTTTCTCTGGTCTGATCATATAGTCCCCCTCTGCTTTCTTGGCTTATTGTCTGAAGTAGGGAAAACTGATACTTGTCTTTTTTAGTCCAGCTTATTTCACTCAACATAATCCAGCCATTTTCCTGCAAATGACAGAATTTTATCCTTCTTTACAGATGACTAATACTTCATTGTGTATGTGTATCACGCCTGCTTTATCCATTCATCTGTCAGTGGGCACCGAAGCTGGTTTTATACCTTGGCTATTATGAATTTGAAGCGCACACTGACAAGCAGGAATATACTCATATAACTATGCTGGCTTTAATTGCTTTTGGCATGTACTAAGAATTGGTATAGCTGGATCGAATGATAACTCTATTTTAGTTTATTGAGGAACCTCCATATTGACTGCCATAGTAGATGCACTAATTTACATTCCCTTCAGCAGTGTAGAAAGGTTCATTTTCTCTTCATCCTTGCCAGCAATTATAGTTTTTGTTTTTTTTGTTTTTATTATTGTTATTATTATTATTATTGTTATTTGCAGTACTGGGGAGTGAACCCAGAGCCTTCACACTAAGATACATCTTTAGCCCATTTTTATGTATTTATTTATCTCGCTGTATAGCTGAGGCTGGTCCTGAACTCACAGGTATAGCCCAGGCTGGCCTTGGACTCAGAACAATCTGCCTACCTCAGCCACCAGAGAGCTGGGATTACAAGCATAAGCCAGCACACCCAGCTTTATGTGGTGCTGGGAGATCAAACTCAGGGCCTGTGCAAGCTAGGCAAGCGCTTTAACTGCTGTGACATTCCTCCAGCCCCAGCCCATTTTATTTTTTATTTTGAGAAGGGTCTCTCACCAAGTTGATAAGTGCCCAAGATGGGCTCAAACTTGCAATTCTCTTGCCCCAGTTTCCCAGAATGCTAAGATTACAGGTCTACACTACTATACTCAGCAATTTTTGTGTTCTTGTAGCCATTCTGTACAATGGAATCTTACTGTATTTCCCTAGTGGCTAAAGATGTTGAGCATCTTCTCAGATAGTCACTGGTATTTGTAATTCTTCTCTTGAGAACTGTCTGTTTCAATCCATTTACTGATGAGGCTATTTTTTTTTTTGGTATTATGTTTTTGAGTCTTTATATATTCTAGATATTAATCCTGTATCAGAAGAGTAGCTGGGAAGGATTTTCTCCCATCCTGTAACTGTCTCTTCACTCTGTTCACTGTTCCCCTGAATGTCCAGCAATTTGTTAACTCACAGTGACCCATTTGTTTATTCTTGCTATTAGATCCTATGCTATTGGTGTCTCTTTCGATAAGTCTTTGACTGTGCCTATGGCTTCAAATATTTTCCTACAGTTTCTTCTATCAGTTTCAAAGTTTCAGGTTATGTATCTAGGTCTTTGTTGTATTGGGAGGTGATTTTTGTACAAGGTGAGAGATAGGTATCTGGTTTTGATCTTATACTAGTAAGTATACAGTGTTCTCTGTACTATTTGTTGAGAGACTGCCTTATCTTGAACATACATGTTTGGCTCCTTTACAAGGAGCTGATGTGTTTGCATAGCTTGTTTCTGTGAGCTTTGTTCTGTCCTATTGATTCACCTGTATATTTTTGTGCCAGTACCACACTGCTGCTTTTGTTGCTGTGGCTTTGCAGTGTGATTTGAAATTAGGTATTGTGATGCTTCTACCCTTGCACTTTTTGCTTAGGATTGCTATGGCTATTTGGGGTCTTTTATGTTTCTATATAAATTTTAGAATTGTTTTTGGAGTTCTGTGAAGAGTGTACTTAGTGTTTTGATGGGAATTGCACTAAACCTGTAGAATCACTTTTAGTATTATGACCATTTTGACAATATAAATTTTGCCCATCCAAGAATATGAGAGGACTTTTCATCTCTGGTGTCTTCTGTTTAATTTATTTCTACTTAACACTTCTGAAATTTTCTTCTTTGGTGTTCCAGGCAGAACAAAATTGGAACCATCCACTGTCCTTTGCAGCACATCCAACGGTGAGTGGAAAGAGTGTCTCTTTAGGCAGCATTTCTCTCTTTCCACAATAGTTTTGAGATCGTGGAAAGAAAAATTTTAAATATTTTCCGAAAACCCTGACAGATTCCAAGGTGAGTTTGTAAAGTCAAGTCTATCATCTTCCCTCTCCTGGCAAGATGTGACGGTACCCTTCCCCACTGCTGTATGGTACCTGAAAAGAACAGAATAATTACTAAGGCAGAAAAAGTGGCTGGTTAGTATATACGCCATCATGCAGATAGCATCATCAGATAGTAATGTTCATGGAGTGAGGAGCAAAACAATCGCAGACAAAGGTCCCGAACAGGGTTAGAGTTATGAAGTCCAGAGGCCAGATGGACACTTCATCACCCGCTTAGCTGAGGGAGTGAAAATGTGTGCAGTGGAGACAATAAACTGTGACAGAGTCCAGGAGGTCACCAGGAGAGGGGTGATAACACAGCAATGTTTTGAAGTAGGCTGACAGAACCTTTTAGGGAATATACCTATGTAGCCCCAAATTTGGCAGAGGGGAGGACCCTAACAGTATGAGTCTCATTACTGTGTCAATCCCAGGCACATGAAAAAAATTACAAAGAGTGAAACAGGGACATCAAACTCCCATGGCCACCCTAATTAATGAGGCCTTTAAGGTAGGTGATGACAGAGCCAGGGGAGAGGAGGCCAATCTGGAAAGTGATTAGCTCAAAAGACCCTGCTTTGTCTGCCTTGCTGCAGCTCCCTTAAGGTGACTCTTGGGAAGACACACATACCTGGAAGTTCAGGAGCCATGAAACAGTCTCTGAGGTACAGTCAATGTGCAACCTAGCCCAAGGAAGACCAACGGCGATGGAATTCCTTCATCTGCCCCTAGGATAAACAAGTGGCAGACTGAACCAAAAACCCCTGTCAACCCACAGGAAGAGGAATCTGCCCTAGAATGCCAGAGGCCCATTCAGCTCCAGAAACCCATCAATACATTGGAGGACCCTTGATCAAGTAGCAAGTAGGAAAATGAAATTTCTTATCAGTTCTGGAGCTGGCCACTCTGTCCTGACTCTACCCATCTAGCCTTATTAAACCAAGAGCGTTCCATAACAGGAGTGGAACTAAAGTAAAACGCTGCACTTTCGCCAGTTCCTGAACTAGTGCCCATTTCCTTCTCTGTGTTCCAGAGTGCCTGGGCCCCCTGTTGGGAGAGAACTGTTAACCAAATGAACAGCAAGTCACTCACTAGATGGCAGCCAAATCAGATGGGGGTATCTCCACAACTGAGCATTTATGGGCCCTCCGAGACAAGGACTGTTCTTCCCACTTCTTTTAATGTTGCCTGAGAACTGCTTAACTTGGTAAAACCCTGTAATACCTGGATGTGCCACTAATACCACCTCAGTTCAGATTAAACTAAAGTCTGACCTGGCACCAAATAAACGCATAATAAAATAAAACCTGGGTTAGGTACTTTTAGAGAAACAACAACAACAATAACCGCCCCCCCCCCCCCCAAAAAAAAAAAACTCCTTTAAACCAAAAGCTCTCTGGTGAATACAGCCCCTATGACAAATATGTCTGGCAATTGGCTTACTTATGCCAATCACCTTTTAATATCCTGATATTCCCAGTAAAGAAAACCTCTGGAGAACAACATTTTGTATATGATCTTAAGGCTGTAAATAACATGGTTGTCTCCATCTAACCTATGGTTCCTCTCTCCTACTTACTTACTGAACTATTAAAAGAGGATCAAAATTTTACTATTTTGGATTTAAAGGGTGATTTTTTTTTGGGTATACCACTCCATCTGCATCCATAATATCTTTTTTTTCTTTTGAATGGAGGCACCCAAGAGTCAAGAGACCACTCAGTATAGTTGGAAGATGTTGCCTCAGGGGCTTAGGGACAGTCCTCACTTATTCCGTAATGCCTTGGCCTAATCCACAACTTAAAAATATGGTCTTGCTACAATATGTCAACAACCTACTGGTTGCCAATACTCTTGCTATTCTTTCTTTCTTTCTTTTTTTAAAAAACAGGTTCTTGCTCTGTAGTCCAGGCTGGTCCTGAACTCACTAAGTAGCCCAAGTTGGCCTCAATCACACAACAATCCTACCTCAGCCATCCTAGTGCTAGGATTACAGGTATGTGCCACCATGCCTGGCTTGTGTGGTGCTAGGGAATTGACCTCAAGGCTGTGTGCTTGCTAGTCAAGAGTTTTAACTGCTGTGCTATTTCTCTAGCCCACTATGGCTATTCTTAAGCTTTCTTATTGATCATGAACATAAAGTTTCCCCCACAAAGGCTCAATTTTTTTTCAAAATGTTCACTATCTGGGATTCATTCTCATCCAAGAGACTGATTATTAGCTCCCTATCAAAAACTGGCCTCACTGTTTAACCCCAGGTTCAAAAGGAAACTCTGGGGACTTCTAGGCCTGGTGAATTTCTGCCAAATATGGACCCTAAATTATGGCTGAATATCAGACTTGTATGTGAGTCACTAAAGGAGTGGGAAAGAGAGACTTTTGCCTAGATAAGTTTATTAAAGTGCATTTAACCAGCTAAATACTCAGTCAGGCTGTGTCCTTGCTTTCGGTTATTCTAACTTGGGAGATCTTTTATGCTCTATCTACATGAAAGGCTGAGTCTGTCTCTCTAGGGTCTTAATCCAAAAGTTGAGACCCACAAGTCAATAACAAAACCCTTCGGTCTCAATAAGTTGATATAATCTTTCCAGCTCAAACCCCAAGCATCTGCCCCTTCCATCCACATCTTACTTTCAAACAGCACAAGGCTGCACAATTATTATCACTACATCCAAATAGAGGAGGCTTTTTTTGGGGGCGGGGGTTACTCCAGGTCCAAACCATAGCATTGATATTCACAGAACACCCAACAACAGTACAATACACATTCTTTTCAAATACATGTGGACCAGTATGGACCATAACCTGGGCCATAAAACAAACTTCAACAAGTTTTTGAAATTACAGAGTGTATTCTATGACAAAAATATAATTAAACTAGAAATCTATAACAAGAAAGTAGAACATCTCCAAAAACTTAGAAACTAAAGACATATTTCTAAATAATCCATAAAGAGGAAACTTCAAGGGAAAATTGTAAATGCATTTCAGTAAGAGAAAACAAAAATACAACACACCAAAATTTGTGGAACAGAGGTAGTAAGTGTGATGGGACTCAATGATGCAAGTGAAGTTTAAGTCCTGTATGCATTCATTAGTGTGTTCGGCTGGATGATAGCCCACCCTCCCACCCCCGAATTTCCACCTCTGACCCTGCACCTGTGAATATGTTTCTTTACATAAAAGAAGGGGATCTTGCAGATGTGATTATATTAAGATACTCAAGAAGGGACATTACTTTGGATTAAGTAGGTAGACACATTATAACCATAGGGACCCCTACAGAGGGGACAAGAGTCAGAATCAGGGCAAGAGAAGATGAAATAAGAGAGAGAAGGTGTTACACTTTGTGGGCATTGAGGAGACTCTAAGAAGGGGCTCCAGACTGAGGAATGAAGACAACACTGGAGAAGGGAGGGAGTGGAGCACAAGCCAGAAGACATTGATTTTAGCCCAGTGAAATTGATTTTGGTTTTCTCACCTCCAGACCTGTGCAACAACGCATTCTTTTAAGTTCTTGAGTTTGTAACATTTGTTAGGGCAGCAAAAAGAAACAAATCTTATTAGAGTAGAAGAAAGTCTTTAAGCTGGAGAGGTTTGACAATTGTATTGACCTTTTTAATGAACCAGATCTCTCTTTCATTGATTTTTCTGTTTTTAGTGTCATTGATTTTTGTTCTTATTTTTTTCCCCTTTCTGATTGCTATGGGTTTATCTTACCTTTCTTTCTCTACATTTTTCAGGTGGATTAGAAGGGAAGAAGTAAACCATCATGCACCATTTGATACTATTGTGTTCTTAGGTGGCCTAAAAGAATATATAGACCATAAACAATAACTACAATGTTTAGCAAAGTTGGTGAAAAATAGGCATATAAAATCAATTTTATATTTATAAAGCAGAATAAATACAAATAAAATTTCTATAACAATACAGATAATTGTTACAGGAAAACTTTGTGAGCTTAGTATGTGTATATTTTTGTTCTAATTTTTTTTTAGTGGAGCTCCAGGGCTTACAATATGTACCTGTAACTTGTGGTTAAATAATATATAACTTCATGTATAATGTAAGATTATTACAACAATATATACCCACTTTGCCCTTCCATCCTTTGTGCTGTATTGCCATGTTTTTATTTCAACATTTTAGAAGTATGCTGACACAGTTGGTTTTTGTTGAACAATTATTATTATTATTTTTTTTAAATTGTGGTGCTGAGGATTGCACCCAGGGCCTCATGTGTGTTTATTCTAGGGCTCCATTACTGCCTATATCCCCAGCCTAAATCATTTTTAATAGTAGAAAAATCCTATTTTATATTTACTGTCTTCAGTGCTCTTCGCCATATGTATCCGAGTTTCATCCAGGTATAATTTACTTTCAGTCCAAAGAATTTTCTGCAGTATTTCTTGGATGAGTTTGGCATGTGCGTGGTTGTAGAAAGCAAGGCTGACCATCTTTATTCTCTTGGTACTTGATATAAGCCTGGTCCTCAACTAGACAGCTGTGTGCAAACAATCTGAAGAAAGGATTTTTTTTTTTTTTTTTTTTTTTTGAGACAGGGTCTCGCTCTGTGGTCCAGGCTGGTTCTGAATTCACTTCAGAGCCCAGGCTGGCCTTGGACTCATGGCAATCCTCCTGTCTCAGCCTCCCAAGTGCTGGGATTACAGGCGTGCGCCACCATGCCCAGCTTATGTGGTGCTGGGGAATCGAACTTGGGTACTTAGCGCTTGGCTTAGCACTTGCTTAAGCGCTTTAACTGCTGAGCCATTCCTCCAGCCCCAAGACAGAATTTTAAAGAAACTTGGAAATCATAGCAGGAAGACTTCCTGAAGTGGAAAGTTAAGTGTGAGTCATGGTGGGGAGAGGAGCCGTCTTGAAACAGTTTGTCCATCATGGCAACATTTAACAGAAATGTGTAAGAGCTGACCGGTACACACATGCTTATACTAGACACGTGGGAGTGCACGTCCAGGCACACACGCTTGGAATGATCTGGGAGGGTGTACAGTGTTGGGGCCCTTAGGGCCTGGGAGCCTCAGCATTGCTGACCTCAAGGCCAAGTTCCTTTACCGTTTGACCATTTGGAATTCCAGGTGTTAGCAATCTAAGTCACGTGTTGTTTTGACCGTTTGCGGTTCCAGGTGGTGTTTGTTTTCCATCAGGAGTGGAAACACGTGACTGTTGACTAGTGGGAAGGCAAAGAGGGTATAAAAGGGAAGATGTGAACAATAAAGCGTCTTTTGCAGCGACCCTTGCAAGAGTCCAGTTTTCTTCAATCCCCACTCCCCTTCTCCACGTTGACTGACTGAGCGGGCTCTGTCAGTACAGAATGACGTGCTTACAGTGGCCAGTGGTCATCTCCGAGGGCACGTGGCTCTCCGCACCTCGCTTTCCCGGAGCCTGCAGTGATTGCCCGTGTTCATCTGGCCTCCTGCCCTCGGAAACTTTTCTTCAGGGGGAGCTGGATCTTCTGGCAGAACTAACAGCGCTGCCTGGGAGGTCCGCTTGGGCCCATACCCACTGACTGCGTCCCGCCAGGAGTGAGGAGTTGGCTAAAGCAGGGAGTTAATGGCCTGCAGAAAATCGGGAAGCCGTTTCCTTTTCCCCTAGCAGGGTGCCGCCTCGCCCCTCCGCCGCCCCGTGGGAACCCACCCCGAGGGAACGCGGCCGACGCCGCCCAGGCAGAGCGAACGGGGAGACGCGAGTCCTCCGCCCCCGGCCCACCTTCCCTGGGAGTCGAGTTTGGGAACCGGGGCAACGGGAGCAGATGGGAAGGGTGGAGCCGGGCGGGCGGACGGGGTGCGGGAAAGGAAAAGACCCGGACGGTCTCCTCGGGGTGACTTGTCTCCCGGTGACAGAGACGCGGCCGGCCGAGGGGAGCAGGGGCGGGAGGCGCCAGGCGCCGGGCGGGAGCCGTGGGTCCGTTCGCGCCTCCCGACACCCTCGCCGCCTTCCACGGCGCAGCGGACGCGCGAGGCGGGACGGGCGTGGGGGAGCCGCCTGTGGGGCGTGAGGCCGCCGGCGCCTCCGTCGGGGGCGGAGCGACTTCCGGCCGCGCCGCGTTCCCACGCTCTGCGCTCGCCCCGCCCACCGCCTCGCGGGTCCCGCGCCAGTGGCCGCGCTTGGAGTCTTCCTCCCACCTCAGAGTGAGTTTGTTCGGACTGACTGACCAGTCTTCGCGGGGAAGTCTGGGGACAGGGCTGCCGGACGTGGGGACGAGGGCGGCTTCGCGCGTGGGCGGCGGCCCTGCTCAGCCCTCAGCGCGGGAGAGGCCGGCGAGGCCAGCGGATGCGGGGCTGAGCTGGAGGCGCGGGCGCGGCGGCTGTGGCCGGATCCCCCAAGCAGCCGGCTGCAGAGCTTTTCTGCGGGAGAGTCGTGAGCAGCCCGGGCAGATTGCTATCATTAAGTAAGGAATTGAAAGATCAGAGTGAGAATGGTCATGATCGCCCCGACAACGATAACCTAGAAGAGGGAAGAAATGAAATGCCTGGCGCCTGCGGGTGAAGTGTAGGGCGTCGCTGCAGAAGGGCAGAGCGGCTGCTTTTCATTTCCTGAAAGGTTACCTCAGTCACAGCCCGTTTACCCCTCTGTTCCGCTTTCTTTTTTCCCCTTTTCATTGTGAAAATAAGCATTTATGTCAAACAAATTTCAGAAAGACATGGTCAATTTTGAAAACTGTCAACCTCACAACAGAAAGAGTATTGAGAAAGTAGAAGTATCGGTTCTTAAGTGACAACAGGCACGCGTCTTTAATTATACTTTAGGTTGTCCTAGGAAGTCCGTTGGGAGCTTGGAGCCCTTGGCACATAGCTCTGGGTTTATTGCATGGTTTGCCCATTGGGTCTTTTAATTGCTCGTGTCATGTTTTATTCATTTCCAACTTTAAAAGTACAGGGCCAAAAGATAGTTCAGATTTGAAGCATGTACATATATCCAAGGAAGAGTCCCTCTTTTAATGCTTTCAGTGGAATTTTGTCTCTGATTCTGTGCTAGTATTTTACCTTTTTGTTGGTTTGTATTCCCACCCAACACCCCGGTTCTGGAGATTGAATTTGGCGTTTTGAACATACTAGGCAATGGCTCAACCATGCCATTGGACTCAAACCTGAAGTTCTTCTCCCTCAGTCTCCCCAGTCACAGAGATTACAGGTGTGCTCCCTGAACCTGGCTTTGTTACTTTGATTACCAGTCTTTTAAACTCTCAAGACCAAATTGATCTTAACTTTATCCCAAAAGAGTATATCTGCTGAAAAATTTCAACATTATATCTTTGGCCTCTTTTCTTAAAAATGATAAAGATTAATAGTACTTTTTTAATGTTCAAAAGTCTGACTCTGCTTTTAAAGGAAGTAGAAGAAAAATATGGCACTATACAAAGATATATCAAAATGTCAAAAATAAGAGGTAAGTAGTTAGAACATCATGGAATGATTTAATTTTAGTAAGACTGAGAAGCATAATAAAAGGTAAAAGAAGTAACATTGGGTAATATATTGACTGTTAAGCTAAATGACCATAATTTTAGAAATTCTCCAATTTTATAACCACTTGCTTTTGAGTAGTTAAATTTTAACCTCATGTTTTGAGTTAAATGACTGTCCAACAAAGCTAATTGAACAAACACCCCTATGCAAATTTATATTCTAGAATACCAGAGCAAACAAGAAACATTATTCAAAGATGAATAAGAACCATCTATTTTTTTTTTCACCTGGTTGATCAGGTTCCAAAGACATGATTATTTTCTTTCCTTTTCCTAAGCCACTGCTTCTTGCGTGTTTAGGAATCCAGTTCTCTTTTTCAGAATCATTAGGGGAGAGTCTGAAGAATTCTCTAATTCCTTTTTTTACTTTCTTTTCCCCTACTATTTTTATTAATATACAAATGTAATACATAGTATTTACAATGAATTTGGGTGTTTCGTACATCTATGTATCACACCGACTTCACAATCCCTTCCCATCTTCTACCCTCCCACCCCCTCCCTGTCCCTTCCCCCGGCTCCGGCTGTCACTTCATATGGTTCCAAAGAATATCTGTGTTCTGGGTTTTCCAAGTCCGAGAAACCATACGGTGTTTAACATATTAATCTTCTGTGCCTAAGTCATTCCACTCAAGTCACCACTCTACCCCAGTTTCCTATTCCTCTAATACGTTTGCAGTAGTCAAATCTTGATATCTCCTCTCTGAATCCAACCAGTCCCTTCATTGAGATATTCACCAAAAGTTTTTTTTCC
Organism: Ctenodactylus gundi; assembly: GCA_004027205.1. NCBI lineage: Eukaryota > Metazoa > Chordata > Mammalia > Rodentia > Ctenodactylidae > Ctenodactylus > Ctenodactylus gundi. Next base: position 149,557 of record PVKB01001151.1, read on the forward strand.
CATATGTTCCTACATCTTTGTTGTTATTGTTAAACCTGGCCTTACCCATCAGTTCATACTAGAAAATAATTAGAAGCATATAGTTCAAAAGGATAGTTAATTTGGGAAAGAAGAAAAAATAATAAAATTTAATTGCCTTAGCTGAATACTGGAAGGTGCATATTTGTACATTCACAAGGTTATCTTTACCTCAATCAATTTCCTCAGGATAAACTTTCATTAGTGGCCTAACAAGTGAATTGCTACAACAAAACAAAGTTAAAACTATATCACATTGCTACATTAAATGAACTTAAATCTATACCACTTATGTCTGTCACTTAAAGTGACAGACATGTAGGCAAATCTAGTTATTTCTTAATTTCCTAACTTTCATATCTTATTTACTCATATTTCACTGATTACTAACCTACTTTTTTCTCAGTTCCTTCTCCTCTAGCTGTTATCACTTTTTCTCTGGGGTCATTGGTGTCACTGGTCTCCCTTTCACTGTCCAAGTTTCCTTTAAGTATTTTCTGCAATACTGGCTCAGTGGCTGCAAATTCCTTTAAGCTGTCTCTGTCATGGAAAGTTTTAAGTTCTACCTTTAAGTTAAAAGATAATTTTGCTGGATATAGCAGTCTTGGCTGGCATCTATGTTTTTTTAATGCTTGGATGATATTGCTCCACGATTTCCTTGCTTTTAGAGTTTGGATTGAAAAATCTGCCGTTATCCTGATGGGTTTATCTTTGTCACTTTCTGTTTTTCTCTTACCGCTTTTAGTATTTTCTCTTTGTGTTGGGTTTCTAGAATTTTAATTATGATGTGTCGTGATGAGGGTCTCTTCTCATCAAAGTTGTTTGGTGTTCTATATACCTGCAAAAGTTGCATGTTCATTTCTCTTCTTAGATTTGGGAAATTTTCTTCCATTATTCCATTAAACATGTCCTTTAAGCATTTTGTTTTGTCCTCAGTCTTCTCCTCGATTCCCATAATTCTGAGGTTATTTCTCCTTGAATCATCTATCAATCGTTGTAATGACTCGCTTTCTTTATTTACTTTGTATTCTTCATGGCCTGTATGTTGCAGCTTAGTCACTTTATTTTCTAGGTCTGCATACTATTCTGAAGTTGTTTAAAGTGGTTGCTTATTATTACCTGTGTGTTTTTCATTTCCTGAATATCTGCATTCAATTTTTCTATATCTCTGTTGTGTTCTCTAATTTCTTCTTTTGTCTTCGTTATCTTCTGGTATATTTCTTCTCTGTTCTCCTCTATTTGCTTTTGAAGGCTTGTTTTTTGCTTATCTATGTATTGGTGTAGCTCTTCTGCTGTCTGTTTAATTTCCTGCTTTAATTCCCATTTTAATTCACTGAATTTCTGGGCCCAGAAGTTGCCATCATTTTTGCCATATTCATCTTTATTTACCCTGACTTCATCTCCTGGGGTTTCAGGTCTTTTTGTAGGAGATTTGTGACTGCGCTTCCCCAATTCTTCTTTGGTCTCCTCTAATTCCTTTTCAAGGCTTGCTTTATGCTTAGCTAAGTGTTCTTGTAGTTCTTGCGCTGTCTGATTTATTTCCTGCTTTGCTTCCTGTTTTAACTCCTCGTTTAATTCCTGTTTAATTCATTGACTATCTGGGCCCAGAGGTTACCATCATTTTTTTCCTTTTCTTTGGGTTCTGCAATTTCAGCACCCCTTGCACCCTCCCCTGGGGAATCAGATCTTTTTGTATGAGATTTGTTACCACGTTTGCCCATGGTACTGCTACCTCTGACTGTCTCTGGTGTGCAGGAAAAGTGAATGGCTCCTGCTGATGTCACTGCCTGTTGAGTCCCGTTTCTGATCTAGGATTCCAGGATCTTTTCTAGGGGGAGCGCACACTGTGTTTATAGTGCAAACACCCGCGGGTTGGTGCTTCTGAGGCTGGGGCCGTCCGCAGCCAATGATTCCCACTAGTCCGGGTCTGCGCTTACCTCGGGCTGAGGTCTGGCCTCCGGACCTTGTTTGTGATCTGTGGGTGCTGGCAGCGCGGGGCCGCTCCGAGTCCCGAGTTGACTGCTTCTGACCCACCCACGGCCTCTTCTCCCATTGTTGTGTGCTCCGTCCTGTCCAGCTCTGTTCAGTCAGATTTTCAGGTCCCCGCGAGCGTTCCTCCATCCGCCGTGCCTGCCGTTTGCTGCCGCCGGCCCTGGCGGCGGCTTACTGGACTGCGGGGATTTTTTTTTTCCTCCGGTTTTGATGATCCTTCGGAGTTTCTGGCCTCCCGCTGGTCGCCTTTCAGTTTCTGAGGGTGCGCCTCTCTTTCCTAGCTACACCAAACACGCTTTTTCTAACTACCTACTTGACTTTTTAAGTGAGTTGATAAGGAGACTTTGTGCAGTGCTGTTACTCAGCCGCCATCTTGACCGGAACCCCTCCCCAGTTCCTTTTTGCCACTTGGGAGATGGACATACACAAATTGGGTTCCCTCCTGAATAGTTACTTTCAGCTTTCAAGAAGGAAAGAGATTTAGAATTCATGGCAGAAGTGAAGGGATCAAGCATCTTCTTGACTTGGGAAGCCACCTCTTTTCCTTAGGTGCCCCGAACACTATGTGCACCAGTTAACCTGGGAGAAGAAAGAGAAAGGCATGGTTTTCCCCACCTAGGGTGGACATGAACCTCTGTTCAGTTTTTGTCCAGTGCTCTCCTCGTTTTTCTCAACACACTGCCCCAGCCTGGAAACTTGTGCTGTCTTGATTTTTAACTCCTATGCACTCCCATTGGAGGCTTAAACTGTTGCCAGCAACTTCCACTGTGATGTCAGGAGCCAGAAGATCGCCTCTGGCTATTCCCCTGCTGCAGTAGTGCTGGCTACTTAACAAACACTCTATGTCCCCTTCTCTCCTCCCCAACCGACTTCGCAGGGCCCCTCTCCACCCTATTCCCACAGGTTTCCTGGGATCTAGGGTATTCCTGCTACCTTTACCTATTAAACTCTAGTACAGATTTAATTTATTTTATTTACTTTGTGTCATGTGGCATCCTAAAGGTTTTTACAAATACTGTTTAATTTACTTCTTACAACTCTAGGTAGATTTTGTTGTCATTACTATTTTTTTTAAGTGTAAGGAGGTTAAGCAAGTAGTCAAAAAAAAAAAAAAATCCTTACATCTGGGATTGGGATCCAGGGAGTCTGAATCTCAGTCCCTCCACTCTACTGCATTTTTATGCATCTTTTGGTCTATTAGGGCCTTCATGACTGATTTTGGTGCGAGGAAACTGCAGGTGGTGCTACTTCACTGTGGAATCCCGGGATACATTTACAAGGCTGAGAAACCTATCTTCTCCAAGTCTATCAGAACCACCAGCTGCTTTTATTTTTTTAAGGTTCTTTGGTAAGTGTCTCGATTTTTTTTCCTGCATCAATTTCTTATTGATGTAAGGCAATTTTATTTAGGTTTTCAACGGTGTGTTAGAATTATATCTCTAACGTATGAAGACTGTGTAAGGGGCACTGATTGCAATTTTCCTTAAACCTAAGAGAAGTAATAAAGTTCCCTGAGTTTTTTTCTGTTTGCCAAACAATCTAAAGAGTTGGGCAAGGGTGACATTTTGAATATAGTTAGCAATGAAAGCGTATTAGCTAATACTATTTTGACATTCAGGTGTGCAAAGCAGAGAGAAAACATTCGCCTTTCAAGTCTCCATATATCAAAAGGTATATATAATAAATAACTTGAGAGGAATGTTTCAGTAGCCTTGGAAGGTAGAACAGAGAGGCAAGAAACAAATTTTCATGCAAGGGTCTAAGTTAGCCAAAAGGGTAAGATTGTTATGTCAGTTTTCACCTTTCTAACAAAGTTCTAAATGTTTTCCCTGTTAAACAGCCTCTTTTCTCTGTCACCCATATCAACACCTGCATTATCTGTCCAGAGTTAGTAACTACTAACCAGTAACTACTAACAAGAATCACAATTTCACATCTTTAGGTCAGGATAGATTTTTGTGGGAAAGGAAAATAAGGGGGAATTGGGGCATATACATATCACATCTTAATCACTTTTACTTCTCACCCTCACATCTCCCTCTTTCCCCAGAGCCTCTTCTCCTCTTCATTGAGGTTTTTACTTTGTCCCCATCAGATCCCTGTCACCTTCACTCTATCCTAGCCATTATAGTGAGTAGTTCAGTGACTTCCATATTAAAATCCTGCCCTTCCTCTGTTATCCTTTTAACTTGGGGGAAGAAGGCTTTTAAAAACTTATATAATAATTCAAAATCTCAGAAATGTAAAGAGAGTAAATTAACAAAATTCCTGTCCTACTTCTGTGATTTGACAGGTATGTTATTTTGCCATGTTTGGAACAAGTCTCCATCTCCTGAATTTACAGTTACAAACATGGTTAATGTCTCCTTAACTTCTGTAGACTCATTACTTTCCATCCCTATTGTGAGGGAACCAAGATGCACCCTTATTCACTATGTTTTTAGTCTTTTTAACACACACATATTCACAAACAGTATTTATTAACATTTTGTGGTAGTGAGGACTGAACCTAGTGTGATAGTGATGATAATACAAAAACTCTATTTTGTTGTTTTACTAGTAAGACTGTACTTGAAATAACTTCTGTAGCTCCAAAATGCTGTTAATCTTATGGTGAATGGTATTCAGTAAATTCCAGGAATTGCAGAATGCTTCATTTGTCTATCTGCTTGTTTGCTTGCATGATAGGACAGCTTGCCTGTAACAGGATGTGCCTGAAGTCATGTGATAAGGCCCTCAGGACATAACCTCTCGCATGCCTCCAGATCCCAGGAAGGTAGCAACCAGCCGAAAGTAACAACTAAGTGTGAAGTCATAATTATATTAGTAACTTTATAATAACTAACAAGCCTGCCAAGACAAGCCTGCCAAGAATAACCACTAGAGGCCTAGTTATAATAGGTTAATGTCTAATGTAATAGCCCGCCAAGAATAGAGACCAGATGTCAAGTGATGATTGGTTGCTATGTAGTGATGACTGGTGTTATGTAATGATGTAAATCACCCCTGTGGTGCCTTTATAAGCCCTTTGTTAAGCTCACCAGGGAGCTATTCTCTGCTTACTCATTCAGAGTCTAGGAGCAGCTGTGCCTTAATAAACAAACCTTACCTTGCTCCAGTTGCCATTTGGTGGTCTCTTGATTTCCATCTGTAACACTACTACTTCAACAGTGAGCTACAGCTCCAGTACTTTTTTGCTTTTTATTTTGAAAGGATATCACCAAATCACTAAGGTGCCCCAGTTGGGCTTAAACTTGCAGTCCCCTTGCTTCTGTCTCCCAGAGTGCTAGAATTATAGGCTATCATGCCTGGCTCTAGTATTGTTTTTAAATTTGTCTCTAAATGCTAATATACATACCTGCTATGCTTTGCCTCTGGAGTGTCCTCCAAAAGCATCATGTATTTGAATGTAGTGGGATAACTGTGGAACTGTGAGCTGTTGGGAGATAGTGCCTAGATAGAAGGGGTGGATATTTGGGGCTTGACCTGGAAAGGTTGTGTCAACTTATTGAGACATGGGTGCCTAAGGCAGAGTTTTCAAGTGTTCCTTATTGACTGTAGGCCAGGAAATGAGGGAGGAGCCCAACTGGCAGCTTGAGATAAGTAAAGGAAGGAAGAGGAAACATTGTTACACCTTCTTACTGGGAAAGCTCTAGGCTTACCTGTGTCTCCAGAATCAATTGGCTCCAGATTCCCTTGTTTTTTTTTTTTTTTTGTCTCCCATTTTATTGACACATATATAAGAGCATAATTTAAGGTTTACAATGAAGTTGAGCATTGTGTGTACATACATATCTTGTCAAGGTGACAAGGACTTTCCCCCTTTCCTTTTGTCCCTTCCCCAACCCACCCTTCCATCCTGCCCCACCCTACCCCCCTGGTTCACTTTGTTTTTCGCTTTAAGTTCCATGAGATAGTTGTGATCTGGGTTTCTCGTATCAGAGAAACCATTGGATGTTTCACCTTTTGCTTCTGACTCACTTCACTAAGCATGGTGTTCTCAAGTTTCTCCCATTTGCCTGCTCCCTTGGTTTTTGTCTGCAGTGGCATAAGCACCTCTCCAGCCTTCACCATTGCCAGCTGCTCCATGAATGGACTGTGACCTTCTGAAACCGTGAGCTAAAATAAATCTTTCCTCCCTTAAGTTGTGGACGTTGAATATTTTGTCCTAGCAATGAATAAGTAGTGAAGGCAATATCTTTATGCAAACTGGCTTTTTAAAAAAACCCTTATCATTCTGTTTTATGAATTGTTCTACTTTGATATAAGGAGATGGCGTACTTATTTTATATATTACTTTTTCAAATATGTAAATTATTTGTTTCTTGTTACCCATACCAAATACCATCTTATTCTCTGTAATCTGTTTCAGACTTTTTCTACTGTATTGAAATCTGTTTCTCCTGCTGCCTTTGTTTCAAATACCTCTTCTTGGGGATACCTTTATTTCTGTTTCAAAGAGAAGGACAAAGGCATTGATCAGACGAGCACTCCCTCAACTGCTGTTTCCTCAATTATCAGCCTACTTTACCATGTCAATCATTTTCTTTTTTTCTCTTCTTGATCTCTTCTGAGTACAGGATCACATTTCTTTGCTTTCCCTGTTTTTCCAGAGCCTTTATTATTTCAATTATCCTACCTTCCTCCTACATCTTTAAATTTTCTCTTTCCTGATGGCTCTTTCCCATCCATATTAAATATTTTCAAGACTTTTCCAGTTTAGAAGAAAAATAGAGCTGAAGGAATGGCACGGCAATTAGAGTGCTTGCCTAGCACTGGGTTCAATTCCCTGGCATCACATAAGCCTGGGTCGTGTCACACACCTATAATCCCAGCACACGGGAGGCTGAGGCAGGAGGAGTGCTATGGTTTAAGGCCAGCCAGTGCTACATCACTGTGTATCATCTTGGACTACTGAGTAAGACCCTGTCTTGAAAGAAAGAAAAAGAAAGAAAGAAAGAAAAGGGGTCAACCCACCACCACTTAAGATCCTCTTCCAGAAAAAGAGAACATCTACCTTTCTATCCTTTGTTTCTAAATAAAAACTTCCTATTCTACAGCTTGTCTCTTCATCCACAATTTCATTTTTTGACATCGTAATGCATAAAAGTAAGAAAAGAAAAATGAAAAAAGTCTTCAACATTTTCTTTTTCACCATTTTTTGTACTCTCCCCTTTCCTAGCTTCATATAGTAAGCAAGTTAACCACACTTAATGTTATTTATGTATTCCCCACTCATTCCTCAAGCCACTGTGACATCATGACAATTAATATAGGTTCAGTTACTGAACATCTGTGAACCAAACCATAATATTACATGCTCCGTGTGAATTATTTCACTTAACCCTCATGCTGACTAGCTGACTATCATTTTAAGGCAAATGCATCCTGTTTTTTGAAAATTATTAATACATTAATGGAAAAAATTAATGGATTTAACTGTGATGTTTCCATATATGCATATGTTATGCTTTGGTCATATCTACTGTCCTTACTATGTTCTCCTGTTTGTTTCCACATATGAGAGAAAATATGATATGCTATATTACCTTTGTGTGTTTAGCTTATCTTTTTTAAAGCAGTGACTTCTACTTTCATCCCTTCCTGCAAATGGCATCATGGCATTGTTCCTTGTGGCTGAATAGTTGTCCGTTGTATATACATTATTTTCTGTATCCATTCGTCTGTTGATGCGCACCTAGGTTGGTTTTATAACTTGGCAATTAAGAACTATGCTATAATAGGAAATTTGTCAGGTGTGTTGCTCCACACTTGTAATTTCAGATACTTAGAAGTCTGAGGCAGGATTGTGAGTTCAAAGCCAGTCCATGCAGCTTAGCAGGTTCCAGTCAAAGAAAGAAAGAAAAAGAAAAAAAAAGGGAGAGTGAGAGAAAGAAAGAGAAACATTAAATATCTAGGCTAGAATAGTATAATTGGAATTCAAACTGTTATTGTCCCTGGTTTTCCCTAGTTTCTAAGATTTTAGTTCCTTGTAGTCTGAATAGCATTTTTGATGGTCATTCCCTAGTGGTCCGAATAGCCTTTTTCAAAGTCACCAATTAGTTCAATTTGGCTAAATATGATAGCACTTCCAGTCATCACCTAGCGGTCTTACTAACTTATTGCTTTCCAAGAACATACTCAACACAAGTTAAGAATTTTTTATAGAGTAGTGAACTGTGTGCATGAAGCAAATAATACCACAGTAAAAGTGAAACATATGTTCCAATATCCTCAGCTGCTGATCAGCATGCAGACAAATCCCTGCTCCCTCGTGGTGGAAACATGTTACCCAGACTTGGTCATCAATGTTGGAAAATTGTCTCTTGGTGAAGAAAACAGAAACTATAAAAAATTGCCAGCAAGTCAGAGAAATCAAGAAAAGATGAGAATTAAACAGGCAGCATGTGCTTTGTTAAACTCAGGAGGAGGCGTGATTAAGCTAGAAATGGCAAATAAGGATGACCATTATGTGGAGTTGGGACTCGATTTGGAAAAGTGTTTGCAAGACTTGATTCAGTCCTCAGATTGGCAGGCGTACTTTGAGACTGAGCAACAAGGGAGGTTGTTCTACATTTTTGTTAAGTCTTGGAGCAGTGGTCCTGTTCCTGAAGATGGCTTTCCCAAGCCCCGCATTTGCAGCATGGATTCTTCACTGTACCGTAGATGTTGTACCTTGGTGCTTCCTATGGATTCCAGAGAGGCATTTGAATTCCTGAAGACCCAGAAGAAGCATGTAAAACATGCTCTTAGTAATGAAGGATCCACGCCTAGCAAAATCCCCAGAGTTACACACCAAAATATCTCTGAGTCAAATCCTGCTTTCCAAGTTTTCCAAATTGACAGGATTGATTATGGTCACATCCTGCCTTTTCCAGAGTCTCAATATGTAGAGTTTAAACAGTTCTCTACAAATAATGTTCAAAAATATGTGAGAAACGAAATTCCTAGGTACATTTCTGCATTTGCAAATGCAGGAGGGGGCTATCTTTTTATTGGAGTGGATGATAAGAGTAAGGAAGTCCGGGGATGTTCAAAAGAAGATGTTGACCGAAACTCTTTTGAAAGAATGATAGCAGAAGAAATTTCCAAGTTGCCAGTTGTCCATTTTTGCTCTTCTGACGCACACGTGTCCTGCAGGATCAAAGTTATAGACGTGTTTAGAATGGACATGTTATATGGTTACCTCTTTGTAGTCAGAGTGGAGCCGTTCTGTTGTGCAGTGTTCTCAAGTGCTCCCATTTCATGGATGGTGAATGAGGAGAAGCGTCTCTACTGCCTGCCAACTGATACATGGGTAGCCATGATGATGGACACTGACCCAGGTAAGAGGGAGGAAACTTCCCTGTCTTTCCTGCCTCTTTAGTGCCTCCACATTCTTCTTCATACTCTAATTTATAGAGTGTAAACTTGCTTTCTGTACATGTCCAAACTTGTGATAAGTAGGAAAGTTTTATTAGGTGAGAGAAAGCCAAAATTGAGTATTTTGTGAATGGTGTTTTTTTTTTTACAAAAGAAATAAAAATTTGAAACTGAAGTTCTTATGTAAGCATATGTTCTTTAACATGCTTACCTTGTATCTCAGATTAACAGGAGACCAACTCTGGGAGGCGAGTTAGCATTGGGTAAGGTTTCTTTCTGATGGAATTAGTGGAGGTGCAAGGCCATAAAGCACAGGATTATTAGAACTTAGAGCATTTTCAGTTCCATTATGATTCAAGCAAAGAGCTATTCAAACATTGTAGAGAAAGCATTATATTGAATGGGGAAATACCATTGATGATTTCAAATAAAGCTCTTAATAGAATTTTGGGAACCTTGGCAAGTGTCAAGAAATGGTGAATTGTTCTACTCTGTGGCCTGAAGTATACCAACTTAAATTTAAACACCACCTTGTATTGCCTATCTGTCTCATATGATGTCTTCTTCTTTCAGATTTAACAGATTTACCAGAAGCTTTTGAAATTCAGTTGAGCCTGTCCGATAGTCCTCCATGCTGTAGACCAGTATATTCTAAGAAAGGTCTGAAACATAAAACCAACCTCCAACAATGTTTATTTCCAGGTATTAACTGCTATATTTTTCCTTTTTAAAATGTGGTAAAAGGGAGATGGTTTAATACATTTGGTTAGAAAAAAGTCCATAAAAGATTATGTAATACAATTCCAAGTCTGTAAAATGAAAATGCCACCAGCCTCTTAGCGATGAGTTTCAGCTACCCTTTGAAATCATATAGCTTAGAGTTACAAAATCCAGCTGATTACCAGAAATACCAGAAGTGGGTTGATTTGGTGGTAGAATGCTTGTCTAGCATAGAGGAGCCCATGGTTTTGATACCCAACACTGTGAAAACAGAAATGCTGGAGGAGATATTTAAACATTCAAATGTCCAGGCCTCCACCAAGAACTTACAAACATGTAATTTCAGGCCTGAACATGTGCATTTGAGCAAGCTTCCCAAAGGAGAATGAAGTTTTGCTGTGCTTAGAAAGCATTGATATAGTAGAGTTTCAGGCAAAGCGTTAGGTTGGGGGCACACTGGAATGACTGAACACCTCTGGTCACCTTTTCAGAGGTGAAGGGATCACACCTGTAAAAAGAATGCAAGCCATTACTGGTAAAATATAAAAACACAGAGAACCCATAAGTAATTTTTCTTGGAAGGAGCTGGTGTCTCAGGGGGACTAGGGGTAGCACTAAATAGTAATTTGAGATCAAAATGTTACATAACTCTTCTCCCCTTGCCCAAACATTTTTTTTTTTAAGCTCAGTTTATCTAGGAGTTACTGCTTAGAAAAGGGAATCTAGATTTCTAGAGGAGGGAAACAGCTTAACTTCACACACTGAACATATTAAACATGAGGACTGACAGTGGAATATAGTATACAGATGTTCTACATGTGTCTAAACATATATCAGGGACAAGTAATTAGATCTGTTTTCAATTAAACAGTTTATCAGAAATCTTTCTAGTCAGAAGCTTTCAGAAAGTGTTTTAAGTACAAATGAATCTGAGTTGCAAGAGTAAAGGCATACATGATTTTCACATCTTTAAACTCAATAAATTTCATTTTAGTTGTTCCACTCTGTTCTCCATGAGATAAAAGAACAAAATCATTCAGCTCACTAGATTTATAGGACAGAAGTTAAAAGAGTGGGGCACCAAAGGAAATTTTTCTTAAATTGTACTGTTACTACAGGAGCCTTATTCTCCCTTTAAATACATGATTCATAAAAATAACACAAAAACATCTTTCAAATTTTGTCTCTTTTTTACATGTCTAGTGTCACCAGGACCTTTGCGATACACTCCCGAGCCCCTCTGGAAGGAGCTGTTCTTACAGCATAAAGGACTGGAGGAATTAGTAGCTCAGCAAATGCCTCCTGTCTCCTGTGGAATTCTGATCTTCTCTAGAAGCTGGGCTGTGGACCTGAACTTGCAAGAGAATCATGGAGTCATCTGTGAAGCTCTGCTGATTGCACAGAACAAGCCCCCCACCCTCTACACCGTTCTTGGGGAACAGGATGCAGAGGGGCAGGACTACTGCACCCACACTGCCTTTACTTTGAAGCAAAAGCTGGTAAACGTGGGTGGCTACAGCAGGAAAGTGAGTGTCATGACCAGAGTCCTCTGCCTGAGTCAAGACAGCGGTGAAGTGTCCATGGAGGCTTCAGGCTGTCTGATAGATTACCCCCAGTCTTACAACTTGGCAGATATCCCCCAAATGGAAGCCTTGCTGCAGGCACTCATGATTGTCTTGCTTAGCTTCAGGTCTTACTTGAGTGATAAACTTGGCTGTGAAGTTTTAAATCTACTCACAGCCGAACAGTATGAGATATTATCAGAAAACCTCCGTGATCACAGAGACTTGTTTGTCCACGGCCTGCCAGGCTCAGGGAAGACAATCATGGCCATAAAAATCATGGAGAAGATCAGAAATATGTTTCACTGTGAGACAGAGAGCATTCTCTACATTTGTGAGAACCAGCCTTTAAAGAACTCTATCAGGTAAGCAGGGGTATCTTATATCTGTATGTATTATTAGATCCAGGCCTAATTTTCTCTGTTAAGTCATCTTGTTTCTTAAGAATTAGATGGCATCATGACCTGTGACAATAGCACTGTGTTCTGGGGAGTATCATGGGTGATTTTCTCTATTAAAGAAATGTCTAGTTTGTCATTTTCATTGTAGGAGTGAAAACATCTGCAAGCCAGTAACCCGAAAAACATTCATGAACCATGACTTTCCAAAGATTCAACACATCATCATTGATGAAGCTCAAAATTTCCGTGATGAAGATGGAAACTGGTATGAGAAGGCAAAAAATATCACTCAGAGGGAAAAGGATTGTCCTGGAATTCTCTGGATCTTTCTGGACTATTATCAGACCAGCCACTTGTTTATGAGTGGCCTCCCACATCCCTCAGCCCAGTATCCAAGGAAAGAGCTCACCAGAATTGTTCGCAATGCAGATAATATAGCCCTCTACTTACAAAAAGTAATGCAGGATGTCAGAGATAATCCTCCATTTAACATCCCCCCTGGATCCTTCATAATGCTTCGACAACCTGAACAGGGTCATGGCATTCCAGGCAACTTGAAGATCGCTGATTTCATTAACTTGGAGGAGATGGCAATCTTTGTAGCTAATGAGTGCCAGGGTTTATTAAGGATTGGCTGTTCCTTCAAAGATATAGCTGTGCTTTTTAGCACAGCGTGTGATGCAGATGCACATAAAGATAAGTTTCTGAAAGAAATGCGGAAGAGAAAAGTGTCTCAGGTCAACAATGCATCCATTTTTGCTGATATTCTTGTGGATAGTGTCCGTCGGTTTTCAGGCCTGGAAAGAAACATTGTGTTTGGAATAAATCCTTGCACAGCTGAGCCAGCCCTTTTCCACAGTCTTCTGCTGTGCCTGGCTTCTAGGGCTAGGACACATCTGTATATTTTGAGATGTACCTCAGTGGAATAAAAAGTGATAAAATATTTCCTCTATCCTGCAGTTTCATAAAAGGAATAGTTTACGGCCACACCACCTTGAATGTACTTAATCTTGTCAGAAAAGGAATGACTCTTCTGCATCAGGAAAGTATGATTTCTAACAGTAAAATCTGTTAAGAGATCCAGCTTCAGAGTTGTTGCTATTTTTTGTGAAAGGAACTTTTAAAACACATCTAATTCTGATTGGCCATTTTAATGCTGTTTTGCATTACTACTCATTCATATTGAAGTTCCAGTCTTAAAAAATCAGTAAGTTTTCTTTGCTAAACCAGAAAAAGATTGTTAGTATGTTGTCCTTTGTCACCAACTTGGTAAAAGACTAAAACATATAACTGTAGTACATTTGCTTTTATGAGGAATTTATGGTTTTTTATATTTAACAAAGTAATGTTAACATTTTGTTCTTGGGAACCGGAATGAGCTGTTTTTAGCATGTCATGAAAACTGAAGACATTTCACAAAAATTTGGAATGTCTTTTTAATATTTCTAGAAAGAGAAAACATTTATATTTAAAAAATAGGAAACTGTGCACTTTTAATTACTTGCTTTTATATTGGCATTTATGTGATTCACCTGGGCTATCTTGAAGGGCAACTTCTTCAAGTACAAAACCAGTATATTTGTTCCTCTGAAAATTATTTTTTTAATCAGTTTCGATATATTATGCAATATATTACCTAAAGCTCACCACAAAAGATATGGCCATGAAGCAGAGGAATGTTGTCATAACAATATTTCAACATGAAAATCTGAAATTGTTATGAAACAGTTACAACTACAGAGGAGGATATGACAAATCAGAAATAAAGGAATCTTTAACTGAGCCTGGTGGTAAAGGCTTGTAATTCCATTCTGAAACAGGAGGATCGCAATTTCAAGCTCAGCTTTAGCAATTTAACAACTTGTCAAGACCCTATCTGAAAATCAAAACTAAAAACTGAGCTTGGGAATGTATGTAGTTTAATGCAAAGACTCTAGGCTCAGTCTCTAGTACCAAAACAAAATTGAAAAAGGGAATTGTTATACATTGTGGCCCAACAGAAAGAGAATTTGAAGTGTAAACTACCACAATCTGAAAAAAGAAGGAAAAATATACCATAATTTCAGAAGTGAAGACATATTACAAGATGTACAAAGGATTACAGGTAGAATGGAAAGCAGAATAATAAGACTAAAAATACAAATAGGGAAATAAAAAGGTAAACATACAAAAATAGATTTTTTAAATATTAGAAAGGAGATATGTACAGGAAAAAAATATATATTTCATTGCATGTCCCCAAAAGTAAGATAAAGTAGAACAGAGAACAAATGTTTACAATTATAATACAATAAAATAAGTCTGAAATAAACACCAATGTCTGTATATCATAGGCCCTGTAATATGAGTGGAGAATTTAACACAGAAAACAGCATAAGGCATTCTGTAAATCTGTGAATGGTGGTCATAGCAGAAGCGGGGAATGAATGCTTCTATTGGAGTATGTGTTTCTTTTTGTGGGTGACCAGGTTTCTACTGATCTTTGTGAGGCATTCTGCTCTCTTGAAAACTGTGCAGGCCTCTGTTGTCAGTACAATGAACACTTAGCAGTGCTAGTAGCCAGATCATCTTGGTAAAGGGAGAGCCATGTTCCTTAACCTAGATGTACCCCCCACTTTAGAAACATGGGGTTTTAAAGGCATCCAGAATATGAAACCCCAATTATAGACCATACTTCCAATAATAAAATCTCCTTAAGATCATGGACGTTGGGGTTTATAGTAGGTTTGAAGGGTTATACTATCAAGCCTTATGTTCTTCAAGGAACAGAGAATTCTAATCTTACACAAAATATTTTGGAGTAGTGAAGGAAGAACATTCTGTAATTTATAAGAACATTTTGAGAAAAATGTCCTGATAACTGGCAAATGTGTATACTTCCATCAGTGATAGTGGAGATTAAAACTAATGTACAAATTTGTAGGGAAATCTTTAGTTGAAAAAAATAAAAAAAAATCTAAACTCTGACAAAGATTAAGCTAGCCCCCTAAGAAGATAAGTAAGAATAGAGACAGTGCTCTAGCTTGATTATCTGGAAGGAGTTCATACTGGTTCACCCACAAAACAGGAGGCCAACTTTTAAGGATTAGCAGAGGTGTAACCTGTCTGGTTGACGATTAACTCAGTTCCTGATTGCATAGCGGTGGTTGAATTCTCATGACCCAAGGGTCAGTTTGGTTCCCATTGGAGGAATCTTCATGGTTTCAAGAGCACTCTGTCATTTGAAGCTCTGACCACAGGTTTGGGGCAGTAGATACTTCTGGGGACAGCTGAATGTTCCCATAAATCTCTTCTGTTTCCATTCTTGAAGAGTAATGAGATAGGCTAGTGTTACAGGTAACTTGATTGGCTTTGTCGTAACCCAGGGGATTAGTAAAGCATACTTCTGGTTGTGTCTGGTTGGGTAATAGAAGTGTGACTTGGAATTTATATGTGGTCCTTGTCTCTTTTCTCTCTGATGTTGTTCCATTGTGCTACTTCCTGCCTGTATGACGTAGGCAGCTTTGCACTGCCACACACTGCCACCATAATGTCTTTTCCTTGGAACCAGCCGACCATGAGGTGAATCCTCTTAAACTGTGAGCTAAAAACTTCTCTAAGTTTTGAATGCTGAGTATTATGGGAAGGTGATTAATACAGATAGGTACATGTATTTGGATGTTGTGGATTACCTGTGAATTCTATGGGCTGTTAAAAGGTGGGGCATGGATGGGAGGAGTGAATTATAGGTGAGTGGTAGAAGTCAGACATATGGTAGATTGTAGATTACAGGGATGTGGTGGGTAGGGGCATGTTGTATAGACGTGTGTTACATTATTGGATGTGTGACCTGGAAAGGGTGGATCACTTAGGCTTACCCAGGATGGGACAGAGCACTGAGGCTGGTCCCAGAAGGATATATACTAATTCTACCCTTCCTCGCTGACTTAGTTTCCTGTCTGGGAAGCTGTGATACAGGCTTTTCTCTATCTCTACTAGCTGCCCTTGAATGGACTGTGTGAGACCTTCTGAGCTAAAATAAAATTTCCTCCCTTAAGTTATGGATGTTGGGTATTGAGTCACAGCAATGAAAAAGTAACTAAGACAGATCCCAAATCAACTAACTCTGAGTCTGCATTGTAACAAGATCTCCCAGGTGACATATACACACTTGTGAGACATGCTGGCTAAATGTTGTTTTTCTTGGATCTATTCTGTTAATCTGATATATACCTTTGTGAAAGCAATGCTTTTCCTGTATCAATTTTGACCAAAATCAAACAAGCAAACAAAAATAAGTAAACACAGCCAGGAGGTTATGAAGGAAAGGTTCTAAAGCAAGATTGGGCTGGAGGCATAGCTCAGTGATTGTTACACTTGCCTAGGAAGCAGAAGACCCCACGTTCTGTCCACCCAGCACTACATAATAGCTGAGCATGTTAGTGCCAGCCTGTAATCCCAGCAATCAGGAGACTGAGACGGAAGGGTTGCCATGAGTTTAAAGTCAGCCTAGGTAACATAGTGAATTCAGGAGCAGCCTGAACTATAGAGCAAGACTTGTATCTCAATAAAAAAAGAGACTGCCAGGGAGTATCATAAAATACTGCCTGAACTACAAGCTTGCACAGAGGCCAACATAACCTCATAAAAGAGTACTATAAGGACATCTGCTTAGCAACTGTTCAATTTCAGACTTTCATTAAGATTCTTATTAATCATTTGTAGCCAAGGATCATCATTTCAAAATATCTGATGTAATCTTCATTTTTGCCTGCAAAAATTTGTTTGCCTCAACTTCTTTGAATACACCTGTACTTTACCATGGCGTACATGTGTATTCTCATTGCAATGTTCTGTCCTCCCCAAATACCATTATTTTGGGGGACATATGTCTCATACTCTTTTAGATTGACAGAGGTTTGAATAAAGCTCTTCAACTATCTCTATTAACTTAGTTGGTAGCTACTCTCACCACAGGTCCAGACATAAGGCCAGCAGGGCCAGCACCTGCATGGGTCCTTTCACGAAGCCTTGTGATCAGGGGGTGGCTTGCAGGCACAGTCTCAGTAACAACCACAATATAGAAGTCCCAAGGTTTTTATTATTCCTAGGTCCTCAAGGTAGGCAAGGCAGCCCTCTGTCAGGTCACCTGTATTAATAGCAAATGCATGCATGCAAGAGGGAACTTCTTTAAAATTTTAAGGGGAAACATGTCTTAATTTCATAATTACTTTCTACTGGATAATTCAAACAACTCTGATGTCAAGAGCAGCTAAGGAGTTTGCCCCAAAGGTAGGGTTACAGATGGCTCTGCAGAAAGATTCTTTATCTCTTTTGGTCAGCCTCAGCCAGGACCAGGCAGCAATCGACTATTATTTCTCCACTGCTGCTAAGATAATTGACCCTGTGGTGTCTGGGGTGTTGGCCCAGGCTGAGTCACCTGGACAGAGGAAATACTAATACACATCAGGAAAGCCCAGCCTACATATCGCTATATCTGTTTCAAGTTGACTAGGATAAAAATGCCAGTGAACACGGGAAAATCTGAAATCTCATTCTTAACAAGTCTCCCCAGCCCTATGAGTACTGTCCTCACCAATGCATGTCTTACTTCCTTGGTATGGCTGTGGATCAGGAGTAGTCTTAAAGCATGTGGCACGTGGTAGCTCTTTTTCAGTATTCTTACTTCCTGATTCTTTGGGTTCTTTCTTGTAGAACAATCTTCAAATTCTAATATGTATTGTGCCTATGAGTCACATGACAATCTTGCTAAAATTCAATTCAGAAGGTCTGGACTGGGGCCTGAGATTCTGCAACTTAAAATAACTTCTAGTGATTCTGATGCTATTGGTCCATAGTCCATCTTGTGAGTAATGAGTCTCAACCTAATGCCAAGGGAGTAAAGGATTTCAAACTCTTTAACCGTAGGCCACCAGGAGGAAGAGCCTCAATTAGCCAAAATCACCTAGCCAAATCTGGCAGTTGTGAACATTCCCAAGGCAACACATTGAATCCTAGTGAAGTGTCAACGACTGCAGCCAGCTCGAGGTTTGTTTAGTTTTTTATCTAACATCTTTAGTAGGCACTTCCATACTTGTTCACTAGGCTCTGCTAATGCGTACTGACGAGGTCTGGAACTTTTACATTATAGGCTGTTTCCTTGTGGTTAACTTGTAATTATTTTTGAACTTAAGTCTACATTATAAAAGTGTATTACACATAAAGTGATAGATATAATGGCTTACTTATTTGACAATTTTTATTTATTTTCCCATTTTATTGATATGAATAAGTGCAAAATTTAAGGTTTACAATGTAGTTGAGCATTTTGTGCACATACGTATCCTATCAAGGTGACAAGGGCTTGCCCACTCTCCTTTTGTCCCTCCCTCTCCCCTCTGTCCCTCTTACCCCACCCAACCCCCCTTTTTTCACTTTGCTTTTCATCTTAAGTTCCTTAGGAGTTGTGATCTGGGACTCTCATATCAGAGAGACCATTCGATGTTTCACCTTCTGCTCTCAAGTTTCTTTCATTTGCCTATAAAAGCCTCCACGCTGCTGGACTATATAGATGCATAGTATTTCATTGTGTATAAATAGCACATTTTGTGTATCCATTGGTCTGTTGATGGGTATTTTGGTGACTTCCATATTTTTGCTATTATTAGTTGTGCTGATATAAACATGGGTATACACATATCTCTGTTGTGTGTTGTTTTGGTGTCTTTTGGATATATTCCCAGGAGGGGTGTCGCTGGATTGAAGGGGTTATTTATTTCTAATCTTTTGAGAGCTCTCCATACTACTTTCCAAAGTGGTTGTATGAATTTACATTCCCACCAGCAGTGCAGGAGGGTTCCTTTGTCCCCACAGCCTCACCAGCACTGATTGCTATTTGACTTGTTGATATAGGCCATTCTGTCTGGAGTGAGATGGTATCTTAGTGTTGTTTTGATTTGCATTTCTCTTATGGTTAGAGATGTTGAACATCTTTTCATGTATCTGTTGGCCATTTGTACTTCTTCGTGAGTGAACTGCCTCTTCATTTCATTTGCCCATTTTTCAGTAGGATCTTTTATTTTGGTAGGCTTACTTTTCTTCAGCTCCCTGTGTATTCTAGTTATGAGCTTCCTATTGGAGATGTTGGTAGTGAATATTTTTTCCCAGTCTGTTGGTTCTCTTTTTACAGTGTTGATAGTGGCCTTTGTTGTGCAGAAACTTTTTAATTTGACAAGATCCCATTAGTTAATAATGGGGATAATTTCTTTTGCTCTTGGTGTCTTGTCAAGAAAGTCTTTGCCCACCACTATATCTTTTAGATATTTGCCTAATTTGTCTTCTAGGAGGTTCAGTGTTTTAATGTCTAGGTCTTTGTTTCACTTTGATTTGATTTTGGTGCATGGTGATAGGAGTGTGACTAGATTCATTCTTCTGCATGTGGATGTCCAGTTTTCCCAGCACCATTTGTTGAACATGCTATCACTTTTCCATTGTATGCATTTGGCCCCTTTGTCGAAGATTAAGGAATTGAGGGTATTTGGGTTTGTCTCTGCATCTTCAATTCTGTTCCACTGGTCTATCTGTCTATTTTTGTGCCAGTGCCAAATTGTTTTTACAACTATTGCTTTATAGTATAGTCTGATGTCTGGAACTGTAATGCCTCCTGCTTTGGTCTTGTTGCTCAGGATTGCTTTGGCTATTCTTGGTATCTTTTGGTTCCATACGAATTTAAGAATTGTTGTTTCAAGTTCTTTAAAGAAACTTGTAGGTATTTTGATAGGAATTGCATTGAATCTATCTATCAGTTTAGGTAGTATAGTCATTTTGACAATATTTATTTTGCCTATCCAAGAGCAGGGGATGCCTTTCCATTTTCTAATGTCCCCTACAGCTTCTTTCTTCAATGTAATGTAGTTTTCTTTATATAGGTCCTTCACTTGCTTGGTTAGGTATACTCCTAGGTATTTAATTTTTTGCTGAGCTATTGAGAATGGAATTGTTTTTCTGAGTTCTTGCTCAATAAGTTCATTGTTAGTATAGAGAAAAGCTATAGATTTTTTAGTGTTAATTTTGTAGCCTGAGACTTGGCTAAATTTTTTTTTATTATTTCTAGGAGTTTTGTAGTGGAGTTTATAGGATCTTCCATGTAGATAATCATATCATCTGCAAATAAGGAAAGTTTGACTTCCTCCTTTCTGATGCAGATTCCCTTTATTTCATTTTCTTGTCTGATTGCTATGGCAAGTGTTTCAAGGACTATGTTGAGTAAGAGTGGTGAAAGTGGGCAGCCTTGTCTTGTTCCTGATTTGGGAGGGGATGATTTCAATTTTTCACCATTCACTAGGATATTTGCAGTAGGCTTAGCATGTATGGCTTCTATGAGTTTTAGGTAGGACCCTTCTATACCCGTTTTTCTCAGTGTTTTTATCATGAAGGGGTGCTGGATTTTGTCAAAGGCTTTATCTGCATCAATAGAAATGATTATGTGGTTTTTGTTTTTGCTTTTGTTGCTATGGTGTATTACATTGATTAATTTACGTACGTTGAACCAGCCTTGCATCTCAGGGATGAAGCCCACTTGATCATGGTGTATGATCTTTCTGGTTACTTGTTGGATTCTGTTTTCTAGAATCTTATTGAGGATTTTTGCATCTATATTCATTAAGGATATTGGTCTATAATTTTCCTTCCTGGTTAAGTCTTTGCCTGGTTTTGGGACTAGTGTGATGCTAGCCTCAAGAAATGAGTTTGGTAGTATTTCTTCACCTTCTACTTTATGAAATAGTTTGAGGAGGATTGGAGTTAGTTCTTCCCTAAAGTACTGAAAAAATTCTGCTGTGAATCCATCTGGGCCTGGACTTTTATTTGTACGTAGAGCTTTTATTACTGCTTCAATTTCTGTGTGTGTGATGGGTTGTTCAAGATTTTTATATTTTCCTCATTTAATTTTGCTATATTATATGTATTTAGGAAGTTGCCCATTTCTTCCCACTTCTAAAATTTGTTAGAATATATGTATTCAAAGTAATTTCTTATAATATTCTGAATTTCTGCAGTCTGTTGTAATTTTACCCTTTTCATTTCTAAGAGTGCTAATCTGTGCTTTTTCTTTCCTTTTTTTGATGAGGTTGGCAAGACGTTTGTCAATTTTGTTGATTCTTTCAAAGAACCAGCTCTTTGGCTCATTAATCTTTTTTGTTGTCTTTTTAATTTCAATCTCATTTATTTCAGATCTGATCTTTATAATTTCTTCTTTTCTACAGCCTTTTGGGTTAAGTTGTTCTTGTTTCTCTAGGTCCTTAAGGTGCATCATTAGCGAATTTATTTGTGGCTGTTCTGTTCTTTTGATGTGTGCATTTGTAGCTATGAATTTTCCTCTAAGGACTGCTCTCATTGTGTCCCACAGATTTTGATATGGTGTATTTCCATCATTATTTAATGCTATAAAGTTTTTAATTTCTTCTCTGGTTTCTTCTGTAACCCATTATTTGGTCAGCAGTAAGTTGTTAAGTCTCCATGTATTTGTGTATTTTCTTCTGTTTCTATTGCTGTTAAGTTCCAGCCTTATTCCACTATGGTCTGAGAGTATGCAGGGAATTATTTCTATCCCTTTGTACTTGTTTAAGGATGACTTATGTCCTAGGACATGGCCTATTTTAGAAAATGTTCTGTGTGCTGCTGAGAAGAATGTGTAGTCAGTTGATGTTGGATGGAAAACTCTGTAAAGGTCTGTTATGTCCAAGTTTTCTATAGTGTCATTCAGCAGCTGTTTATCTTTGTGGATTTTTTGTCTGATTGATCTATCTATTTGTGATAGTGGAGTATTGAAGTCCCCTACTATAATTGTATTGGGGCCTATGTGTCCTTTCAGATCTAGTAATTTTTGGTTTACATAAATGGGTGCTTTGGGGTTGGGGGCATATATATTGATAATTGTGATTTCTTCCTGATCTATTGTTCCTTTAACCAGTAGGTAGTAGCCATCTTTGTCTCTCTTCACCTGTTTTCTTTTGAAATCTGATGATTCTTAGATTAATATAGCTGCCCCTGCCTGTTTTCTGAGACCTGTTGCCTGAAATACTGAATTCCAACCTTTCATTTTCAGTCTGAGTTTCCTTGTGGGTGAGGTGTGTCTCTTGTAGGCAGCAAATTGTGGGTTTCTGTTTTTTGATCCAGTCAGCTAGTCTATGTCTTTTGATAGGTGAGTTGAGGCCTTTCACATTTAGGGTAATTACTGAGGTATGTTTGGTGTGTCCTGCCATCGTTGTAGTTTTTCCATGTTGTTTACTTGCTTTCCTTTTTTCTCATCCCATTCTCCTCTAGCTTTTGTCTTTTTTTCTCTGGGGTCTCTTGTGTTGTTGGCCTCTCTTTCACTCTCTAAGTTTCCTTTGAGAATTCTCTGCAGTGATGGCTTAGTGACAGCAAGTTTCTTTAAGCTTTCTGTATCATGGAGAATTTTAATTTCTCCCTCTAGTTTAAAAGATAGTTTTGCTGGGTATAGTAGTCTTAGTTGGAATTTGTTTTCTTTTAGTGTTTGAATGACATTGCTCCACGATCTCCTGGCTTTTAGAGTCTGGGTTGAGAAGTCTGAAGTCATCCTGACAGGCTTACCATTGTAGGTCACCTTCTGCTTTTCTCTTACCGCTTTCAGTCTTCTCTCTTTGTGTTAGGTTTCTAGTACTTTAATTATGATGTGTTGTGATGAGGCTGTCTTCTGATCCATATATTGTTTGGTGTCCTGTATGCCTGCAGTAGTTCAATGTTCATTTCTCTTATTAGATTTGGGAAATTTTCTTCCATAATTTCCTTGAATATGACTTTTAAGCCTTTTGTTTTGTCCTCAGTCTTCCATAATTCTCAGGTTGCTTCTCTTTGAATTATCTATCAGTTGTTGTAATGATTCACTTTCTTCCTTTTTTTACTTTGTGTTCTTTATGTTCTTTCTGTTCCTGCTCCATCATTTTGTCTTTTAAGTCTGATAATCTATTTTGAAATTGTTTAATATCGTTGCTAATTGTGACCTGTGTGTTTTTCACTTCTTGTATGTCTGCATTAATTTTTATTTTTATGTCTCTGTTGTGTTCTTCTCTCATTTCTTGTATTGCCTTTATTATCTTCTGGTTCATTTCTTCTTTGATCTCCTCTATTTGATTCTCAAAGCTTGTTTTTAGCTTAGCTAGGTCTTGGCGTAGCTATTGTTCTATGATTTTCATTTCCTGTATAATTTCCTGCTTTAATTCCTGCATTAATTCAATGTATTTCTGGGCCCAGAAGTTATCGTCATTTGTGCCATTTTCATCCTTAGATTCGGCATTTTCAGGATTCCTGGTATGCTCTTCTGGTATGTCAATACTTTTTGGAGGAGGCTTATTTCCACGTTTCCTCATGGTTCTGTTGTCTTTGGTTGTCTCTGGTTGCCTGTCCCTGGATTCCCCTATGTGGTTCTCCCCAGTATGGCTCTGTCTGGTGCTGGGAGAACACAGCCTCCAAGCTGACCACCACCGCGATGGGTGGTGGGGATATGAACTCGAGTCCCACTGGTCTCCTGCACAGCTCTGCCTAGCGCCTGCCAGGCCCTGCTTCCTCTGTGAGGTTTAGTGGTGCTTGGGATGGCCACCTGCCCTACTGGTCTACTCCTGTGCAGGTTTGCCTGGCACCCGCTAGGGCCCGCCTCCTCTGCGAGGTTCCGAGGCACTCAGGACTGCTGCGTGCCCAATTAGTCTGCTCCTATGGAGCTCTGCCCGGCTCCCGCCAGGCCCTGCTTCCTCCATGAGGTCCCATGGCACTGGGGACAGCTGCGCATGCCCTACTGGTCTGCTCCTGCGCAGCTCTCCATTTTTCCTTTGTAAGTGGACTTCCCCATCTCCATCTTGTTCGTATAATGCAAAAACTGAAAATGTGCATAAGGTATTTGATGGCAGACTAAGTCTAAAACCTATACAGAATTACACTTTACAGAATTTTATTGCTGGGACCGATTTTTAGAAATCATCTAACTCGAACTCCTTCCTTGTTTTATAGGTAACTTATGCCTCACAGATAATTATAATTAACAAACTTAAAACAACTGGAGGGACAGCAGACCTTCAAATGAATCATCTTGCAGTTCAGTGAGTTGGTTTCCACTGAGATTTCTGGAAGGTGAAAGGATTGTTTATGAGTCAAAATTCATCAAAAACATAAAGAATATCCAGTGGAGGAAATGTACAGAAATTGAGTGGTGTCAGATTCTGTTGCTAGGAGTGTGAGATGACACGACTTTTGGCAGGGCAAAGGAAATTTCATATCTAAAAGATTCTTTATCTCCACAATCCCTGTTGTAGGTTAAGAGCCCTACAGAAATCCTTGCCCAGATCCACAAAGAAGCATATACAAGGATGCTAATTGAAGCTGTTCATGCAACGGGAAAACTGGATGTACTCTAAGCATCCCAAGTAGGAGGATTTTTAAATAAATCCTGCTGTAAACGTGCTGCGGATTATTATGTAAAAGTTTAAATGAATGGAGTATGGGGCCAGGAACTGTAGCTTATTGGTCAAAGTGCCTCCCTAGCATGTGCAAAACCCTGGGATCCATTCCCCAGCACCACATAAAGATTAGCTGGGTGTGGTGGTGCCTTCCTGTAATCCCAACACTGAGACAGGGAGATTGCCATGAGTTCAAAACCAGCTTGGGCTACATAGGTTCAGCCTGGACTACAGGGCAACACTCTGTCTAAATAAATAATAAATAAATAATAGGGTAAAATATTATAGGGAACCATGACATAACCTAATCGAAACTCCCAAGTTGCAGGATGACAGCATTTATGTAAAAAATAACCATGTACATGGCACGCCCATTTTGCTGTATGAAAATCTGTACAGGCAAATGCATGGGAAAAGATCTGGAATCATGAAGTTAAAGTAGTGGTTACCTTGGGATGAAAAATCAGGGCGCAGTAAGTAGTCTACAGTACCTACTGTTTCTTTTTCATCCACATGATCATTCATGGCTACTCTAATGGAAAATAAATTTAAATTTCTTATTGAAAAAATAGTTCAGGATATTTAAAAATTATTGTTTTTAAGTTACAGTGCAGGAGATCAAACTCAGAGCCTTGTACATGCGGAACAAGCTGTACCACTGAGCATCCCTCAGTGGCATTGCTTTTCTAAATAGCCACAAAATAGCAATCAATACATGTTGGCTAGAGATGTGAAAAGGAAATGTCTTTGTTCAGAGGTACTAACCTCAACATTCTGGGTCAGGTAAGAGCTTACAATGCAGAATTTTGAATTCATATTTCCAGAGCACATCCTTACAGTTTCTCAACAAAACCATAGTTTTCCCACGTGTTTTTATCAAGAGCGCAAATAGTGTTTCCTTGGAGGTTTCTGGGAAGACACAGAGGTAATACTTTTGAATAAACTAGGGAACATGAGACTCAAATCTGCTCTTACCCACTTTGTTAAGTCATTACTGGGAGAGCACAAAATGGGTGGGTAAAGGTTAGGCAATGGCGTGGTAAGGGTAAATAAGAATAGGTGAAGAAGAAAAGAGGAAAGTTCAACTGTAAAGAGAAGGTTGGAAGTGGAGCTCAACAGTAGCAAGGCCGATGGAACAGGAAAACTTAAGATGAGGAGGTTGAAGCAGAAAGTCAGTCAGTGTGGATTCAGGAGGACGGCCCTCCGACACCCTCAGGGAGAGGCTGCTGCGTCGCAGCGTCGGGCAGAAGGCAGGGCCCAAATGAAACAAGGGGATACATACAACGCAATGATGATGCCTTTGTAGGTACCGGGCTGCAAGAGAGGCACCTGGTGGAGCGTCTGCGTTGGACTGAGACCAGTAAACGGCAGGTTTTGTTTCTGCAAGTGCAAAGCTTACAGGTGCTAGCAGTCTGTTTCTTTTTGAATATTACATCTTTTCCTGGAGTGTAATTGACGTGATGCTGAGTAGTAGTGAGTTCCAGGTGCAAAGGTGGTTGTGTGACTTCAATCAGCTTTGGATGCTGAGTCTGCATCTGGCCTGTAGGTGAAAGTGTCACCCGAAGGTGCTTTGAAAGAGAAGCTGCTGCCTTTTGCAGGGCCACCAAAGGTGAAACCTCTGTATTACTTAATGAAGTTGTGAGTAGCTCCAGTCGCAAAAGTGAACATGTGACACGTTGGACCTTCCGCTAGCTCCTGACCCCGTGTTGGAGCTGTTTCCTTCTGTCCTGGTTGTTGAGCTACAGACTCCTTATGTGTCTCTGGAGGCTGACTACAGGTCTCTAGCGTAGTTGGAGAAGGTTTAAACTCGGTAGGTGATAGAAAAGCTGTGGTAAGCTTTGGAGCCAAAGGTGGCTCAAAACACAGGGAAACTGACCCTTGGGATTGTTAGGCCTTGAGCTAGCGCCTGACTCAGTGTTGGAGGTGTTTCCTCCTACCCTGGCTGTTGAGATATATCCTTTTGAAATACCTCTGGAAGTTGATTGCAGATCTCCAGTATAACTAGAGAGAGTTTAAGGTCTGTAAGTGGCAGTGGAGGTGTGGTAAGCTCTGGTTCCAAAGGTAGACCTGGGACACTTGCTGTTGTTGGATGCTCAGCTAGCTCCTGGGATGGTGCGGGAGCTGTTTTGCACAGCCCTGCATGTTGATCTCCAGTAGATGTTCCTGAAGGGTGATTGGGTGTCTGCAGCATAAATGGAGTAGGTTTAACCTCTTCAGGAGGTGGTGGAGCTATGGTATGCCCCAGTTCCAAAGGTGAAACCGTGACGTGAGTCAGGTTTGAATGTGAAACTTGTACCTGGTCTAGATGTGACACTGTCACGTCAGGGTGCTCTGGAGGAGGAACTGTGACCTTCAGGGCTGAAGAAATTTCAGTTTCAGCAGTGGAGATTGGAGTTGTGATAAGCTGTAGGTGCAGGTGAACTGAGGTATCGGTAAACATTTCATACTGATCTTAGTTGCAGTATGGTGTTGGTGGGGGTCAGTAGATAGTCCTTTGGCTGTTGAGCTACACTCACTGCAGTGGGTCTGGGGGGTGAGTTGGAGTCTCCTGCATGATTGGAGAAAGTTTAACATTTAGTCTGAGTTCTGGAATTATTAAGTCAAGCTTTACATGCAAAGGTAGATCTATGGCTCCATGTGATATTGGATGACGAGTTTGGTCCTGACCTGGTGGTACCACTGTTACCTCCTGATTGATGGAAGGCTGAGCTACAATTTCCTTTGGTGGCTTTGTAAGCTCAGGTGCAACCACCTGCTGGGTTGTGTAAAGTTCTTTCTTCTCTGGAGACTCTGGAGGCTGAGCCAGGGCTAGCTGTAGCACTTGAGGTGGTTCCTGAGTAATTCCAGCAACTTGGGTCTCTGCAGGGGACTCTTTCATTGAAGGAAGCCAGAGAGACTCTGGATCCTGTGTGGAGTGGAGTGGCCCACTTTGGATGCAGAATGGCCACCTGAAGGAACTTTGGACTTGGTTGTCAATGCATGCATAAGGGACATCTGCAGGGGAGATCCAGGCCACCCAGATCCATTTCCCTACATTGATGCCTGGCATACTTTGGCCCCTTGCCCTCCCGACTGGCTGTGGTTCCATGAGCCCATACAGCTGGCCATGTTGGCAACCTGCCAAAAGCCTCAAAGCCACCTGCCATCCTCCCGGCCCACGATCCAGATGCTGAGCCTTCTTTGTGTGCATTACTGGCCATCCCAAGGCCAGTGCAACCAGCAGTAGCAATTACATGTCAATTACATGCCACAGAATTCCACGGGAGTGTGCACTTTTTGGTTCCAGGGATCATTGCAGCCGGCAGCAATTACATGTCAGTATAATTTACTGATATATAAAATACACCTTAACTGAGAGGTATGGCAACTCCCTATCAGACAGAGATCTAACAGGTGAACCTGTATTTTAACATGTAAAAATTTTGAGTGAAAAGAAAGAAAATCCAGCATTCAAAGGCTCTAGATACATACTTTTCTAACCAATCATTTTTAAAAATTTAAATATTTCTTAACTATTTCTTACCATTTTCTTATTGGTGCATTGTTGAATGTAAACAGGTAAGTATTGAGGTACTATTATATTTTGGTATGGGATTATGAATTAAATCATTTATTAAAAAATCCACCAGGTAACTGCTCATTTATGTTACACCAAGTTGAGATCCTGTTATATACATCTCAACTTTATAGTTCAAGACTGCAGTTATGTGCTTCTAATTCACTTGAATTACTGTGGTAATAAAACAGGAACTTTACCTTTTCTTAAAAAGTACATGCTTAACGTTTTCTGACATTACTTCTAAATGCAGATTAAGCACAAAATTCCCCCTAAAATGAATATTCTGCCCTAAAAGGTAAGTGATTAAGAGTTGACAGCAAAAGCTACCATGGGGGGACACAAATGAGCGAGTCAGCTCTTGCCTAAACATCTAATAAATCAACATGAACCAGTTAGCTGAAATTAGAAGACAATTGCCTTTCCAGTCTGAATATGTTCAATACTGTTTCATACCTTGAGAATGAACAGGAATGCAGTTTCCTGTGTTTTGAAGCAATTTCACTTTAAATTCTATGCCCAGATCACACATTTAATGTTAAGATGGGGGACATACACGTTATTCAAATACTCTAGAAAAAAAATCCTAATTGGTCAAATTTATCATATTTAACTATCCCAAAATGTTCCTGGGAATAAAGGGATCACAAGAATGAGGCCAAATAGGGGACAGGAGGTGGTCCCAGGGAAAGTAGCTGGCCATTTGGTAGACTGGCGGAGCCAGGGAAAACCTTCCCACGGTCTTATGTGGAAGAAACTGTAGGTGTGTGCTTGGTCCACACGGACAGTGTGCTTAGCGTGATGGCAGTGCCTTTGGCTCATGTGTGACTGTCGTGTCTGTGCTGGGCAAGCACGTCAGGGACAAGGTAAATATTAAAATGGTTAGAAAAACTGAGAAGTGATCTAAGTGAGTAATAAACAGCCAAGGGTTCCTTTTCTTTTGTTTTTGTTGTTGTTTTGTATTGGGAATTGGACACAGAGTGCTTGATGAGGAGCTACAATATGTCCTCAGCCTTTTTTTTTTTTATTTTAAGCAAAGTTTTGTTAAGTTGCTTAGGGTGGGCTTAAATTTGTGATCCTCCTGTCTCAACCTCCTCAGTACGTTCTACAGAACCTGTCACCAGCTTTGAACTCTTATCCAGGATACTAGACAGCATAGATTTTTTTTTTTTTTTTTTTTTACCAAACAGATTTTTAAAAACTCAACTGTTTTAAGTTTTTAAATCTACATTTACTTTTGTGAAGATTAAGCAGTTTCTGTTGAATCAAAGTCTCATAGGTTGTGCTTAGATGGTAAGAGATCTTTGCTTACCCACCAGTGGTGATCTACGTTCAGGGAAGGTGGGATACCTAGCTGTTTTCTGGCTGCCTTTTGAGAGCTGACCTGAAGATGATGGGGCATCTTACAAGCTTCTTTTCCTGCTTTCTTCTTGGAAGGCATTCTGGTACTATGGAAAACCCTTGTGCTCTAATCCTATTTTTTTCAAGGTCAATGACTGAAAGCCAGTTTCTTCACTTCACGGAACAATTCCCTTGGAGGGCACAAAGAGCAAGAGATGAAACCCCACTTTGAGCTGTCAATTTGTGCAATTCAGTGTGCATAAGCTTTCCTTCCTGCCCCCAAGGTGGAGGTGCAGTGTGACCCGAGTGCGCATCCTGTGGCGGTCAGGTGAGTTCTAAGTGGATGCTAGGAGGGCTCAGTAGACCAATCCAATCAGACTTGTCGCCTCTTGCCCTCTTCACCAGCTTGTTTCCCTCTCTCCCCGTCCCTAGGACTCTTGGCTCCATTCCTTACCTCTCCTCCAGCCCTTCTTTCCTCTCACCTCATCTGACCTCACATCTGTCACCTCCCACCTCTAGCCTCGTCCCTTGCCTCTCTTGTGTCCTCCCCTTCCTATCCTGAGAGTTGAACTGCAACAGGGTATAGGCCTGGGTGAGAAAGGGAACCACTGCCTGGCTACAATGGCAGGGGAGACCCTACCTTGCAACGGCCCAGCCCCTCGTGCATTCCTGACTCGGAATGCCAAAGAAAGATTAGTTATGTTCCAAGCCAGTAGCTTCTGGGGTGATTTGTTATTAGGGGTAAATAACCAAAGTTTGAAAGATTGGTCATGTGTTGGTTTTCTGATTGGTGAGCAGTTTAACCCTGGCATATTCTCATTTGTCAGTGGCTTTCCTTTGATTCTTCAACTTCCCCCATTACTTGGAGAAATTCTTTTGCTGAAAGAGTTGAACTTTTATTTTCAATAAATTTGCACAGTGTCACATGACACTGCATTTCTTTCTAGGATGTCTACATCACCTGATGGGTGAACATGACAGTTCAGTAGGCACAGACAAGAGTATTCATGGGAGATGCTTAAGAAGGATGTTTACAAGCTGCTTTGTGAGTGGAAATTGAACCTGAGCTTGGTGTGCGTGCCTGTAATTCCAGCACTCAGGAGACTGAGGCAGGAGAATTGTCATGAGTTCAAGGCCAGCCAGAGCTACATAATGAACTCAGTAGTAGTCTAGACTACACAGCGAGACCCTGTCTCAAAAAAAGGAAGTTGATCAGTGAATATTTTCAGGTTTCAATGACTTTTCCCCCGTCAAACTTTTAACTGCACACACCCACATAAAGAATATTTGAGGACTGAGGGCCATTGCAGTCATCATGGTTAGTATAGGGCTGTCTAGATGATAGTAAAGGAAGCCTTTCTTACAGTAATTTTAGGTTTCCTTTGGTTGAAAGAATCTCAGTTATTACCATTGTTGTTGTTGCTGTTATTGTTATTATCATTGGTGCTGAGTAGCAAGCCTAGGGCTTGGTGCATACGAAACAAATTCTCTACTGTTGAGCTATGCTCTAGATGTTTTTGTTTTTTGTTTTTTTTTCAAGAGCAAAGGGCTTTTTGCCCATTATGTTGACTCCTTAGTGTGCCAGTAGGTGGCAGTGTTTTGCAACCAATGGTTCCAAATAGATTGTGCCATCTTAAGCACACCTTTATTTTTAGACAATAGAAGAATAAACTTCCGAGTTATGCAAAAGTCACATGGCTTTTGTTCATTGCTGGCCTCTGAAATAAAAGTCTATATCTATGATGTCCACAAGAGTGAAAACACGAGGTTTCGTTCAGAACAGTGTCTGTACCTCCTTCCATGGCCCTGTGCTGCCTCTTTCCCTTTCTCTCCTCCTTTCCCCCAAAATTTCCTGAGTGCTCACCACGTGCCAACTTGTGCTAAGCTACCAGAAATCTCGTGGGCACTAGGGCGATGGCAGTACAGTCCCGGTGGATCTGATTGTCCTTTATTGATGAACAGATACATTGGTTCCACGTTTCCATTATAACAAGCAATGCTACACAGAAAAGGCTGTGTGCATGCCTGAGTTTTTCAAAAGCAGTGGTTCTCAAAGTGAGGTCTGGGGACTTGAAACACAAGCTATTTTCATAATAAAACAAAGATATTTGTCACTTGTCCTGTTTCGTCCTCCCTTACTCATGAACACACACTGGATCTGCCTGGGACGTGACGTTGCATATTGTAACATATTGTTGGTAGAAGATGTGAGAATCCAGATGCTCAAAGTAAGAGATGTAAAAGAAGTTTGTCAAAAGTACACAATGACACTCTTCTCCCTAATTTTTGTTTTTGGAAAATGTATTCTATAAAAACGTTAGTTATATTGATATGTAATGAGCTTCCTGTTATTTTAAATGAATTAACAAACTAAATGTTTTAAAATTTGCTCAGCTTTAATTTTTCTTTTTTCTTTTTTTTTATGGTACTGGAGATTGAGCCTAAGGCCTTCCCAATGAGCTATATCCCTAGTCCATTTTTATTTTGATTTAAAAATAATGTCTCACTAAGTTGCTAAATTGCCCAGGCTGAGCTTGAACTTGTGCTCCTCCTGCCTCAGCCTCCCAGAGTGCTGGGATTATAGGCCTGTGACCCTGGGCCTCGTGTCAGTTTTCATTTCTAATAAGGTCAATGTGAGTAGAGATCTTTTGAATAAACAAATTCCTTTGATATTCTCAATCTTTTCTGTTTTCCTCCCATCAGTGGGGTGGTGAGGGTTTCACAGAGACGTGAAATGCTGGGTCTGACAGGGACGAACCCTAAGAGGATCTCCTCCCTCATTTTGAAGAGTGGAGTCAAGACGTGATGTCAAAAGGTTTGAGAATACTGTTCTAGGGTATTTATCTTAAAGTGGAATTGCTGGGTCATGGGGCAGCCATAATTTCAGTTTTACCAGATGCTGCCAAATTGCTCACCAAGCTGACTAATGCTAACCTCTTAACAAAAATCAGTCTGTCCTTGTTAGCTGTGTTTTTCAAGTTTCAAATTGTAAAGAACTGTGGAATCATTATTAAAGAGGGGCAATATAATACAGCCATGACTTGGTCTCTGGAAATACTGATAAATTGCCTTGCCTAAATAATAGTGACAGATGCAAAATAATATTTATGTATTCATTTTTGATGCTGAGGACTGAACTCAGGACTTGGTGTGCGCTGAGAAGCTGCTTCACCACTGACCTATACTCAGCCCTTGTATTTATTTTTAATGTACACAGGAAGGTTTTTTTTTTCTGTCTGAGAATAGCATTGTGGACTGTCAAGATCAAACATGTCAGGAAGTTTATTTTTGTTTGATGGCTGATGAAAGGTACAATTTATGCAAATAAGCTTTTAAAAAAACATATCAGGGGAATTTCATTTTTCTTAAATAGTACCTTCTATAAATTTTGTTAAAACAGTGTTCTATTAATGCCTAATTTAAAAAATGCCAATGCACTAAGGTTTAAAAAAATTCAAAGGCTGTTAGTTTTCAGATCACTTTTATAAGTGAGAATAAGTTTTAAGCAACTTTGGATTATGTTCTCATTGTGAAATATTTAAATTATCCTAAGCATAGCAGACCTAAAAACTTGAATGGCATTACAATTTTGGCAATTAAATATGTGGATATGGGTGAGGATCTCCTAGCTGAAGGACTGAGGCGTGGCATGCTGACTGGCTGCTTCTGACAACAATTCAGCAAATGCTGATCTGTTCACCTCACTCCAGTAAAGTGAAATGTGACCACAATCACATGCCCTGTCCGTGGCACGGGGCTTTTGGCAGCCACGAATGGATTAAGGGCAGTTTCAGTTTGCTACTTAGACCATGTAGAGCAGGGACATGTGCACTGAGGGCCAGTGGAGGACAGCCATTACAGCCAGAGGCACTCCCAGATTCACGTTTACTGTGCCTACAATGGGCACCACAAGAATAAATGGAAATTGTTTATTTTTTAGTCTGTCCACAGGAGATTATCCAGCCATTAGTGGGGCTAATCAAGGGAACAGTCCTCAAAAGAGAAGAGGATTCTGATGATGTATGCTGATCATTGGACACTTGCCAAATACTGGGTTCTAAAGCTTTTCCCCCAGGTGTGAATATGTGTAAATGTAGGATTTTTTTTTATTTCCTTTTTTTGTGAGACATAGCCTTGCTCTGTAGCCCAGGCTGGTCCTGAACTCACTGGTATAGCCCAGGCTGGCTGAAACTCAGGGCAATCTGCTTGCCTCAGCCTCAGGAGTGCTGGGATTGCAGGTGTGTGCCACCATGCCCAGCTTATGTGGTACTGGGGAATTGAATCCAGGGCCTTGAGCTTGCTAGGAAAACACTTTAACCTCTGAGCTATTCCTCCAGCCCCTCTCTTACAGCTTTTAATATTCTCTCTTTTTGCTGAGTCTCTAGGATTTTAATTATGATGTGTTGTGGAGAGTTTCTCTTCTGATCATAGTTATTTGGCATTCTGTATGCCTGCCGTAGCTCAGTGTTCATTTCTTTTCTTGCGTTTGGGAAGTTTTCCTTCATAATTTCATTGAACATGTCCTTCAAACCTTTTGTTCTGTCCTCCACTTTCTCCTGTACTCCCATAATTCTGAGATTGTTTCTCTTTGAGTCATCCATCAACAATTGCAACCAGTCTCTTGACTTTTTGATTTTCAGTCTTCACTGACCATATAATATATTTTATCCACCTTATCTTCAAGGCCTGGTCATCTCAATATGTTCAAGCTGATTTCCCATTTTCTCATGTGAGTTTTTCATCCTGGAGTTCAGCTTTCATTCTTTCTGTATCTCTACTGAAATGTTTTTTCATTTCTAGTATTGCCTTTTTATATCTATTTCCTTCTTATCTATAACCCTTAAAGTTTTTATCTATTAAGACTTGTTTTTTTGACTGTCTCTACTCTGAGCTCCCTGTGTATCACTTATGTGTCTTGCTTTAGCTTTTTGGCCATTAGGTCTACTTATTATTGTTATTATTATTTTTTTTTTACTTCATTTCCTGTAGGTTCTGTTATTTAGGGCCCATGGTATCAGGTTCTGGGATGTTGGGCCTTTTTTTTTTTTTTTTTTCAAATGAATGGAGAGCCATGTTGGGTCTTATTGCAGGTGATTGATTGCCCTGTTTCTCTATGGTTCTATTGCAGTGGGTCCCACAGGTGCTCAGGGGGCATGGGCAATCAAATTTCTTGGGGGGGTTTGCCAGCAGACACTGGCTGTGATTTCTACAATGTGACTCCAACACTGTAACTCTCTGGTTGGTCTTAGGTCTGCACTAAGGCCATTCTGATGGGGCCTGTCCCAGCTTCAGCACTGCAGCCTGGGTGACTCAGCATGCTGGCTCACCTTGGCCACGGGGTGCTTTAAGGGTACAGATCCGCAAGGTTCACTGGCAATTTTTAGGCCACTGACCTTGCTGCAGCCCCCCAGGGACTTGCTGCTTTTTGTGTCCAGCAACTGGCTCAGCACACCTGTATTCCAAGGCTGCGTACCTGCTGGCTGGCTCCTAGGCTCTCTCATTGTTCAGGAGCCTTCATTCATACATTGGTGATCCTCACAGATTTCCCCAGTCCTTCAGTCACCATTCAGGAGCAACAGATCCCCTGCCTTTCTAGGTTAGGGTGTAGAGAAAGTTCTTTCCCTAAATCTCTGTCTTCCAGTCAATCATGCTGAGCCATTGATTTCCAATTACATTGATATAGGTTTTCTCTTTCCTTCTGTTTATGAGTGTAGCTAGGGATTTATTGATCTTGTTTCTCTTATTGAAGAACCAGCTTTTTGTTTCATTGATCCTTTGTATTTATTTCTTTTTTCTTTTTTCCTTTTACTAATATATATGCAATACATAATGTTTACATTGAACGAGAGTACTTTGTGTGCACATATATATCATGTCAAAATTACAATCTCTTCCCCTCCCCTTTTTGACCCTCCCACAATTTACCCATCCCTCTCAACTCCCATTATCATCCCATTTGTTTTTTTAACATATCATTTCCCTTTCTCCTTCCCACTCTCTCACCTCCCCTTTTCCTTTCTCTCTCTACAAAGGCCACTTTTGTACTTTCTACTGTGTCTTATATATTTTTATGGCATGGTTTTCTCATATTAGAGAAATCATATAATATTCAACTTTCTGGGTCTGATTCCTTTCGCTGAGCATCATGGTCTCCAGGTACATCCATTTTCCTAAAAATGACTGCAGAGTAATACTCCATTGTACACATATACCACATCTTTTTTATCCAGTCATCTGTACTCGGGCATATTGGTTTCTTCCAAGAATTGGCTATTGTTAATTGTGCTGCTGTACACAAGACACTCAGGTTATCATTACATCAATCAGATTTCTTAGGCTAAATTTATATCAAAGACTGAATAAATGAATTGCTATATTAAATAAACTTAATTCTATATCTCAGAAGTATGTCACACATAAAGCAATAGATGTAATTGCATACTTAGTTATTTCAGAATTTTAAAAAAGAGTTC
This sequence comes from Ctenodactylus gundi, assembly GCA_004027205.1. Lineage (NCBI taxonomy): Eukaryota > Metazoa > Chordata > Mammalia > Rodentia > Ctenodactylidae > Ctenodactylus > Ctenodactylus gundi. The sequence continues at coordinate 185,428 of PVKB01001151.1, forward strand.
TCTGGCAAAGAGGAGCAGTAAGAAATGAGCAAGATCGTTATTACAAATTTAGTTACAGAGCATGAAATTGAGACTTAAAATTCAAGGATCAAATATTCAACTAATAGCAGACTGAGTTCCTAGTCAATGGATTAAGTCTATCTGATCGTTTGTCTTTGCCACTCAATGACAGCTTCAGGGAAAAGACCCCAAGATCCACTTATTTACCAATTCTTTCTGTTTTTGGAACTAATAATATCTCAAATCAAAATCACTGTCTTCTGCCACTCTACCCCCAGCTAAATTTCTGTACACATCACACACATCAAAAAAGTTTCACAGATTAAGATTTTATACCAGTTCCCCATGTTGAACATAATTATGTTTTGCAAACTAATGTGCTAATAAAAATAATAATTATGGGAGAAAGTTTCACAAATTTTACAAGAAAGCTGGTTCTGTTTTAGTGGGATGCCAGTCAAAAATGATCGCTATTTTTTTTTTTTTTTTGCACTTTCTATTTAGATGTTTCCTTTCCTCGATGTTCTTTGGTGCTGCTTTTTTTTTTTCTGTCCCTTTCAAAGATTCTTTCAAGTATTTTCTGCAATGCTAGGCTAGTGGTCACAAGTTTCTTTAGGCATTCTTGGTTATGAAAAATTTTTACTTCCCCTTCAATTTCAGGGATATTTACTGGATACAACAACCAGGATTGACACTTGCTGTCTTTTAAAGCTTGAAAGATTTTGATCCAGGCTCTTCTGGCCTTTAAAGTTTGCATTGAGAAACTGGTAAATTTAATGGGTTTGCCTTGGTAGAATAATGTCTGTTTTTCTCTTGCTGCTTTTAATATCCTCTCTTCATATTGTATTTCTGAAGTTCTGATTATGATGTGCCATGGTGAATCTAATTGCTGATTGAGGTTATTTGGTGTTCCATCAGCTTCTTGTATCTGAGTATTAGTTTCATTTCCTAGATTCAGGAAATTTCTTGTATGATTTCAGTTAATAAATTCTTTATACCTTTGGTGCTGTCTTCTGTTCTTTCTCCCACTCTGATAATTCTGAAGTTGGTTCTCTTTGAATCATCCATCAGCTGTTGGATCCAGCTACTTTGCTCTTTTCTAATTTTTGGAGTCATGACTAATTATGGTATTTATTTCCTCAGCCTTGTTGTCAAGGTATGAAATTCTCTTCTCATGATATTCAAGTCAATTTCCCCTGCTTCCAAATGAGTTTTTCATATCCTGAATTTCAGCTAGATTTCTTTAAAAAAATTTCACTTCTCTATTAAAATGTTCCTTAATATCTTGCATGTCTTTATTTACCTCAGCCAACTTCTTATTTGTGGCTTCTGTGTGCTCAGTGAGCTTTGTATCCATTAAGACCACTGTGTTTTTTTTGGTAAGTCCCTCTTTAATCCCACTGATCATTGCTTGTACTTCTTTGAGAAATCTTGTTTGAACTGGCTGTTCTACCCATTTATTTGCTTTTTGACTTCCTTCCCTGTGAGTTCCACTATTTCAGGGCTCATGACATTAGTTTCTGGGGTCTTAGGCATTCCTGTGGGTGTCCTGTTGCCTTGTCTCCTTCCCATGTTTCTGTTGTTGAGGGACTTCACTTTAAAGGCCTAGCTAAGAGGTTTCTTTGAACAGGTATCAGGCTATGTCAGGGGATCCAAAATCCCTCTGAGTTCCTTGCTAGAAGTAGGCAATGAGGGAGGGCCTAACAGTCTGATGGCTTCTGAGGTGTCATGATTACACCCAGAACCCTCAGCAAAACTCTCCTGCCTGTCGTGGCTTCCCTCCCCTGGAGGCATGGCTCTTCACCCTTGGAGCTGCTCCCCATTGCCATTCAGGGGGTCAGCAGTCTTTCTTTCATCTCCACAACTCTCTCTTGTGCCAGATTTTTCCCTAGGCACTATTTAAGAGTGACCCCAAAAACCCTGTTGTGCTCTTCTGAGCCTTCTTCTCTAAACGGTTCAGTCTTGGCCTCTTTTTAAAAAATGGCTTCTGCTTATACCACTTTCTGTTATTGCTGCCAAGTGCTGCTTCTGATCTAGGCTCCAAGAAGCCTTTTTTCATGGAAGCTTGCATTGCATTTGAAGTTTGCACTACCTGGAGGCTTGATTTTTTTGGTGGCAGGGGCTACCAGCTGTTGTAAATTCCCACTTTTTCTGGATCCACACTTACCTCAGTCAGAGGTTGCAGGCTCCAGGCTTTTCTTCTTCTGTGGATGAGGTTGGCTCTGGGCAGCTTCCTGAGTTGCTTTTTTCTTCTGTTTCTGATGTGTCTTCAGGATTTCTTCCTTTCAATTGTTGGGGTGCTCCTTCTTCACCTAGCTAAGTTGAAATGGCAATTTTTAATTATAATGTGAACGTTTTAGTGAATTCCCAAGGAGACATTGTGTAGCTTTGTTACTTGGCTGCCATCTTGACTGGAAGACTGTATTTTTTTTTTTTAAATTCCATTGCATTAATTTCTAATCTGATCTTTATAATTTCTTTCATTCTGTTGGTTTTGGGATTGGTTCATTCTTACATTTCTAGGGCTCTATATCACTAAATTATTTACTTGGGATTGCTCAGTTCTTTTTTATGTGTGCATGCATGACAATGAATTTCCCTCCTAATACTGCCTTCATTGTGTCCCAAAGGGTGTATTGTGATGTGCTTCCATTATCATTTATCTCTATGAATTTTTTGATTTTCTTCCTAACGTTGAAATAATCCCATGTATCCTGTCAGATCACAGTGGACTGAAACTTGAAATAAACAACACAAAGAACAAATACCACTCAAACGGATGGAGACTGAATAACACACTGTTGAACAAACAAAAGGTTGTAGGATAATTTTGAAGGACACAGGAGACTTTTTGGCAACTACTATCTTTTAGGGTTTGAGGGCTTTGAAGATTTTACTTAGACTTTTCTGGCTTTTGAGATGTGTGTTGAGAAGCCTGCTGTAATTCTTGTAGGTTTGCCGTGGTATGTTACTTGCTTTTTTTCTCATACAGATTTTAGAATGGTGTTGTTGTACTGTATAGCGGTAACATACTATGGTGTGCCTTGGAGAGGTTATGCTTTGATCATATCTAGTTGGTGTACAATAGGCCTGTCACCTGTATGTTCATTTCTTTTCCTATGTAGGGGAAATTTTCTCATTATTATTTCATTGAATAGATTTCTTGTTCCTTTAGCTTGGATTTCTATTTTTTTCCTAAATTCCTGTGATTCTGAAGTTAAGTTTCTTTGAGTCATCTAGCATCTGTTGGTACCCATTTTCACATTGATGTGTAGTTGTCTGCATATCTGTCACGGTTTGGTCTTTTGTTTCCATTCTGTCTTCTAGGTCTGAAAATCTGTCCTCATTCTAGGTCATTATATTCCTCAGTCTTTCCAATGAGGTTTTCAAATCCTGATGCTCTGCCACTATATTTTCACACTTTTTGAGTTCCTCTGCTATGACTTTTGAGCTGAATTTGTGGTTCCTTTCTTATACTGACTTCTGAGGTTCTACTAGCCTTGCACTTACCTTCTTCTTTAGTTCTTTAGTTGTATCTTTTTTAAACTCATTGAACATTTAAGTGAGGTTGTTGTTTGAATCTGCCTTATATTCTTTCAGAAGATTGACTTTTCTTCTTTCAAAGTTTTATAGATATGACTGCTCTTTTATTCCCATTTAGATCTCCTTTTGTGGACTAGCCTTTTTTTTTTTTTTTTTTTTTTTTTTTTTTTTTTTTTTTTTTTTTTTTTTTTTTTTTTTTTTTTTTTTTTTTTTTTTTTTTTTTTTTTTTTTTTTTTTTTTTTTTTTTTTTTTTTTTTTTTTTTTTTTTTTTTTTTTTTTTTTTTTTTTTTTTTTTTTTTTTTTTTTTTGCATCTTGCTGCGTCTTCTCATCACCCAGTTGCTTTTATTGGGTGATTTAAGAGTTAGCTGGGGTTGAACCCTCAGCTGACCGTTAGGGAGAACTGGTCTCTTCTTTTTTTTTTTTATGGCTGATTTTCTGTGCCCTGCTGTACTTTGTTTAAACTCAGTTCTGCCTCATGCGGAGGGTGCTATTTGGATTAATTATTTCTGGGTTTTAGTTTTTTAGCTGTGTACAGATTCTGGGCTGATTAAGTCACTCAACTGCTGGCTTCCCAGCCTCTCCCATTGGGGGAAGGCAACAGATGAGGAAAGCCCAGGTTGGGCCAGCCCAGGGAAGGAGCTGCGACAGGATTGTCTATGTCATGACTACAAGTGTCAGGTGCTTCAGCCCTATTACAGACAACTGCTTCTTTAACTTGTACTTCTGTGAAGTTGCTTTTCATTTCAGCTGTCAGCTTCTTGATGGGATCGTTTATTTGAAGGGGTTTTATGTTTTTCAGTTTCTTATATGTTCTAGATATTAATCCTTTGTCTGACATGTTACTGGTGAATATCTTTTCTCACTCTGTGGATTATCTCTTCATCTTGCTGATTGTTTCTTTTGCTGTGCAAAACCTTCTTAATTTAATGTAGCCCCATTTGTTGACACTTGCTGAGATTTCTTTTGTAGTTGGTGATTTGTTCAGAAAATCCTTTCTTGTCCCTAGGTCTTCTAGGGTGTTACCTATTTTGTCTTCCAGTAGGTTTAATGTTTCTGTGTTGATGTTCAGTTTTTTGATTCATTTTGATATGATTTTAGGGTGTGGTGACAGATAATGGGTCTAATTTCATTCTCCTGCATGTGGAGATCCAGTTTTCCCAACACCATTTGTTGAAGATGCTGTCTTTTTTTCCACTGTATTGTTTTGGCCCGTTTGTCACAGATCAGTTCAGCAATGGGTTTGTTTTAGTATCCTCAGTTCTGTTCCACTGGTCCACTTGTCTGTTCTCATACCAGTACCATGTAGATTTAATTGCCATTGCTTTGTTTTTTTGTTTTTGTTTTTTTTTTTGAAGTCTGGGATTGTAATTCCTCCAGCTTTGTCCTTATTACTCAGAATTGCTTTAAAGATTCTGTGTCTTTTCTGGCTCCATGTAAATTTTAAGGTTTTTTTCTAGTTCTGTGAAGAATATAGTTGGCATTTTGATTGATATTGCATTGAATCCATATAGTGGCTTTGGGAGTGTGGCCATTTTGACAATATCAGCTCTTCTTTTCCAGGAACATGGGGTGTCTTTCCATTTTCTAAAGTCCTCTTCAGTCTTTTTCCTTAGGGCTTTGTAGATTTCTTTGTTTAGGTCTTTCACCTCTTTGGTATTTCCTAAGTATTTTGTTGTTGTTGTTGTTGTTGCTGTTGTGAAAGGGAGTTGTTTTCTTGATTTCTTTATCTTTGGATTCATTATTGGTGTATGGGAATGCTATTGATTTGTGAGTACTTATTTTATAACCTGCCACTTTGCTGAATTTATTTCTGACAGCTATTTTTAAACATTGGTTCTACACAGACAGTGAGTAAGTAGGGTGAACATATGTGTTATCAGCCAAAGCAGGACACTTTTGAGAATGAGGAGGGGTGCTATTAATAATGATACTGAAACATCAAACAAGAGCTACAAATATCTGCAACAAAGAACAACTTCCCAGGGAACACAAGTGCTCCAGCTGGGTGCTAAGAGGAAGAATTGCAGTGTATTGGTAGAGAAAGAAGAAAAAGGTATCTGCAGCAGAAGGAAGAGAATGTAGAAGGTCTTAGCATGGACTTGATGCTTTGAGGAAGCTGCAGATAGTTTCCCATGGTCAGGTTTTGTGAGAAGAGAAGAGGTGTTAAAATGATGTCACTAGGGCCCTGGTCAGCAGACCTTGCATGGTGTACAATGGAGTTTGGATTTTATTCTGTTTGGTACAAGAAAATATTGAAAGATTTTAAGAAAGGCGATAATATAGTCAGACTTTTTCTTTTGGTACTGAAGAACAAGCCCAGGGACTTTGCACTGAGCTACATTTTCAACTTATTTTTTATTTCAAGACAGTCTCATCAAGTAGCTAATTTACTGAGACTGGGCTCAAACTTGCGATACTCATGCCTCGGTCTCCCAGTGAGCTAGGATTACAGGCCTGTACCAAGCATGACTCAGACTTGTGTTTTAGAAAGTTCCCTTCTGATAATAAATGAGAGATGGGTCAGAAGAAAGACCAGTAAATAAGCTTTTGTATTAATTCAGTTAAAAGATAACAAGATTAAGTAGTGATGGTGGTGATTGAATTTCACGGCAGAATTTAAAACATTTAAAGAATATTGGCTCTTGTAACTAAAAACATCATCCATTATGCCTACCCCAAGAAGGGCTAGACAGAATCCAGATGATGACATCAGGATCTGAACTCACTGTTTAGCTCAGTGTTCCTTATGACAGATTTGTACTTGAGAATTTATATCCTCTCAACTTCAAGCCCAGTGGAAAAGAACATCTGACCTGTTCCCAAAGCCTCAACTGACCAATCATGGGGGTCAAGGAAATGAAGATCTCTGACTGGCTGGTCCGATTGGGTCACATATTTTATCTTTGAATTGAGAATGAGGCACTACATAAATTTCACAGGGTGAGAAAACAGAAAGTGGATTTGACAGGAAAATCTGGAGCATGTTTTAGAATGGAAAAACAGCCATCCACCATGGAGGCTAAACTGAGGTGATCCCAGGACATTACTATGATCACTGGCCCTCTGAAGCTCTGGAGAGAGGTCTGCAAAGCAAGGTCAGGAAAGGTCATCCCTTAGACAGGAGGGAGTCTTATCCTCTTCCCCCTAATTTCTGAAGCAGGAAAGAAGAGTACACTTCTTGCCACATGAGGAGAAGTGAGGATGGGCTGAGTGTGTCTAAGATATTTGCAGTGGATGGAGGGAGAACAGGCTCTTACTCTTCCCATTGATCAATGTGTAGCTGATTTTTCATTTTCTATTCCCAAAAAGTAGGTAAGTAGATGAGAGAAGCCAGTCCCACTCTCAGATATGCCTTCATTTACAGTAGTAACAAGGAGGCCCATTTTTACCTCAGATACAAAAGTGTATATTTTACAAACTTTTTATGATCTAAGAATGACTGTGAAAACCAAGGTACTTGCATGAGATTTTATCTAAGAGAGAGAAGGAGAGCGGAGAGGAGGAAGGGGGAAGAAATTTTGCTTACATCTCACTAATCCTGCGTCTTCAATGTCATGGTCACCTTGCATAGTGAATCCCTTAGAACACAGAAGATGTGCTCAATCAGTGTCAGCTCCTATTAATGCTATTGCTGTGATTGTTACTCTCCTGATCTTGGCAATTCTATACCTTTTTTTGGGGGGAATATTAGTTTGGGTTCTTTAAAAAGGCAAAATTTACAGAAATTATAATAAAAGGAGATAGGCCAAGATGGCGGCCTACATGAGCAAGAGTTGGAGCATCCCACGGCTGCTCAGTGTGAAATAGGACACCTGTCTGGGACTGCAGAACAACCGCTGAGAGTCTGCTGAGGATCTTAGTTGTTCGAAGAACAGTGGCGAATACCAGAGACTGAAGATTGGCAACTGAAGATCAGCAATGGGCAGACAGGCACAAGTCGAGACTGGAGCGAATCTTTGATGAAGATCTGTGGTGTGTAGCAAGTCAGCGTCTATAGACAGTTGCAAAGGCGAGAGCTTTTCCTGAGGAAGGAGCTGTGTTGATCTTTCTTCTTCCCTCCTTTTATATAGTTCTAGTTCCCAGTTGGGCATCCTACATCTGAGTGGGTGCACTTCCCTTATCTGCTGGCCCACAAGCTACTCACATTCTAATTCAGGCTGGTTCCCAATTGCCTAATCTAGGCATGGTTCCTGATTGCCTCAGGCTGATACAAGCACTCCGGTGGTCACAACTGGTCAGAATCCTGTAAGAGCAGAAGGGTGAATGCTAAAATCTTGACAACATGCCTAAACCTGAACTCCCTAACACCACTGAAACTGTAACCAAAAAGAACCAATAATGAAGAGTGTCTTTGTGAAAGTGAACCAACCCAGAGGGATGACAGGTTGCCTATCCAGCAACTCTTCTCTTCTTTTTCTTTGATACCTGTTACAGTTTGGGTCTGGAGTGTCTCAAAAGCCTTATATATCTACATGCTGTAAAATACCCAGGTCCTGTTGAGAGGTGGGGCCTGGTTAAAGTGATGGAACACTGGGGCTTGACCCAGAAGAGGTGAACCACTGAAACAGGACTTAGAAGGATGCTGTCTTAGTTAATTTTTTGTTGCTGTGACTCAATACCCGACACCCACAAATTTAGGAAAGGAAAGGTTTATTTTAGCTCACAGTTTTAGAAGGTCACAGTCCATCCAAGGGTGGCCGGCAACAGTCAAAGTACATGGCACAGAGAGAGGTGGAGGCAGCTTCTCACATCACAAACAGGAAGGCAAATTGAGACTAGTTGAGACCAGTCCTCAAGGAAGGCAGGAAGCAGCTTATATATCCTTCCAGGTCTCCGCCCAGTGATCAGCCCCTCCTGCATCCAGGTGTGGAAGGTGTGGCCACTACACACCTCCTAACTTAATTGTAATCCACTCCTCCAGACTAGACCCCAATCCACCAACAGCACATGGTTCCATAGACAATCCATAACATTAAAATACATGAGACTTCTGGGGGACATTCCAGAGGCAAACCACAATAGATGCTCTACTCTTTTTCCCTCATCTTGGCTTCGTGTCTGCCATTTTGTGTGCAGCCTGTCTCCTGTCTTCTTTCTGCCATATGTATCTACCATTGCTAGCTGCCCATGTATGGACTGTGACCTTCTGAAACAGTAAGCTAAAATAAAACTTTCCCACCTTAAATCATGGGCGTTGGGTATTCTGTGCCAGCAATAAAAAAGTAGCTAAGACAATGACAAATATACCTGCATCCTGAAAGGTGAACAATGTCCAGTTTTCACTCTTCTGTCTCATCGCTGTACACTATCATCTGAATGTTTATATCCCCAGAAATCATATTTTGAAGTCTATTTCCCAAGATGATGGTTCTAAGAGGTGGAGCCTTTGGGAAATGATTAAATCATGAAAGCTATATTCTCACAAATAGGATTAATGCCTTTAGTAAGAGGTGTCAGAATGCTGCCTTCATTTTTCACCATGTGGAGACACAGCAAGAGAATTCTATCTTTGAAGTCAAGAGCAAGCCCTTACTAGACACGGAATCTGCTGACATCTTGATCTTGATTCCCCAGCCTCCAGAACTGTAATTTCTGTTTTTTATTAGTTAGCCTGTGCTATAGTTTGGATCTTGAATATCCCCCAAAAGCCAATGTGTTAAAGATGTCATCTTCAGGGCAGCTCTATTGGCAGGTGATAGACGTTTTAAGAGGAGGCCTGGTGAAAGGTTCTTAGGTCCTTGGGGGTTTGTGCTGGAATGGATGAGTGAGACTCCGGATTCTTCTACTTTTTCTTTGCTTCTTGGCTATGAAGTGGGTGGTTTTGTGCTGTCATACCCTCCTGTGGTGGCGTACTGCCTTACCATAGATCCAAAGCAGCAGGGCCAAGCTGATCATAGACGAGAACAAAACACTGAGTCAAAATAAGCCTTTGCTCTTTAACTTCATTATCTCATCTACTTTGTTATAGTTGTTGTTATAGTGACTTTTTTGTTGTTGTGACTCAATATCCAACATCAGCATCTTATGGAGGAAAGATTTATTTTGGTCACAGCTTCAGAAGGTCACAATTCATGCATGAGCAGCCAGCATGGTGGAGACACAGGGCAGAGGCACAGCTGGAAGGCTTTTCATGGCATGGCACATGGAATCCAAGTACAGCAGGAAGAGTGGAGTTACCCTTCCAGGTAATCACTCCTTTGGGGGCAAGCCCCAGTGCTCCACGTTCTTTGACTAGGCCCCACCTCTCAGCACATGGTGTCCCTACATAACACACAGAATCCTAATATATGATGCTTTTGGGGGACACTTTAGTCCAAACCATAATGTTTTACCTCTAGCCCCCAAAACATTCATGTCTCCCTCCTGTGTAAAATATATTTAGCTTTTTCTAAGAGTTGCAAAAGTCTAAACAGTTTCATCACTGTTAAAAAGTCCAAGTCCAAAATTTCCTCTGAAATGCAAGGCAAACTCTTATGTGTAAGCTCTTGTAAAACTAAAAAAAAAAAAAAAAAAAAGTTAAACATTTCCAACAGGAAATGGCATAGGATAAACATTTTAATTTTAAATTGGAGAAAGAGGGGGATAGAAAGCAATTGGTCCAAAACAAGTTTTAAACCCAGCAGGGCAAGATTTAAATCCTGCAACTCCATGTCCAGCACTTGGGGTAAACTGTTGTGAGATGCGAGTTCTGAAGAGCTTGGGTGGTCCCACCCCTACAGCATTGACCCTGGGCTGGCTGTGTTTATGGCTCGTAGCCTTCCTCAAAGGATGACCCATGTTTCTAACATCTTCAAATTTGGCTGCTCCTTCACAACTTTCTATATTGCCTTCCCAGGGACTCACTGCCTGGTTTCCAAGGCCTTCCTGTGAAATCTGAATGGTAGCCTCAATGATCCAATTCTTGCACTCTCTATGCCTGTAAAACCTGGACTGTGTGGATGTCACCAAGACCTGCCACTGACTTGAGCAGTAGTCTGGCTTCCTTGGAGAATCTCTGCGGAGGCCTCTGAGTTCTTAGATGGTTGAGCTCCAGGTGCCTGAACTCGGGCAAGTAATTTTTTCTTTGGTTTCACACCTTGCTCTGGGGTACTATTCTTAGAACAAGGTATTTTGCGTTGCACCCTATAGTTGGTTAAGGGTAGCACTGTTGATTTCTGACACCCCCTCAAGGTATCTCTTTATAATCCTGGCTTCTTTTCTAATGCTAACTTCTTTAACAAGCATGTGCTCTTATGCCCCACCTTTGCAGCCTCTTTCAGTTCAAGAAAACTGAAAATTTTCTCCATCTCTTTTTTTCCTGCATTTTTTTCTTTTGTTGCTCAGTGTAAAGCTGGCTAAAAGCTACAAAAGGTAGCCATGTGACAGCCTGAACACTGGGTTGCTTTGAGATTTTTCTCCTCCAGATTAGTCTACTGCTCTTAATATCAGTTTTAGGCAGTTTCTGGACAAAGGCAAAATGTAGACAACTTTCTCTCACAGCATAGCTTGTGTGGTTTTTAGACCAGTTGCCACTCAAGTCCTTCTTCTTACCTGAAACTTTTGAGCCTGGCCTTTACAATCCATATTTCTATCAGCATTCTGGTCTTCTGAACTCCAGTCAGAATCTCCCAACCTCCACTCACAGCACTCCAAGGCTTCTCCTGGTGGCATTCTTAACCCTTTCCAAACTCTTCCTGCAAACCAGTTTCAGAGACTTTCAAGTCACATGGGCAAGAAAAATCACAGCAGTGGCCTCACTTCTCAGTATCAATTTCTGTCTTCATTACCTTTTCATTGCTATGACTCAATATCCAACATCTACAATCTAAGGGAGGAAAATTTTGTTTTAGTTCAGTTTCAGAAGTCTACAGTCCATACTTGGGCAGCTTGACATGGTAGAAACACATAGTGGAGGTGCAGCTGGAGGCCTCTTCGTAACCTGCCAGATGAAAGCCAAGTCCAGGAGAAAGGGTGAAGTTACTCTTTTAGGTAGTCTGCCTCTTCTGGGCCAGGGCCCAGTGTTCTGATCCCTTCGATCAGGCCCTACCTCTCAACAGCACATAATATCCATAGGTAATCCAGAACTCCTAAATACATGAGGCTTTTGGAGTAGGCATCAGAGTCAAATAATAACAATAAAAAAAAGCTGAGTAGCATCATGTCTAAGGTACTCTGTTTTTAGAGTAGCTCTAAAGGGCTAAGACAGAAATTGATATGAAGAAATGAAGGTTAATGAATACCTAAAAATGCGGAAGTGGCATCCGAGTTGGGTTGATGGGTAGAGGCTGGATGAGTTTTGAAGTACATTCTGGAAAAAGTTTGTATTGCTATAAGCAGAGCAGTAAGGGGGATTCTGGTAAGGGCTCAGAAGAAGGTAGATGTAGAGCAAGCCTCAAGATGTCAGAGATTAAGAGGTTCTGAACAGAGTGTTAGTAGAAATAAGGACAACAAAGGCTCTTCTGATGAGATATCAGATGAAACAAGGAACATGTTATTGGAAATAGGAAGAAAGATGATCATCATTACAAAGGGCAAAAAACTCGGCCAAGTTCTTTAGAAGTGTTTTACCAAGTGTTTGTATCTATATTGGTTAGGGTTCTTAGAGAAGCAGAATTAATGGAAATTACATATAAATACAAAGAGGACTAATTCAGAGATGTTGCAAGTTCAAGGAGAGAGTCCAAGATGGCCACATATGCCTGCGAGAGCTGGAGAGTCCAGCAGCTGCTCGGGTGTGAGACACCAAATACCGCAGGACAGCTGTTGTGAGTCTGTGCTGTGGATCATTGTCTGAAAGGTGATTATGAAGACTTGAAGACAGGACTGTATCTGTGATGGAGACTGGCAGTGTGAAGGCAGAAGCGAGTCGGGGTCTGGAGATGATGGTGAAGGCTGAAACGCTACCAGGAGAAGAAACTGTAGCAATCTTCCTTCTTTTTTCCATTTGGTTGGGCCACCCACAGCCAGGTGAGTGCTTCTCTCATTTACTGACCTACTAGTCAATCACACACACTGAAAGCTCTGGCTCTGGACATTTCCTAATCCCATCTAGTTGACATAATCCCACCAACAATCATAGTGCCATAGTATTTTGTGGAAGGAAGAACTTCTTACTGATAAAATAGAATGTCTGATGGAAGAAATATAAAAAGAATATGGAGGGTGAGACATGTCTTTTTTTGACCACTTGAAAGCCAGGAGAGAAATGAATTAAAAATGGAATCAGAAGGAAAGCAGAACATAAAGATTTGGAAAATGTTCAGTCTGGCCATCTTTTCAACAAAATACACTGAAGCATGACCAAATGAATGTTCAGTAGATAAATTAGTATGGATAGATGTAAGCAAGATGCAACCCATCAAGAAAATGGAAGAATGAGCCCGAAGGCATTTCAGAGATCTTTGAGGCTGCCCTGCCCATCACAGGCCAGAATTCTGGGGTCTTAGGTCTGAATGGTTTCAAATCTCTGCTCCCTGGAATAGCACTTCTTGGCCACTTTGGCCATGGTTCAGTTGGGCCCAGGTGTGGCTTTGGATGGCACAAATGGTAAAACATAGTGACTCTACAGGTGTGCAAAGTGTACAAACTGAGAGGGCATGACTACCTCCACCTCAGCTTCAAGAATATCTGTCCTGGATTTGTTCCATTATTGTATTTTGGAAGCACATGCCTCATGTGATTTTGCATGCTCATGGCTGAAGGGCAATTTGCCTCAGGATTAGCCTGTACCTTTAGTTTCACCCTCATCTGAAATGAGCTGATGTGCACATGAAACTTTGGCTAAGACTTTAAAGTGGATGGCAGAAAGAGTTAAAATTTGGGGGCTGTTGGAACCAAATGAATGTATTTGCATGTGAGAAGGACACAAATTTTGGGGGTCAGAGGCAGAATGCTATGGCCTATATTTTCATTTTCAAAAATCTGTGTGTTGAAATCCAACCCCCAAGGTGTTGGTATTATGAAGACCTTGGGAAGGTGATTGGGTCATGAGAGCAAAGCCTCATGAATGTGATTAAAACCTTTATAGAAGAGGTTTCAGGAGCTGGAGGAATGGCTCAGCGGTTAAAGCACTTGCCTAGAAAGAGCTAAGTTAAGTGCTAAGTACCCCCAGTTCAATTCCCCAGCACCACATAAACCGGGAGTGGTGGCACATGCTGTAATCCCAGGACTCAGGAGGCTGAGAAAGGAGGATTGCCATGAGTTCAAGGCCATCCTGAATTCCATAGTGAGTTCAGACCAGCCTTGGCTACAGAGTGAGATCCTGCCTCAGAAGAAGAAAAAAGAGAGTTTCAGAGCACCGCCTTCCCATTCCACAGTGTGAGGGGACAGCAAGGTGGCACCATGTTTGAAGTAGAGAGCCCTCGCCAGACACCAAAGCTGCTAGTGTCTCACCTTGGAATCTCCAGCCTCCAGAACTATAAACAACAAATTTCTGTTTTTTTTTTTTTATAAGTTACCCAACCTAAGATGTTTTATTGTATCAACCACAATGGACTAAGACACTGAACATGTGAACTAATATTGCTGTGAGTTTCTAGAAAGATGAATCTTCTTAATTAAAGGAAGTATACAGGAGAACAGTTCCTCTTCTTCTTAACTTTGAATGTGACGTGTAAGGGTGGCAAGCCTGAAGTAACAGCAACTATTTTGCTACTGTGAAGAAAAGTTAGGAGAATCAAAATCAGCCTGTCATGGAGTTGCAAAGTTCTGGAGTGCTTACCTCCAGACTTGTTTTGTGAGGCCACAAACTCTCAATTGTATAATTTATATTTAATTGGGTAGATTGTTTTTGCAAACAAGAACATCCTAATCCATACACTTGATTTATAAAATTTATTACTGGTAGTAACCAGGGAGTTTTCTAGAAAAGCCAGGCATGCAGCACACACCTATAATCCCAGCTACTTGGAGAGACTGAGGCAGAATGATTGTAAATTTGAGGTCAGCCTAGGCAATTTAGCATGCCCTGTCTTAAAATAGAAAAGGCTTGGAATGTAGCTTGGTGGTAGAGTGCTTGCCTAGCATGAGTGAGGCTCTCCGTTCAATCCCAGTTCCACAAAAAACTATAGTTCTCTAATACTGGCATGAATTCTTAAACTGTTAAAATGGCATAGGAGAAACTGTTTCAAATGAATGATTTTTAATATCTGTAGATATTTTATATCGCTGTAGTTATCTTTTGGCTCAAGTAACTTAGGATAGAAATGGTCTTCTTATTTCTACCTTTTAAAAAATCAGTGATGGGATTTGGAGAATAGCTCAGAAGTAAAGTGCTTACCTAGCAGACACAGAGCCCTTGAGTTAGATTGCCTAACACCACATAAACGGGGTGTGGTGGTGCATTCCTGTAATTCTAGCATTGGGGAGGCCAAGACAAGAAGATTGCCATGAGTTCAAAGTCAGCCCAGGCTACCTAATGAGTTCAGGACCAGCCTGAACTACAGAGTGAGACCCTGTCTCAAAATAGATAAATAATCAGCGAGTATGTACTACGTCACTGACTTGAGTGTTGCCAGAGAGATAGGCTACACATAAAAGTCCTGTTAAATCTTGATACATTTAAATCTATCATCCAAACTGTTAATCTTCTTGGCAGAAAACATGGCTTTATTACATGTGCTCAGTACAAAATCTCAACCAAACTACAAATGCCCGGAGTAAAAATATTTTGGTGGTGGTGGTCAAACTGATTGGTAGATTTGTTTTTATTAATAGTTAGCAGTTGATAAATATTTATTAACTGCCTACTGTGTGTAACAGCTTGTGCTGGACTTTGGGATTACAGCAATGAGCCAGACGAAAGGAACGCCCAGAGTGGAAAGGAAGATAACAAGTAATGAGGCACTTAGAGTGCCAAGAAGAAGCCTCTCTGTAAGAGCCAATTGCAGAGAGCTGTGAGAGCCCAGAAGAGTTCACTCATTCAGTTAATTCAGTTATCATTCAGCATATTTATTGAGCATCTATAAAATGCTAGGAACAGAGAAGGCAGTGGTGGTAAGACACAGTCCCTGGCCTTGTGTTGCTTTCCATCAAGTGAAAGGGGAAAGCAGTTGACAGATAATTACAGGTGCTAATACTGTGTCAGGAGGACATCTAAGACAGCAGCTGGCACACATCTGGAGTGGAAGGAAGGGGTGCCTAAGATGAGATGAGAAGATGGAAGGGAAGGGAAGGCTGTGCTGGGCAGCAGGCACAAGAACTGTAGCAAAGGTCATGGCAGATGGCCAGATCAAAGAATTGACAGAGTGGCAGCTGCAACGGAATGAGGAAAAAGGCATCAATAAAAGATAAGCAGTAACTAGATTCTGATAAATCTTGTAATCCATGTTGAGGAGTTTGGCCTTTTTTTCCCCCCTGAGGTTAATGGGCAAAAACCAGATTTTATCAAGAGAATGAAGTTGTCAGATACCCACTTTAGAAAATCCCAGGCTTCCATGTAACAGTGGCTTGGAGAGTGCGATGTCAAAGGCAGGAGACCAATGAGGAGGGTGTCAAAGTTCTCTTGGCAAGTGCTGGTAAGGGCCTGACCTCAGAATGGTGATGGAGACTTGTGACTTGACTGGAGACCTATTTTGGGAGGTATGATCAACAGCAAATGGGGGATATTGAGAAACAAAGGGTGGAGGGAGAAATATTTCTGGCTTCTGTGACTAAAAGGGAAATAAAGTACAAGGAAAATTTGTAACTGGAGGTAATCAGGTTTTTTTTTTTTAGCATATGTTAAAATGAAAGGCCCTGGGGTATAGTCAGATCGAGATATTCAGGAGGCAACCAGCTGGACCTGAAGAGAGAGCTCAGTTGGGAAGTCATAAGAATAGAGGGTGTATTGTGTGAAAATTTTCCTGGGCAACTTGAACAAACATGTATTCACCCTAGAGAACACACAGCCAATAGACCAAAGTAATGACTTGCACCAAAGTTCATCTGGATGAACCAGTGAGTTTATTGGGGTTACTTATAGGAGCATGGACGACTCAAAGGCAGTCACATCACAGAAAAGCGGACCCCAGAATAGATAACAGCTCATGGGAACTGCTTACTGCTTCCTGGGACCCGCCTTCTT
Organism: Ctenodactylus gundi; assembly: GCA_004027205.1. Classification (NCBI taxonomy): domain Eukaryota; kingdom Metazoa; phylum Chordata; class Mammalia; order Rodentia; family Ctenodactylidae; genus Ctenodactylus; species Ctenodactylus gundi. The sequence continues at coordinate 202,014 of PVKB01001151.1, forward strand.
GGGCAGCTGCTTCACTGTGGGAATCAGGAAAATCCCTCAAGAGTGTTTAAAGGGGGATGAGAGCAGGAATGGAAAAGAGCACCAAGGAAGAGCATCTCTCAGGGAGGGAGAGAGGGGGAGAGAGAGAGAGAGACAGAGACAGAGAGATAGATGGAGACAAAGAGGGAGACAGAGAACAATAACAAGAATTGTGGGTAAGGGTGATGAGCTGCCTGAATTCTCACACTGAATCTGCCATGCAGTGCCACACTGACTCAGGATTTTTATGGGATGACAGTCCTACCTGCCTGTACCACCTTCATCGCACCTTTTGCAAAATGATACCCCTAGGTGTAAATCAGAAGGCAAAGTCTATCCTTTGGTGATTGTTACAGTGCCACCTGCAAGCACAGGAAAAAAAAAACCTTAGTAAGGACTTGATTCTTGGCGGTCAGTGTTATGTAAAAACCACTGAGTTTTGAAGCACGTGTAGGTGGGAAGGTTTCATAAGACCAAGAGGCACCCCGTGCCCGTATGGTCTCATGGTGTCAAGTGGCTGCACACAAGAGCGCTCAGCTCTAACTGCCACCTCCATCTCCTCTCTACAGGGTTGGGGGGGGGAATGGGAGGGGCAGAGGGGTGTGCTTGGTGGGGATTAGCTGAGTATGGGAGCCTGGCAGGCTCTGCACAGTCAAATACCAAGATTTAATAACACTTTGGATCCCGCAAACCAAGGAAAAGAAAGGGTAATGTTGAAATGAGTTGCCCCTCGCAGGTGTGAACACAGGAGTGGTCCATCCGTGGAAACTTCACCAATGGAGAAAGCATGTGGGCTGATCTCCTGATCCTTAGAGCCCAACATTGGTCTTTCTTTTGGCAGCAATCTTCTGATCACGGCAGCATCTTTTCAGGGTTCAGGAAGCACTTAACCATGCGAAGCGCCATTAAACTACCTCTGTCTTTCAGGACCTGAACACTTGCTGAAGGTCAGCCATTCTTGGTCAGTTTAAAATAAGTTGTGTGAACCTTCTTTATCGTGCCAAAAGGAAGAAATGGCTGTTTTGGGCTTATGGTTTCCAATGCTTTCAGGGATGTCAACATCATCATAGTCATTATCAGGCTCAGCGTAGCCCGACAAGGGAATGGTCTTCTTTGTATCTTTATTCACTGAAGAGTATGTAGCTGGCAACTGACTTGGGGTTTCCTGTGAGGCTAGAATATAGGAAAAAGAGAAGTCCTTAGATGCAAAGATACCGTGTATCAGGTGGATCAGCATAATTTTAATGAGTTTTGATGACAGTTGCACCAGACTCCCTGTGGGCCATATCCCCATTTTACAGAGGAAATGCAGACTCAGACAAGCCACAGATCTCAGGAGCCCCTGGGAGAGTGAATGGTAAGTATTGATCAGACATCTCCACTCCCACATCTCTGTCAAAGACTGCACTGCACAGGAGTCATGAGGCAAGTGTTTAGAAAAGAAGCAGACCAGAGCTGGATGAGTATGCGGTGTCCACAGATCCTAATTTTCACAAGGAAGTGATATAAGCCCTCCCAGTGACTTCTGCTCTTTCCCAGGAATGTACGCAGTTCCTCGTGTCAGAATGTTCCTGCTTAGAAGGGAAGAGTAGTGTTTTTAACAGGCGGAATTAGTGCAGAATGGGTCCATAGCAAAAGGGGATTGCCATGGTTAGAATATTGGTGGGCACATTCCCCCAGAGGCTCATGTGCTGGAGGCTTGGTCCCGAGTAGCAATGTTAAAATGTGGTGGGAGCTTCAGGAGCATGGGCTGACTGGGAGATTGCTGCTGGCTCCTTCCCTTGCTCTTACATCCTATGTTACTACGCAGTCTCTCAGTAAGTGCACTCCTGCCCTGATGTGACAATCTCCACGATGTGGTGTAGACCGGGCCTTCTTTCTTTCCAGTGCCATGCTATTTTATCATCAGCTTCTGAAACTGTGAGCTAAATAAACCTCTCTCTTTTTGTTTTGAGACAGAATCTCACTCAATAGACCAGACTGATCCTGAACTCTCTACGTCGCCCAAGCTGGCCTTGAACTCACAGCAATCTTCTGCCTCATCCTCCTGAGTGCTGGGATTATAGGTGAGTGCCACTATACTCAGCTATTATGTGGTGCTAGAGGATCAAATCTGAGGCCTCAAACTTCCTAGACAAGTTCTTTAACCATTGAGCTGTACCTCCAACTTTATAAACCTTTTTTTAATGTTAACCAGCCTCAAGTATTTTGTTAGAGTAATGAAAAACAGACCAATACAGTATCTCAGGACTACCTATGGTGGAGATAGGAGTTGCCTATACCAGGCTCATCTTTTCCCAAGGGAACATGAAAAAGTACTGCCATTTCTTTCCTGTAAAACTTTGAGGTAGATAGATCTGAGTTCATGCTCAGGTTTCAGTAGACACAAGCTTTGTGACCATGGGTAAGTCACTTCACTTCTCGATGCCTCAGTGTCCTTATCTGTCAAGGGAGAATAATAATGTACATGCCTCATAGGTCTCTTATGAGGACATAAAATGGTGCTTAGCGGGGGGCCTGATACACAGCGTATACTCAGTAAATGTCAGCTAATGCTATTATTCAATCAAAATTCATCAAAACATTGTTTTAAAATATTTACTCAGTTCCAGGCACCGTTAGATGTGAGGTAGACTGTGGTTATTGTGGTTTGTATCTGGAATGTCCCTCAAAAAGTCTCATGTATTTGGTTGTTATGGATTGTCTATGGAATCACATGCCATGGGTGATTGGGGCCTAGTCTGGAGGAGTGGATTACAGGCATGTAAGTTGGATTACAGGCAGTAGTGGGGACTTACCACACCTTCCACACCTGGATCCAGGAGGGGCTGATGAGTGGGATAAGACCTGGAAGGACATATAAAATGCTTCCTGTCTTCCTTGGAGGGCTAGACTCAACTTGCTTTGATTTGGCTTCCTGTTTGCAGTGCCAAGGAGCTGCCTCCACCTCTGTCTCTGCCATGTACTTCCACGGTTGCTGGCTTCCCATGAATGGACTATGATCTTCTGAAACTGTGAGTGAAAATAAGCCTTCCCTCCCCTAAATTTGTGGTTGTCAGGTACTGAGTCACAGCAATGGAAAAGAAACTAAGACAGTGGTGAACAAGACAAGGAAAGCTCCTATTTACCTGAAGTTTATATTCCAGTGGGGGAAATGGGTACTAAATAAATTAAAAATGAGACAGTTTGGGGTAACTGCTATACGTTTCATAAAGGAGAGTAGCTTAACTACATTGAAGGGCATCATGGAGGGCATCTTTGGGATGGTGACAAGCGAAGGTCAAAGGAAACCCAACTATGCAAAGCGTTTAAGGAACAACTTTTCAGTCCAATAAACCAGGTAAGTTTTTCTAACATAAAAAGTGACAATCCAAGTTCTTTTTCACTTATGTTTCAAGCTGAAATTGGAACTTGAACTTATATATTCTCAAGAGCATTGGTATTTACTCAGCCCCTTTTGTTTTATTTATTCTTATTATTCATCATTTTAGCAGTACTGGAGATTGAGCCCAGGGCCTTCTCACTGAGCTGCATCCCCTGGCCATTTAAAATTTTTATTTTATCTTGAGGCAAGGGCTTGCCATAATAAATTGCTAGATTTCCTAGTCTGGGCTTCAACTTGGGATCTTCCTGCCTCATCTTCCCAGAGTGTACTATCTGGGATTACAGGTGTTCACTATCTTGCCTAGCTTGTTGATCTCTTTCAAACAGAATGCTGCATCCATAAACCTTAAAATTGTGTATTGAATGCCAGCATTCCTCCAAAATTCATATGTCAAAGCCGTAATTCCAGTGTGGCTATGTTTGGTCCTAAGAGTGGGACCTGAGGCCACCAGGATTGGTGAGGATTCCCTGTAAGAGACACCACAGAACTGGATTTCTCACGTTTTTCCCTAGCTCAAATGTACTGTGGAAAGGTCAACCGAGGACACAGCAAGAAGAGAGCAGGTGGAAAGCCAGGAGGAGAACCCTTACTGGAAACCTAATTGTAAGCACTCTAATCTCAGGCTTCCAGTCTCCAGAACTCTAGTCTATGGTATTCTTGTTCTGGTGCCAAATAAATTTTCTATCCTATCCCAAATGAAACTGTTATCAGCAAAAGGTACTTACAGGAATATTCTTGAGAAAATGAACCCCTGGGTGGCAGAGGGGGTAATGGACCTGGTGACTGGTGAAGAACATTCCTGGAGAAAGAGAGAGGAGAGAGTCAGTATTTGGTTTGGCCTGTTGTTGGCAGATTTACATGAAAACCTCAAGGAAAGTCGATGAGTTGAGCATTTGGACCTAAGTCCCTCCAACTTGGAAGCACTCACTTCCCTATCAAGGTCCTGCATCCTGTTTGTCAAGGCCACCCTAAAGACATCATTTGCACTTGACCTGCGAATGGCTGAAACTGAGGGCAGTGGGGGTGAAGCATTCCAAACTAAAGCAGGGATCATACCCTCTTGCATTCACCCGAGTTGGATGAGGAGAAGCAGCTGTGCACCAGGTGTATTTCAGTTTGCAAAAACAGATGTACACCAGAAGCTGCAGAAATATGAGACAGAAGTCTCCTACTCCATCTATAACCTATAAGATGTTTGTGTATCTTCACCAAAAGACATGTGTCATTAATAGAATATTCACAGCAGCACTATTCATAATAGTTCTGCTGTTATGTGTATCGAATGACCTTCTCAAAAGCCTATATGTTAAAGGTGTGGTCTACAGATCGAGTGCTATTGGGAAGTGATAGAAACTTTAGGAGGTAGGGCCTCAGATCTTTGGGGACATATCCTCAAAGGGGATCAGAAGACCCTGGTCTCTTCCTCTTTCTTTTTGTTGCTCGCTGGCCATGAGGTGATCGGGTTTTCTCTGCCAGGCATTCCCCATCATGATATGCTGCCTTACCATACAGATCCCAAAGCAGCAGACCCAACCCGCCATGGACTGGAATCTCCAAAGCTGTGAGCTGAAACAAACCTGTTATCTTTATAAGTTGATTGTCTCAGTTACCTTTTACAGTAACAGAAACTGACTAACACAGGCCCCAAGCTGATTATGATCTGTATCAGTTTGGGTTCTCCAGAGAAACAGAATCATGTAAAAGTAACAATCACACTACCTGAATACTGATAGAGTAGATATATTACTCATGGCCTACCTCCATGGTGGAATGGTGAAATGTTCTATAGCAAAGACAATGTGTACAAGTTCACAATGAATCTCGCAAAATAATGGTGAGCAAAAATTTCAAACTCCAAATACATATTCTTTATATCATTCATGTAAAGCACAAAACCAAGAAAAAAACTGGGACTATTCCAGGTAGTGAATATTTTGGGGTATCATGGCTGAAAGGCAGTGCTCCTTCTAAGTTCATATGTTGATGCTCTAATTTGATTTCACTAAAAAGATTGGTGACCAAGTTGTTGGTCACATCCTGTGTTATGATCCTCTGTTGGCTATCTGGGTTTGCTCAGTTTATAGATTTCATTATATTGTGTACTTATTTTGTACATTTTTTCTGCATTTAAATAACACTTTTGGAAGGAGCCTTAATTGCAAACCAGTTTTGTTCTTAATAAAAGCAATATTTTGGTCCTCTAGCTACCTACCTGATTGTAGGGAACATGGAGTAGCTTAGGCCCTGTATTTTCTATGGTGTAGCCTTGACTCCTCTTGCCATGGCTTTGAGCCTTTCCGTGGTAAACAGTTATGTTGACTAGGCCATAGTCGTATTAGCCTTGAGACCCCCTCTTATGTAACTGCTTGGCATAATGCCACTTTCGTAGGTATTAGTATATAAACTAAGTTTTATCTCTTGAGAGGCGACTTACCAAGGTGATTTATAGACAGCACTTATGGACGTGATCTGTACCCAGCTGTGCTGTACCTGAATAAAGTATGACTATACTTCCTGCAGTGCCATACTTTTCTCTTTAGACTGTCTGAATCTGAACTTGCACCCCTGAGTCCCCCTACCCTGACATACTTGTCTTACTCCTTAAGCTTTATTTGCTAGGCCTCTTGAGATTCAACAGAAGCCATTTTAGCAAATGATAGATTTTGTTTTAGATAATGCATATAGTCCAAAGAAAGGACTGATTCTTGCCTGGCTCCTAGGAGATCACCTCTAAGTTCTTACAGTATTCTGCCTGATAAGAATATGCACCTGGGGCCTTGAGCCACTCCCAAGAGTTTATGCTCATGACATGATTTTTTTTTTCATACTGAAGATCAAATCCAGGGTCTTTCCATTATGTTAAATCCCTAGCTATTATTTTATGGTATTTTGTTTTTATTTTGAGATAGGATTTCACTGCATAGCCCAGGCGAGGCTCAAACTTGCAATCCTCTTGCCTCAGTCTCCAGAGTGCTGGGCTTATAGGAATATACCATGGTCTTAATTACTTTTCTATTGCTCTGACAAAATGCCCAACATGCACAAATCTAGGGAGGAAAGGTTTATTTTTGCTCACCGTTTCAGAAGATCACAGGCCATTCCTACACATTTGGCAACAGTGGAAGCACATGGAAGAGGTGGGGTAGAGGCTGGTCCTTACAACATTGCAAACAGGAGGGCAAGTTCCAGCCCCAGAAGGAAGAAAGGAAGTAGCATAAACATCCCTTTAGGTTCTGTCCCAGTGATCCACCCCTTCTGGGTCTGGCCTCAGTGTTTTGTTCCTTCCAGGTTTAAGCCCTTTCCACACACCTGTAATCTATGATCCACCACACACCTGGAGTCTATAATCTAATCCACATGCCTGGAATCTATAATCTACCACATGTCTATCTTCCACCACACACCTATAATCCACCACACATTTATAATTCACTCCTCCAGATCAGGTCCCCGTCTCCTAACAGCACATGGTTCCATAGATAATCCATAACATCCAAGTACATGAGACTTTTGGGGAACATTCCAGATTCATTCATCCTGGCTTTATGATGTAACTTATGGTAAATGTTTTTGTTGTTGTTGTTAGCTTGGGACTCTGGGCCATATTGTTATCAATAACACACTTGGAGAAGTTAAATACACAGTAGCTAAAGGAGGGGTCACATGGGCAGTCTTGATCACATGACTAGCTCCCGGCGAGCACTCAACAAACATCAAGGCTCAGGTGAGATACTCTGGTCACGCTTAACATGTATAATTACACATTGTTGCTGGGAGAATTAAAGGTACCTGTGAGGCCATGGATTGGACAATTGGAGGCTTCTCTTGATTCCTCCTCCACCTCACCCTATCTGCTTTTTTTCTTTTATTGATTTCAAAATGTGTATTTTGGCTGTATTATGTTGTGATCATGAATGTTACAACTTCTGGGTCCTCTGAGTTCTTGTGAACTATCCAGCCTAAAGGTGGTGTTAGACACTTCTGACACAAATAGCAATCATAAAGCCTCGAGTATATCACATACACCCGAAAAGTAAAGAATATGCTACGGTGGCTTTCAGAGGGCTATACTTGAAGGAGAATTAAAGAAAAACAGGTATAGACTGGACAGTAGGCCCAGAACACAGAACCTGACCTGTGACTTCTGCTGATAAAAGAGACGTGGGAGATCTTGGAGAGTAGGGAGGGCCAGTTGATGGCCTGCACCCACAACACCCTGGGAACACTGTCTTTAAAGTATGTGTGTGTGTGTGTGTGTGTGTGGAGGGGGGAGGTAGACAAAACATCTTTCCAGTTCTACAGGAAAAAAGGCATCTCATTCATACCAGTACAGTAGCAGAGAGGTAAAGGTGAAAATGCACAGACAGTCCTCAAAACTAAAAAACAGAAAAATTTCCTCCACTTACTCATACATCTTTTCTTCTTCTCTTTGATTTTGTTTCAAGGACTTGGCAATTTCCCATTTCTTGCCTAAGGGGAAAAATTATATTCATTTAGGGTGAATCAGCAAAAGCTATGACTGCAGAGTTTAGAAGTTCTCAGAGACAAAGTGGGTCAAGGATTTTTGAGAGAAGAACTTCTAAAGAAAGAACAGACTTAGAAACACAGAACTAATGAGTGATAGAGGTGGCATTTGAACCCAGGGCATCTAACCCCATCGTCTGGGCACTGACCAGTAAGGACAGAAACCACATGACCTCTTTTCCTTCAGTGCCCAGTACTGTGCCTGGCAGCTGGTTGGTACTCACGAGTGTAGGTCATGTGAATAACCAAAAGTAGTTGGAAGGAAACAAGACAAAGACTGAAAAGGACATTTTATAAACTGATGTGTTAGACATACTTGTTATTAATTAAAATCTACTTATTAATATGAATGATTCAAATAAAAGAGAGTAAAGATTTTTGTTTAGGGTCGTACTTTTGTCTATATCTCAGAATGAATTTTTTTGTGTGGTATTGGAGATCAAGCCCAGGCCCTTTACTCTGAGCTACATCCAAGCCTTCTTTATTTTTTGTTTGAAACAGAGTCTCTGTAAGTTGTCAAATTTTCCTACCTCAGCATCCCAAAGTGCTGAGATTACAGGACTTTGCCACCAGGCCCAGCAGCAGTGAAAAATTTTAAGAAAGCAAATGGATAGAGAACTATAGGGACCAGGAATAATTTTTATATTTAAAAAATTAATCACATTAAGAGGTAGAGAGGAAAGCGCACACCTGAGTTCTGTTCCCAATGCTGCTACCAACACCTATGGCATCTCTATTAAAGGTCTGTCTCCCTTTGAACTTTACTTGTCTTATTTCTAAAAAGATACTGCGAATGACAAAAAGATTTCACTTGACCTTTCAGCATGAGGTTGAGCAAGATTTTGAGACTGTGTCCAGATCCCTGGGAGGAGAGTGCTGTGATCATGGCCTGGGGGGAAGGTAGGCTGTCCTTTTCAGTCTGCTTTCTATTCTCAGGTGTACTCCTGGCTTTGGTCATTATTTACAGGATAGGATCTCAAAACAGCACACCACTGAATTAGCATTTCACAGTTATAAAAATAGCCAGAGAGGAGCAGGAAAATGCTTGTAGATAGTCTAAACTTAGTGCCAGTTTCCAGACAATCACTTATTCATGTCTGAAGATGCCAAACACATATGGTCAAAGTGGTTTAATACCAGAAAATTCAGAGTATAGTCCTGGAGAAGGCAAACATTTGCACATGTGTGTGGGGGCCTTCATACTGAGCTACATCTCCAGTCTGTTCTTATTTGAATTTTTCCCTCAGAATTATTCTTTATTAGGGTGCACTTGTGATACATACTAACTACATTCAACTTGAGGAACTGGAGCATATACACATTACATCTTGATCACTTTTGCTTCCCTTCTCTCCTTTCTACTTTCTCACTATCCCCAACCCCCACATCCCTTTTCGCTCTCCACAGAACTATATCCCTCTTTGACACCATCACTATTTTATTTGGCTTTTTTACTTATTTATACTTTGGTCTTCTCATATTGGAGAAGTGGTCTCACATGCCCGATCTCATCTGATCTCAGAAGCTCATTAGTACTTGGATGGGAGAGAAGCCATGCAATATTTAATCTGTGTCTGATTCATTTACTTAAGCATTATGGTCTCAAGATGCATCCATTTTTCTACCGGTGATTCAAATTTGTCTTTCTTTATGGCAAAGTAATACTCCATTGTACCATTTTTTTTTATCCATTCACCTGTTGATGAACAGATTGGCTGCTTCCAAGATTTAGATATTAATATTTGTGCTGCTACAAAAATGAATATGCATGCATATCCCTGCTGTGTGATATCTTTAAATCTTTTGGGAAGACACCCAGAAGAGGTATAATTTTGTCAAATTAGATATCTATTTTCAGTTTCTTGAAGAATCTTCATACTGATTTCCATAACGATTGTACCAATTTACAGTCTCCTCAACATTATAGAAGGGTTGGTTCCTTCCCCAACTTTATGATATAATGTATGGTAAATGTTTTTTTTTGTTGTTGTTGTTGTTGTTGGCTTGGGACTCTGGGCTATGTTGTCATCAATAACATACTTGGAGTAGTTAAAGACACAGTAGCTAAAGGGGGGGTGGGGTCACATGGGCACTCCTGGCCACGTGACCAGTTCCCAATGAGCCCTCAACATCAAGGCACAGGTGCAACCTCGCTAGCATTTGTTGTTTTTTGAATTATTTTTTCCCATTTTATTGATATGTATAAGTGCAAAATTTAAGGTTTACAATGAAGTTGAGCATTTTGTGCACATATGTATCTTGTCAAGGTGACAAGGACTTTCCCGTGAATTCTTGATAGTAGCCATTCTTACTGGAGTAAGGTGGAACCTTGATGTTGCTTTGATTTGCATTTCTGTAATGGCTAAAGATGCTGAACATTTTCTTCATGTATTTATTGGCCATTCATACATCATCTGAGAACTGCCCGTTTATTTTAATTGTCCACTTTTGATTGGGTCTCTTTTTGGGGGAGTCTTTTTCCAATTCTTTACATGTTCTAGGTATTAGCCCTCTGTCTAAGGTGTCATTGTTTTTTCCCATTCCGTTGGTTCTATCTTTACTCTGTTGATTGTTTCCTTTGCTATGCAGAAGCTTTTTAACTTGACATAATCCAATTTGTTGATTCTTGGTGTTATCTCTTGGGCAATAGGTGTTTACTTGAAAAGCTTTGCCTATGCTTGTGTCTTTGGCAGTTTTGCCTATTTTATCTCCCAGCAGGCTCGTTGTCTCCCTTTTAATGTCTAGGCTGCTGTGGTTTGGATCTGGAGTGTCCCCCCAAAGCCTCATATACCTAAGGATAACGGGTACTCTTGGGAGACGGGGTCTGGCTGCAAGGTGCGGATGCTCGGGGCTTGACTTGGAAGGGTAGCTCCACCCTTCCTCTAGGACTTAGGTCGGTTCTGCCATGTCATGAGAATCTTTGTCTCTGGGCCAGGCCTGGCCCCTTTTAGCTCAGCGGAAACTGACCTAAATAAATCTTTCCTCCCTAAATTTGGGTTGTCAGATATTTAGTCACAGCAACGACAAAAGTAATTAAGAGATAGCCCTTTGATCCATTTTGATTTGATTTTGGTACAAGGTAAAAGATGTGGATCTATATTTATTCTTTTCCTTGTGGATACCCAGTTTTCCCAGAACCACTTTAAGAGGCTGTCCTTTCTCCTGCGTATGTTTTTGCCCCCTTTGTCAAAGATCAGATGGCTGAATGTGCTTGGGATTTTTCCTGAATCCTTAATTCTGATCCATTGGTTTACCATCTGTTTTTGTGCCAGTACCATGTGGTTTTTAACCATTGTTGCTTTGTAATATTACTTGATGTCTGAGATTGTGATGCCTCTTGTTTTTGTCTTGTTGCTTAAGATTGGTTTCACTATTCTGAGTCTCTTCTGGTTCCATCTAAATATTAGGATTATTTTCTCTAGTTCTGTGAAAGATGTTGGTACTTTGATTTGAATTGCATTGAATCTCTATATCAGTTTTGATAATGCTGCTTTTAAAAACAATATTGGTTCTGTCTTTCCATGAACAGGTAATGTCTTCTCATTTTCTGATGTCCTTTATAAGCACTATAGTTTTTATTGTTGAGATCTTTCACTTTCTTGGTTAGACTGGTTCCTTGGCATTTAATTTTGCTTTGAGGCTACTGTGACTGAGATTGTTTTTCTGATCTCTGTCTCAGTGATTTCATTGTTGCTATACAGAAATGCTATTGATTTTTATACATTGACTTTGTATTCTGCAACTTGGCTGTGTTTTTATATTAGTTCCAAGAGTTTTCTGGTGGGGTTTTGGGGGTCTTTTATTTAAAGAGTCATGTCATCTACAAATGACAATTATTTGACTTCTTCCTTTCCTGTATGTATCTGCTTTACTTCTTTGTCTTGCTTGGTTGTTCTTGCTAAGGTTTTTGTGTGTTACATTATTGAACAGGCATAGTGAGAGTGGACGCTCCTCCCTAGTTCCTGACTTAAGGGTAAATGCTTTCAGTTTTTCCCCATTTAGTGTGATGCTATGATGTTGGCAATAGCTTTGTCATAAATGGCTTTCATCAGCGTGAGGTAAGGTTCTTCAGTGTTGTTGTATAGCAAGTCCTCGAACTCTTCTGGAGGAGTGGCTAGGAAGAGCCCTCAGGACCAGGAGTCCCACCTGTCCCTGGGTGTGCAGACTCATGGCCATTATCCACAACTGCTGCTTATGGCATGTGACCTCCAGCTTATGCACATACTAAACTCATTGCCTTGGCTGGTGGGGTGCCCACTCCAGCATGTGGCTCACATCCTTGGCCCTGCATAGGGACACTGCACTTGGGGGTATTTAATGGTGCTACAGGAAGTGAGAGTGAAAGCAGCTGCCCTGAGGGACAGTAGCTGTCCAGAGAGTGAGTCCAAGTCCAAGTCAGAGCGAGAAATGTTGCAAGTCCTGAACAGAAGAACAGCTGAAGGTGAGTCTTGAGAGGCAATACACAGTATGCATGCGTCACCAACTTTGCTGTGGGGGGCTCTTTGGTGATGTGACTGCCTTTTGAGTCACCCATAGGCCTGAAGAGACTCTTCATCCATGCCCCAAAGCTAGCCCCTTACCTGTGCCTGCTTAAGCAGCTCTCCATCTATACTTTCATAAGTAACCCCTAAAAGCTCATGGCTTCACCATATGAACATTGCTGTAATCATTACTTTGGTCCATCTGCTGTGCCCCTTATCTGACATGAATAGACATTGGTGTTCATGTCCCTCCAGGGAAAAGCGTTCATGTAACACGTACCTATTTTCATCAGAGTTTTTTATAATGAGTAGATGTTGGATTTTGTCTAAGACTTCTTTTGCATCTACTGAGATGACCAGGTGATTTTTGTCCTTGCTTCTGTATGTGGTATATTGCATTAATTGGTTTACATGTGTTGAAATGTCCTTGCATCTTTGGGATGAAGCCAACTTGGTCAAAGTGTATGATTTTTTAATAAGTTTTTTTTTTTTTTTTGAGACAGGGACTTGCTCTGTAGTTCAGGCTGGTCCTGAACTCACTGTGGAGCCGAGGCTGGCTTCTTACTCACAGCAGTTCTCCCGCCTCAGCCTCCTGAGTGCTTTTTAAAAATAATTTGCTGCATTCTGTTTGCAAGTATCTTGTTAAATAATTCTGCATTTGTATTCATTAAGTATATTGAACTGAAGTATTCTTTTTTGTTGCTGTTAAGTCTGTTTGGTTTTGGTATTAGTGTAATGTTAGCTTATAGGAAGGAGTTTGGCAACACTCCTTTTAATTTCATGGAAAATTTTGAGAAATATTGACATTAGCTTTTCCCTGAAGTTCTGGTAAGATTCTGCGATGAATCTATCAGGTCCTGGGCTTTTCTTCATTAGAAGAGACTTTGTTACTTGCCTCAATTCATTACTGGTTATTAATCTATTCAAAGTTTCTATTTTTATTTTTATTTATTTATTCGTTTGAGATAGGGTCTCATTCTGTAGTCCAAACTGGTCCTGAACTCACTATGTAACCCAGGCTGTCTTTGAACTCAGGGCAATCCTCTTGTCTGAGCCTCCCAACTTCTGGGATAACAGGTAGGCACAACCATGCCTGGAAAAAAAATTTTTTTATGTGGTGCTGAGGAATTGAATTCAGTCCCTTGTGCAAGTGCTCAAACCACTGAGCTGCAACCCAGCGTCTATTCAGAGTTTTTAGCTCTTGGTTTAATTTTGGTTTCTCACAGGTTTCTAGAAATCTGTCCATTCCTTATAGGTTCTGGAGTGTAAGTTTTCAAAATAGTTTCTTATACCTTTTAGGATATCAGCAGTGTCTTTTGTGATTTCACATCTTTCATTTCTGATTACATAGATATGAGTTTTTTCTTCTTTTAGTAAGTTTGGCTAGGAGTTTATCACTCTTATCCTTTTGAAAAAACAACTCTTTGACTCATGGGTCTTTTGTATAATTTTTAGCCCTTATTTGGCCTTCAAGTGTATCATTAACTTACTTGTGATAACTTATTTGGGATTGCTCTCTCTCTCTCTCTCTCTCTTTTAGGTGTGCATTCATAGCTATACATTTCTCTCTTAGTACTGTTTTCTTTGTATCCCATAGATTCTAGTATGCTGTGCTTCCATTGTCATTTTATTCTAGAAATTTTCAATTTCTTTCTAGTTTCCTCTGTGATCCTTAGCTTGTTCAATGATATATTATTTCATCTCTGTGTATTTGTATAGTTTCTTTTGTTGTTAATTTCTAGTTTCATTCTACTATGATCTAAAAGTACATAGAGAATTATTTCAATTTCTTTTTATTCATTTAAGCATGTCTTTTGGCCTAGATATAAGAATATCTTATGGTCCAGGATATGATCTATTTTGGGAAAAGTTCTGTGAGCTTCTGAGAACACTGTAGATATCAGTGTATCCATTTTTTCCATGCTGTGATTTAACGCTGATATTTCTTTGTTATGTTTTTGTGTGGTTAACCTATCTATTTGTGAGAGTAAAGTATGGAAATTCCCAACAATGATTGCATTGGGGTCTCTTTGACCTTTCATGTCCAGTAGTTTTTGTGTTATGAAATTGGGTGAACTAAAATTGTATGCTTTCATATTTATAACTGTCAGCTCCTCCTGTAGTTCCTGTTTCATTGTCTCTTCTTATCTGTTTTGGCTTGAACTCAGGCACAGAAGGTTAAATGTCATATGATTTCTCTAATGTGAGAATATCAAACCATAAAAAAGTAAAAGAGAGATAAAAGAAAGTAGGAAGATAGACTTTGTGGAGAAGGAAAGGAGATGTTTTGGGGGGTGTTGAGAGGGTCGGAAGACGAAAGGGATGTAACGTGTAAATAATAATAAAAAAATATAAAAAAGAAATCTGCTGTGTCTGAGAATAGCGTAGCTCTTCCTGCTTGTTTGAGGCCTCCAGTTGCATGTAGTATTAATTTCTATCCTTTTATCTTCAGTCTGTGTGTTTCTTTGTGGGTGAAGTATGTCTCTTGCAGGAAACAAATGGTTGGGCTTTGTTTCTTGATCCAATTTGCCAGTCTGTGTCTTTTGACTGCACAGGTAAGACCAGTAATGTGGACAGTTATTCCCGTAAGATATTTACTGAATCCTGACATTGCCTTGCTTTTCACTGTTGATTCTTTGTGTTTTTCTTTCTTTTGACTAGTCACCCCTTTTGATGCTTCTTCTGAGTTCTTTGGTGCTGACAGTGTCCCCGTCTCAATCTAAGATTCACGTAGGTACTTTCTGCCATGCTAGTCTAGAGGTCATAAGTTTCTTTAGAGTTTCCTGATCATAAAAAATGTTTACTTCTCCCCTAATTTTGAAGAATGATTTTTCCAGATACAACAGCCTGGGATAGCACTTGCTTTCACTTACAGCTGAAAGATTTTGCTCCAAGCTCTCCTTGCCTTTAAGGTTTGTGTTCATCCCTCTTTTATTTTTGATTTTTGAGACAGGGTCTTACAAAGTTGCTTAGACTGGGTTCCCAGAGTGCTGACATTGGAGGTCTGTACCAACATGCCTCATGGAGAAGGCAAACATGTAGCTTATGAGTTGAGTTCATATTTTACTCAAGACAAGTTTTGACATTCATAGGTGTGTATTCTCTTTCAAGCTCCTGAGATATTGTCATTAGCAACCACAGAAAAAGAAAGCATTTAAATACACTGTGGCTGGAAGCAGGCTGTGGTTTCACTTAAACTCTCTGGGCTGTGAGGATCCTGGAGATTAGATAGCCTCTTTAATTATGCATGTGGGGGAAACAAAGTCCCAAGGACATAGTTAGCAGCAGGTCTTGGATTCCAATCCAAATGCATGGTGCTTAATCCAAACTTCAGCCCATACAGGTCTAGAACTAACCTTAATCTAAAGAAGCTTTAGATTACTGACAACTGCCCACCTCCCCGTCTGCCCACGGGAGATGACCATTACCTTGTCTAAGCTGCCACCTGCAGACACAGTACAGGATGAGGCCTAGGACCGAGGAGATGACGACAATGGCCACAGCTAAGATGATCCAAAAATAGTTCCTCCACCAACTCATTGTGATGTAATCCTAAGAAGAAATAGAAAAGTGAGGCGTGAGTGAAAGACGTGCGAGTGGCGGTGGGGCCTATTATCTAACATATTGTGTAGAGATACGGACATCTGCTAGGAAATCAGAGAGGTGCCAGTTCACAGACAAACCCTACAGATTAGCAGCTCAGGTGCTGGAGCAAGTTTCTAAACTTTTTCTGAGCCTCAGTGTCTCCACCCGTAACATAGGAATGACCCTGACCATGATTTCATGGGAGTTTGTAAGGGTTAGAGGTGGAGCACATTCCTATAGCAGACATACTCGCTTTCCATATTGCTGAAATACAGAAGAAGAGCAAAGTGCTACTTAAAGCAATAATTACAGTTATTCTTATATCATAAAGACAAGATAGATAATTCATGACAGAGAATTACAAATGCAAGTTTTGTAATTTAGCAATTGAGACCCTGTCTCAAAATTATATATATGTATAATTTTTATCTTATTATTACTTTTTATTGAGACAGAGTTTTGCTTTGTAGTCCAGGTTGGTCCTGAATTCACTATGTAACCCAGGCTGACCTAGATAGAATTCATGATAATCCTCCTGCCTCGGTCTCCTGAGTGCTTGGATTACAAGCATATGCTACCATGGGTGTACACCTGCTATCCCAGCACACTGGAAGGCTAAGTTAACAGGATTGCAAGTTTGAGTCAGCCAGGTCAGTTTATTAATAGCAACTTAGGAGACCTTATCTCAAAATCAAAAAATAAAAATAATGGCTGGCAATGCAGCTCAGTGTGAAGGTCTTAGGTTCAACTCCAGTATCACAGTATCCAGTATCCAGTATCCAGTATCACAGTATCCAGTATCTGGAGTTGAGGGCTGGGAGACAAGAGATGAGGAGAATCTTGAAAAAGACCAGCAGCAGAGAAAGAAGTCCAGAAGGAAGCACAATTCATACCATAGCTACAAAGCCCTCGTAGTGGAAAGTAGCCAATGCATGTATAGGACAGTTACGTGTAATATTCAGTCTTGTGAAAAATGATCAATGCAGTTGTGAGACAATTATGTGTGATATTCACTCTTAGTCTCCTTACATTATATGATATTGTAAACATTTTATTACCATCAAACCTTCAATAAAATTGCACAGCATACCAAGCTAGTCTGAATAGAGCTTGAGGGCGGGAATGATATATGTGCAGTGGTTTTCCAAGCTAGGGAAGGCATATGGCTGAGTAGAGAAAATAGCAGCTGTCAGGCTCCAAGTGACTGTGGGGAAAAGGCTGTAGGCTAGGCTGGCAGGAATAGACCCTAGGAATTCAGAGAGCTCTTAGGGAGAGGCGGGGTGCCTTCATCCCTGGAATGAACACTTGGACAGTTAATTTGATGTTAAAGTAAAAAAATTATTTTTGAGGGGAGATATCCTGGCCTCATGGTTACATGAAAATCAACTTCCTGGGTCACCACTTAGTCAACGGAAACTCGCTCATAAATTTCAGATCCATTTTAATGCCGTTTGAGATACATGTATTTGAGTAAGATGAACACAAAAAGGCACCTAAGCAGATGGAAGAAAAACAGAGCAGAATTAGGCTGCTGTAAAGCCACAGTTACTACAAAGGCCATCATCTTGGTGAATATTTAAAAATGTGTTTGTCACCTAATGCACATAAGGTGACACCAAGAATCAACAAAAAGGATTGTATTAAATTAAAAAGTTTCTGCTCAGAGAGGAAATAACCAACAGTGTGAAGAGAGAACTGCTGGAATGGGAAAATGTTTTTTTCCCAGCTACTCGTCAGGCAACAGGCTCTTATCTAGAATATAGGAACTAAAAAAAATTAGACCTTCTAAAATAAAAGACCTGATCAAGAAACGGGCAACTGAAATGAATAGACAGTTCTCAGAAGTCTGAATGGCCAACAAATACATGAAAAATATTTAACATCTTTAGCCATTAGAGAAATGCAAATCAAAACAACACTGAGGCTCTGTCTAATTCCAGGAAGAATAGAATGACTGGTAACAAGAACTAAAAAAATAAATAAATCAAAAAATCAAAACACACTAGCGAGGTTGTAGGTGAAAAGGAATACTTCTACCCTGTTGGTGGGACTGTAAACTGGCACAGCCATTATGGAAAGCTGTATGCAGATTCCTCAACCAACTAAAAATAGATATCCCATTTGAGCCAGCTATACCCAGCTCTTCCCCCCAGAAGTTAAAGTCACGCTACATAGTGACTCTGAATACCCACGTTTATAGCAGCACAACTTAACAATAGCCAAATCTAGGAAACAGCTGATAGGTCCATAACAGATGAATGGATAAAGAGGATGTGAGTCCTACTCTGCCGTAAAGAAAGATAAATTTGAGTTGCTTGTTGGAAACGGATGCATCATGCTTATCAAAATGAATCAGAAACAGAAGGTTACATATCACATTGGTTCTCTAACATGAGAAAACCAAACTGTAAAAGAGTAAAAGAACAAAATAAAAGAGAGATGAGGTGGAGGAAAATAGGAAGATGGACCTTGTAGAGAGAGAAAAGGGATATGGGAGAGGGGAATGAGTGAGAAAGGGGAAAGACAGTAAAAATGAGCTAGATATGACATGTTGTGCACTGATTTCTCAAATCGAAAGTTATTATATATATCACACATACATATTAATACAAAGAATAATTTGGGCAAAAAATAAAACTCCATGGGTATTACTGGCATGCTGTTTTCATTAGTTAAATATATTGTGATTTGGTTTGTCAGTTTCAAACTTCATTTCTGTGCTGAAGCTTTGAACAAATACCATTTTCTCTAGCTACTAATGTGGTTGTGTGTGGTGAACCCAATATTGTATACCCAGCTTTCCTCTGTCCGCATCATTTGGCAGCTCACTTTTTTGCTCTATGCAGCTTTTGTGATTCATCTATATTAGTAGGTACACTGAGGATTTATTCTCACAGGCCTGAAGTGTCAGTTACCTGGGACAACTCTTCTCCTAGGCATGCACACACAGATAGTGATTGCTGTGGTATCTTTTCAGGGTGTACAAAAGAGAGAAATAGAGGAAGAAGAATCAAGGGGAAAAGATAGGATAATAGAGACTGGAAAGGCCCTGTGAAATTTGGTTTTACCAGGCATAGTGTGGTTTTGACTGCATTCTTTCGAGAATGCTGTACTTAGGAAGGAGCCACATGCCAGATTGTAAATTAGAATGCTATCTTCTTTAATTGGGAACCAGATAGATGAAAAAATAGGTAGGCAAGAGGGAGGCAGGCAGAGTGGGTAGACAGATGACAGGAGCATTTTCTTCTCTCTGTCAATTCTTTTTCCTCTTCTTTGTGTGTTTATTTTCTCATTCTTTGACTATCTTTCAGCTCCTGTTTTCTCTTTGTGTTTTGGTTTTCGTCTTGAAAAATTTCTCTAGAAAGCAGCACAAACTTGCACTTCAAAGCTTTAGAAGTCAAGTAATACCAGGAAACAAGGATTAAAAGCTATTGTATTGGAGGACTGGGTGGGAAAAAAAGGGGGAAGATTGGCATTGGACGAGATGTTTGGGATGAGGAGTGGGGAGTGGGAGGTGGCAAACCCTTTTTGTTATTTGATGTTTGAACTGTTTGAATTCACTTTGATAAAACTTACGAAGAGTCCATAGCTTTCACGAAAAGCAACTGCCTCAGTTTCAATGTCAAAAAGTATTTAATTTTCCTCAGATTTTCTGGGAAAGAGGAAGAAGAATCACGTGGCCAGAAAATGAAACTATAAATCACTTCAGACCTACTTGGAGGGATTTTTTTTTCCAGTTTTCTTAAAAATAAAACTGATTTGATTTGCCATTAAATGTTTCAAGCATGCACAATGTACCGAGAAGTCTTCTAAGCACATTTTCATCTATTCACTCAACCACCACCTGGTTCACCAAACAGGGAGCTTAGACTAAGGCGAAGTGACCTGCCCAAGGTCACCCAGGAAGGCCAGAATGCTTTCTCTCTGTCACAGGGCCTTCCTCCATTGATGTTGATAACGATGTCCATAAGTCTTCAAGGAAGGGCCAAGGGTCAGAGTAGATTGCCTTAAAAGAAGCACTAATGTGGCAGTGAAACTGTGGTGTTATGGATCACAGGAGATTCCCCCGGAATGAACAATTAGGGCCCACAAAGGATAATAAAAGTTCCGAGTTTGCAAGGCATGGTGGTACATGCCTGTAATCTCAAACTGAGGGAAGCAGGTAACACATGTTTGAGCCCAACCTGGGCCCTTTATCAGCTTAGTGAGGCTATCTCAAAATAGAAGCTGGGAATACAGCTGGGTTCAATCTCCAGTATGACATATACATGCAAAAAGTAGCAAATTCCTCACATTCTAATACCAGAGAAACAGCACTGTGTTAACCCCTTTCCATGGGCTTCTGAGAGATGTCCTTTTAACAGAACTGAGGAGAATATGTCATTTTGAGAGAATAAAGCTGAGAGAGGGGCCCAGGAGAATCATATTCCATTCCCAGTTGGCTCTCCTCTTGGTCACCAGGCTAGTGGTTTAAGGTCCTTCCAGGGAGGGAAAAACTTGCTTTGGGCACAGATGGTGGAGAGTAGGGGGAACAAGAAGTGGGTAAATGACCACATGATTAGTTCAGGCCTGGGAATTACAGAAGCAGGATCCTACCTTTGTCAGAGCCATAGATAGTAGATGTGATTGTGGGATGTGGGGCTGCTAAGAGGTACTGAGGCATGGGCCAGAGAAGCACTTGCATAAGAAGATGCTGAGACTCAGCTCAAAGATGTAGTCATATCTCTCAAGGGACCACAAGAGACCTCTCAAAGGCCAGGGGCTGAGGTCCTCACCAACGAGCTACCTAGAAGACCTCATGCCATCACTGTAAACTAGATCAGCAGTAACGGCCCACGGTTAGGAGACTTTCCAGGGAAAAATACTTGTCCCTCTTGTTCCTCAGTTCAATACTGGGGAGGTGGGTTTAGGGAAGAGGGGTTAAGAAAGTAGAGATACCATTTTTCCTCTTTATTCTCCTCTGGCCAGGACAAAGGAGAAAGCTGAGTGAAAAAGAGTGAAGTTTCAAAATGGGCATGACTAAAAATTTAAAATGTAATTAGTTTGCTTGATAATCAAAAGTAACTAAAAATTTTTGAATTTATCTCTAGGGAAGCCCAGGAACCAGCATTTGTCAGAATCAAACTATACATATTTTCTAGGACTGCTCTACCAAGCCAATGGTGTAAAACAAAACAAATTTATCCTACAAGCTGGATATAATGTACCTGTATCCCCAACTACTTGGGAGGCTGACACGGGAGGATTGTGTGAGCCTAGGAATTCGGAACCAGCCTGGGAGATGCGGCAAGATCTCATCTCTTTGGGAATAAAATCATCTTATAGTTCAGGAGGTCAGAAGTGCATGTAAGTCTGCTTATAAAGCTGAAAGGCCAAGTTTGGCAGGGCTGTGTCCCTTCTGGATGCTCTTTGGGAGAATTTCCTTGTGTTTTGGCCGTCTGCAGGCCACTGACATTTTTTGGTTCAGGGCCTCTTACCACATCTTCAAAACTACCAAAATCCATGTCTCTGATTCTCTCTCCAAGTCACATCTCCCTCTGATTCTCCTCTGCACCTCCCTCCCCCAAGTATAAGGGATCTTGGAATTATATTTGGTGCTCTCCACTAAACAGGGACAACTTTCCCATCTACAAGTTGCCCTAGCAGCATCCTTTATTTCCCTTTACCATGAAATGTGACATAGTCACACGTTCTAGGAACTAGGACGTATCTTGAGGTAGAAGAGATCATGATACTAATAACTTCCTACTTAGACCTCAGTAAGATGACATTGTTTGGCTAAAATAGATCCATAGGTTTAAATATTTTAAAAATTTTAATTTTTTGCTATTTTAATGATACCCCAGGAAGGTAAAAGGGAAAGAAGGGAGTGATGATTCTGCCATGTAAGACCAGAAGTCTCCTCCATAGTACCTGATATTGGAGACCCAGCCACGATGCAGCAGGACCCTGCCACGAGGAAGATTTGAGAAGGAGGTAGCTGCCACGTGGCAGGAAAATTCTTTGTTTTCAAGAACTTGAGACAATTAGAGGGCTCTTACGGTGTGATCCAGACTCAGGGATAAAACTGGGCCCAGGGAGCCAAAGTGGAGGCCCAATATCCAGTCTAGACCAGGAGACTGAAAGTCGATGTGAGACCAGAGATGGTCTAAACCTTGAACCACATATTAGTGCAAGTCCTAGGGCATGGGGAGAGATTGAGTCTACAGATACAGGCTCAGGGCTGCTTCTGAGATAGGTTAAGAAGCTGTCAGGGCCTCATTTCATTTCCTGTAGATGGGGGGACAGCTGTTGGTCCAGGAACTTACAGACCATCAAAAATTCTCATCCTAAAGTGGGAATGATGGCACATGCCTGTACTGCCAGCACTCTGGAAGGTCTGGAAGGTGAGGACAGAATCAAAAGATCACACTCAATCTGGGTAACTTAGTAAGATCCTGTCTCAAAATAAAAAATAAAAATGGGAGTTGGATCTGTTAGCACAGGACCATATCCCAGCATCTTGGAAGCTGATGTGGGAGGTTTGTGAGTTTGAGCCCAGCCTGGGAAAATTAGCAATTTAGTGATAACCTGTCTCAAAATAAGAATAAAAAATGGGCTGGGGATGTATCTCAGTGTGAAGGCTGTGGGCTCAACCCCTGATACAGAAAAATCAATCAATCAATAAAATAAAAGTTAAAAAGGGGAGAATCTGGAGATGTAGTCCATGTGAAGGCTCTGAGTTCAGTCCCCAGTACCCCCCCCCCCCCAAAAAAAAAAAGCTTCTATCCTTGCACGTTGGAATTTCCAAGAGATCTTTAAAAACTGGTTGTGTGTGTATATCATTAAAGATTCTGATGTAACTGATGTGAAGTAAAACCTGGTTGTAAAGGTTTTGTTTTCACAAAGCTCTCCAGATGACTCCAACAGGAAGCCAAGGTTGAGGCCCAGTCAAGATTGAGGTACGAGGACATTCATGTTATTGTCTTCTGCTTCTTTAAAACCTCACAGACTGTCTGAGGCATCTGGGAGGAAGGGGTTCCAGGACCCCCCATTTACATGCCAAAAATCTGTGGATGTTTGAGTCCCTTATAAAAATGTCATAGTATTTGCAATAACCTACTGTATACTTTGTCATCTGTTGATTTCTTATAATACCTAGCACAATGCAAATGCTGTACAAATATTTACTATACCATATTGCTTCCTTAGGGAATAATGACAAAAAAGTTTGTACATGTCCATGCCACACAGAGTTTTTTCTTTCTTTCTTTCTTTCTTTCTTTCTTTCTTTCTTTCTTTTTGCTTTGCTGAGAGGTGAGCCTATGAAGACTGATTGTTACTCCTGTTGGAAAGAAAAGGAAGTAGACCTTGGTGAGGGTAGGAAATTTACTACAGGCTACACTGACTTATTTGGTTACTGAGATTCCAGCTCAGTCCAGTCTGACACCAAGGTTTCTACTCTGTTACCCTGACCCCCAAGCTGATGAATTCTTTCTTTTCATAACAGAACTGAAAGCAGAAGCGTGGCTCAAGAATTTCCAGTATTGGCAAGAGTTCAGTTTTTAGCTGTGACTTCTGGGTGCGCCTAACGAGAACCTCAATACCAAAACACACTTTAGAAAACTATTAATATCATGTATTGTGTCCCGACTTACTATGAGTTCTGACTGTGCCCCAGCTCACATAATCTTCATAACAGTTCCTAAGGTAGGTCTTAGTACTTGTTGCTATTATTCTGTTCAACAGATGAGAAAACAAGCCTGGAAGGGGCTTACTAACCTGCCTAAGGCTATATAGAGCCAGTAAATGAAAGGAAACCTAAATCAAACCCAGGTCTGTCTGAATCTAGAGACTTAACTTAATCTCCTTCACTCTGAGAGGACCATGAGAACACACACATCAGAACAGAAGCAACAAAAAGGAACTTACAAAAGGGAGCGAGAGGAAGCAGCGAAAAGAGGACAGGAGTGAGTCAGATGCCTTGGTGCACACCTGTAATCCTAGCACCCTGGGAGGCTGAGGCAGGAAGATCATAAGTTTGTGCCTAGCCTGGGCGACTTAGCAAGACCCTGTCTCAAAAATAAAAATAAGGGCTGGGGATGTAGCTCAGAGGTCTTGAGTTCAACCCCCAGTTCCAAAAAATAATAAAAGTAAAGAAGACATGACCAAGGTAGAGGGGTGTCCCAGTAGGCAAAGACTGGACTTCAAGAAGACTGGAGGCTGAGTAAGATTGTTTGTGATATGCGACTTCATGGTGTTTTTAAACTCTGAATGTGTGCCATGGTGTTTTTAAACTCTGCAGGGAGAGAAAAGAGAGCAAAAGTAAAATTCAAGGAAAGCAGAGGAGATTTGCTTTCCAGAGAAAAGAACGAGCTTTGAGAAGGGCACAAAGCCAGTCCCGCTGACACAGGCTTGTAACCCTGTACTCTGAGTGGCTGAGGCAAGAGGCTCTCAAGTTTGAGCCCAGCCCAGGCAACTTAGCAAAACAGCGAGACTCTGTCTGAAAATCAGTAGTAAATAGGGGCTGGGGATGTGGCGCAGTGTGAAGTGTGAAGGTCCTGGGCTTGATCACCAGTATCACAAAAAAAAAAAAAAAAAAAGGAACAAGGATTTGAGTGATGCTGAAAGGAGACTAGGGGTGTGAGGACAGGACAGGAAATTGAGAGCTCACACCCAACAGTTTCCACTTTCTGCAAAGGTGACAAAGCCAGCTGCCTGGGGGCTGGTTGGAGCAGGGCAGAAAGGAGCCAGGTTTTGGAACAGCGAGTCAACAAAAAGGAGCAAGAAACTCCTCTTTGACCTAGCCCAGCTGCATTCCCACCCCCTCCCCCACCTCTTCCTTCCCCGGCTCTCCTTCCTCCACAAATGCTTTCTTCTGATGTGGGGACCGACACCACAAAGGGACACCCCTACCCCTGCAGGATGCTCTGATCAACAGGTGAACACATTTACCACCAGCCTGTTTTGGTGTCGGCTGCCTCTTGCTGTGTTATTCTACTTGTCCATCGTTTCCCACGCTGGTGCATAAGCCCCTGGAAGCAGGACCCTTTTTTTTCTTTTTGTCATAGTGCCTAGAACGTCACCCGGTTCCTAGGGGATGCACCAGAGTGAATATATGAATCAGTGGGAGACGCCACCACCTCTTTCTCTGCTGTGAGTGGACTTCCCTTGTGACAGTGAAGGCTGATAGTGTAACAGTGGCCACTCCTTTGTGAGTTGTCTTTTTTTTTTTTTTTTTTCCTTTTTCTGCGACAAGGATTAAACCCAGGGTCTTTGCACTGAGCTATATCCCAAGCCCTTTTTACAAAAACATTTTTTGAGACATGGTCTTGCTGAATAGGCGAGGCTGGCCTCAAACTCGCCATCCTCTTGCCTCAGCCTTCCACATAGGGGAACGACAGGTCCTTGTTACCACCGTGCCCACTCTGCGAGTTGTCCTTTGGAAATTTGCTTCCCCTTTTTTGCACTTTACAAGATTACTTCCTTTCCCATTTGTGTGGCATTCTAATTTCTAGAGAAGCTGCACTGAGTGATGAAGAGGTTAGCTGCTAACATTTCTTTAGATTTGTAGAATGCAGACCAGCTGATGATCTTTGTGTTACGTCAGAGTGCGTAGCACCCTTCCTTAGTTGTCAGTTCTGTGAACCAATACAAAGCATGTGAATTACTATGAGATTTAACTCTCAGAAGAATGTTCATCTAAAGAACGACAGAAACTAGCCTCAGGAGGTCAAGGTGCATTGCAACGTTTTGGCCAGAGAAGAAGGGACACAGAGGGGACACACATCATGAGTGATGAAGATGCCAGCCTGCAGTCTCCCACTTCCCCCTGCACTTCCTTTCCCTCCCTATAAAACCCTTTTTGTGCGCTCCAGGACCCTCATAGATGGAGCCTGGAGCTCACTCCTCAGAACAGGGATGCTCAGGGTGTGGACCTGACCCTTCAGTGGGCCTCAAGGTTGTGGCAGCTTCATGATTTGAATACAGGACATGCGTGGAGGCAACAATTTCAGTCTTGAGACTTCATTTGCATAGCAAGTGTTCTGTTTTTATTTAGGTATTATGTAAAATCAGTTAAAATGGCAACACTTTCCATAGATGCATAATTCACAAATTCACTCTTAAAACATTGAGAGAATTGGCAACTCTCCATACCAAAGAACCATTAATCCTTTTATTCCGAGAGCTTGGAGGAGTGACCTAGAGACAAATGAAAAGGGGTGTGGAAGAACGCCTGTTTTCCTCTCTTCCAACTGTATCTTGATTTTGCCAGGGTCACAAAGTTGTCTGGATGGGTCTTGGACACATCATCCAGAAAAGTCAATCTTTCCTTCAATTCCATTGTTAGATAGTGTGTCATTTTGTATACTTTGATTTTCATGTAAAATAAGGGACCATTTACCAGCAATTCCCTAAATTATTAATAATTGCTAAAATTTTATGTTCTTAAACTAAAAGTTGCAGACTCCTAATATGCTAAGGACACCAAATAATGTTCTTCCAGAAAATCTAGCCACGGTGCAACTCCTGGCACAATTTCTGCAAATCAAGGAAAATCTATTCTGTATCGATGTGGTCTTGAACAAATAATGGTTGTTCTGCTCTTAAGATTCTATTTTTTTCTTAAGTTTTAGTATATGCACAAAAGGATGAACTCAAAAAGGGATAAGATGACGCAAAGTCATAGAGTGTTTAAAAAGGGATGGGTTTCTTGGGGAAGGGAAAAGAAACAGCTATACGGGTTTTCATGGGTCATGTATGTTGAGTAGGGGTTGTCTTGTTGACTTTTAATTCTATGTCATGATGAGTTTAGCTTCTTTGTCAATTAAATCTGTTATGCGGTAACTGTGATGTATACACCTTAACACAAAAAGTATTTTAGGGGGCTGGAGGAATAGTGCAGTGGTTAGAGTGCTTACCTAATAAGCACCGTAAAAACTGGTAGTGGTGGCACATGCCTGAGAACAGTCATGGTGTGATAAGCTAGCACCATGATAGAAGGCTGTGCCACAGCGTGACTCAGCTCACCCAACTCACTGCTGCCCAGTAGTCGGGAGGCTGAGGCAGGAGGATTGCAGTGAGTTTGAAGCCAGTCTGGGCTACATAGTGAGTTCAGGACCAGCCTGACCTACAGAGTGAGACCCTGTCTCCAAAAAAAAAGTATTTTGGGCCAATCTCTTTTCGCAAATTGATGTGTATATATTGTTTAAATAAGATTATATCTATTACACTTGTTGAAGGTAGAAGATATATAAACATATTTACATATTAATGCATTTGTTTTATGTTGTTCTGTGTGCTCTGTGGTTGTTCTAATTGTGATTTTCTAAGGATGTTGTTGCCATGGTGAAGATTGAACCCAGGGTCTCATGTGTGCAGGCAAATGCTCTACCCTTGAGCAACAACCCTAGCCTATGTTTTTTTAAAATAACATGCAATATTTTATAAAAGTAAACATAAAGGCATAATTGAGATGCTTATAATTTATAAACATTGGGGGGTTTTTTGAGACAGGGTCTCATTCTGTGGTCCAGGCTGGTCTTGAACTCACTGTGTTATACATTGTTTTGCAATATTTACAAACACATAAATTTACAGAGTTTTAAGTTGTTCTGCAAGCTAACGTGTGAATAAGCTCATACTCCTCTGTACTGATGCAATGGACAAAATATAGCAACAGGTTGACAGTAATTCATTTGAGTGGAATATACCTTGGTAATATCCTGATTCTGTATGCTACATTTTGTTTCATGCTGTGAGACTGACATCAAACTTATTGTTCCATTAAAAATTACAAACTGAAACCCCACAGAATTAGGAAGGCACAGTGAGTTGGCTGAACTGAGTCACACTGTGGCACAGCCTTCTCTCATAGTGATAACTTATCACACCATGACGGTTCTCAGATTAATCTTGAGTCTGATTTATTTTATTATAGGACTCTACTCTGTTCACACCTGCTCACTCATCATAGATTATTACCTGTTTGGCATATTCTTCTGCCCACAGCTATAAACTACATCTATATGCTGGCTAAAAAGAAGAATGCTAAAGTCCTATTTTGACAAAATTGTGAAACTGATCCTCCCACATGGCTAATGACAGTATATGTGGGTTAAAAATATTTTTGAGGGGACTGGGGTATAGCTCAGCAGTTGAAGTGCTTGCTTAGCAAGCACAAGACCCTGGGTTCAATTCCCCAACAACACATACTGGCTGTTTGTAGTGGTGCATGCCTGTAATCCCAGCACTCGGGAGGCTGAGGCAGGAGGATTGTTGTGATTGTTGGGCTACATAGCGAGTTCGAGACCATCCTGGGCTACAGAGTGAGACCCTGTCTCAAAAAATATTTTTTTGAAAACAACCAATAATACTTTTAAAAAGTTGTTATACCCCAAGAGGCAATTGAGTTACATTTGGAAGAAACTGTTTACAACAACAAAAAAGAATACAAAATTGTGACTGTTCTGTAACTGCATCTTCACGTTACCTAATTATATGGTTGTGTACGACTGAAAGAAAACATGGAAAAATGGTTTTGGTACTTCAGTGTGAATCAAGGTACATCTCTCTCTGCTACCCAGACTTTCTCTTAAGTATAAAATAAGCACTTACTCAAAAAATTGAGTGTCACTTTTTAAAGGAATTTCTAATCCCTGTTCCCTGACGGGCTGGTTTTCTAGTGTTTTGGCAATGTTCTGTGCAATGCACTTGCCCTTAGCAGAGCTTTCCAAAGTTGCTGCAAGTTGTTCAGCTTCCTGGTCAGTTTGGCCCAGGCTTTCCACCACCTTCCAGGGATCCAGCCTACTTGCTTCTTGCTTTTGTTTAGTTTTAGTTTGTTTGTTTGGTTAGTTCTAAGAAAATAGGAGAAAACTTAAACTCTACCATTCAAAAGTTCTCAGGCAGTAGTTTGTGTGTGTATGTTTTTGTGTGTGCGCATGTATACCAGGTACACCTGTGCTGAGAAACAAATAACTATAGTATTATTTCTATTTCTAGAGTCTGTTCATATAAAAGAAAAACATACATGAATTTCAAAATTACCTATACCTGGGGACAAAAGGACTAGGAGGCAATACACCAAAAAATTTTCACTGTGGTTTCTGAAAAGGTCATAGAATTTGGAGTCGCTATTTGCAGTTTTCAAATTTTCAGAAGGAAAAAGATACTAAAGAACTAAAAAGAATCTCTCCTGTGTTCTCCAGGCTCAGCAATGCCTATTTTAATTTTCAGACAGGGTCCCATTATGTTATGCAAGCTGGTCTCCAACTCCTGGACTGAAGCAACCCGTCTACCCTCCTGCCTCCTAAGTGCTGGGATTGCAGGTCCTTATCACCATGTCTGGCAGTAATGCTACTGTGGATGCTCCTTCAGAGTCAGAGTTGTGCGAGGGGCCAGGGAAAGGAGTGGCTTTAGGAAGATGTGCATAAGGCAGTGAAAATGGGCAAACTGAACCCAGATGTCCTCCCAAGTTAGTTTTCCAGAGAGCAAAAGTAGGTGGCCCAGAACCCCATTCTCCCTGTGACCCTGAGGCCTCTGAAGGGCAGGGTGCCTCTCAATCTGTGAACACTAGAGACAAAACGGCAAAGATATCAAGACCAATGGTGTGCCAAGAGCCTCCAGGATGTAGCCTAGAGTTCACTGAGTCAGTGCCTCAGCCTACACTCTACCTCTGGTACCATGAAGGTCCTCTTATATAGCAAGTACCAAATCTCACTGTTGATGTTCAGAGAGTAAGAGCCCCCTACAGTTTATTCACCTCAATCCCAATCTTTTCAACCTGTGAGGTCTTCATCACCCACAACATGCACATAATGAAACAGAAGCCCTAAGAAGTGAAGTGATACCTTGGGTCATTCAGCCCATGACTTGCAGAATAAATTCTTTAAGGCCAGTGTTTCTCCAGTTCCACCAAGTGGTTTCACCAAGATCTCAGGCTACAATCCCCGGCTCTAGAGTTGCTCACAAAGATGCAAGCCCTGATGCCAACACTGGCAGATACCTGTGGTAGAAAAAACAGAGAAGTGTCTCAAGGAAAGTTGAAGTGCTTACCAGAACAGCCAGGGTGTCCAGATGCGAGCAGCTGAGGAGACAGCAGTTGTGTGCTCAGACACAGCTGGAGAGGTTGTGCTCGCCTACAGGACCTCGCCTACCCCAAGAGGCAGCGAGCACCAGCCTGACCAAACTTCCCCTTTCTGGTCAGCAGTCAGGGGAGAGATTTAGGCGTTATCTCCCGGCAACAATTCCCCTTTCTAGGGAAGCTGAGAGCCTCAGGCTTGCCAGGAGATGAAATCTTCTTACCACCCTTTGTTGCTCCCACAAAGTCCACAGAAAGACCACCATAATGTAGGCCGGGACTCTGGAAGGGGTGGAGATATGACAGTGGGCAGGTGAGGTGTCCCCACAGAGAAGTCTGCCCTGAACATTCCTGGACTTGGATCCTAGAAGAAGAAAGCTAAGAAGAAAGACATGACTCCAAGTCCAACTAGAGACACACTTGGGCAAGAGAACAGCTCATCCATGACAAACACTCTCCCACAAGGGCAGCTTTTGGAAATCCTGGAAACCCCGGGTGGAGTACTCTGGGTGGGTGAGAAAGAGGTGCTAACTGAGCTGCTCAGAGGAGGCCAGGGGAAAGGCACTCTGTTTCTAAGGTGTGTGAACATCAAGAAATAGGTCCAAGCTGGGGACATATACAGATTGTGTCACACCTGTAATTCTAGCACTCTGGGGGACTGAGGCAGGCAGATTACAAGTTTGGGCCCATTTAATGAAGTCCTATCTCAAAAATAAAACAGGGCTAGGGATGTTTCATTGCAATGGCCCTGGATTTGATCCCGAGTATTGCCAAGTAGCCATTCTGAAAAATTGGCCACTTGTGACTGACATGGGCAGTTACAGTGGTAAAACACTGATGTGCTCTGGGTCTGCCTGGAGCGAATGAGTTGGTGTTGCTCTCAGCAATGATGGTGGTACCTGCAATGTCTGGTGAATGTTTAATAACCTGACCAGAAAACTCCGGATGTATAGTATTTGCTAATTTCCATGGTGTAAATATGCCCACTGTGGCCTGGTTCAAGATACCAACAGGATATTGATGGACTTGGAGTCGGGAGGAAATGTGTGCAATCTGTTTTCTCTTTAGGGCCTTTCCAGGTTCAGAACATCACTGAATTGAGAACCCCATTACTGAGCACCTGTTGAAGACGAAGGCCTAGACCTAGTGATTTATACTGCTTAAATCACCTGATACTAACGTACCTGGAAGATAATCATCTCCATTTTACAAGTGAGAACGTGGAAGCTCAGGGAGGTCATATAATTAAATCCACTGCACAGTCAGGGAGGTAACTTTGAGCCAAATCTTTCAACTTGCGAAGTCTGTGCTCTTTTTTTATTATTATATGCATAAGCTGCTCAAAAGCTTTTCTAGCTGCAAAATTGAAAAATATCCTTCTAGAAATAAGAAGATAGACTTTGTGGAGAGGGAAAGGGGATGTGGGTGGTGTGAGGTGAGAGGATAGAAAGGGGAAAGTGTTGTCATACGTATTTCTTAAAAACTGAAAGAAAACAATTTTCTACGCTAAGGACAGTGGTGCACACCTGTAATTCCAGTCGTTGATGACGCCTGTGATACGATAAGTAGTCTCTATAGCTCTTTGTTGAGTTTTGAGACCTGATTTTGGTGAGTCACTGCTTCTCCTTCTTGCTTCCAGCCTCTGGGACCCACTCAGCCATGCTGATCCCCTCAGTACTCTGCGTGGAGTGAGAAAGAGGTGGAATGTCTCAGGCAGTACAGCTCAGGAAGCCGCCAGTCAGTCATTCGATACACTCCTACTTCCTCCTGTAGGGTGAGTCATGGGCTGAGAGGAGTTCTTGTGGCACTGAGCTGTGTCACCACAGAAAAGGGCTGCTGCGAGTAATGTGAAGTTCATTTTATTTTATTCGATATGTCTGATTTTGGATTTTTTTTTCTCTGATGGTTTGTCAGAACTGCCAGACCTCCTGGGTTCCCACAGGGTACTTTACCACGGGAGTGGCTGCCAAAACCGGGGCACGATTGTCATGGGAGAAGGACAGGAGACAGCAGAAACTCCTACTCGGCTGTCTCGCTCTCCTTTTGCCTTCTTCCTCTGTCCTGCCACTGTCTGCCCTCTCCAAAACACTTCCTCCACTATTCTTCCCAACAGTCCTGAACACAATAGAAAATACCTGATAAATGCTGGTTGACTAAATGAAGAAGCTGAGTGAACCACAGAGAGAAGTGAGCTACACACGCAGAATTGTATTCTGTGACACTTGAGTGCCTCCTTTGCTGGACCATGTGCTGGACGGTGTTAAGAGTTCGAGAAGAAAATCAGGCATAACACCTGCCCTCAAGAAAGTTGCTCAAGGCTGAGCTGGGTGCAGTCACACATCCTTGTCTTCCTGACTACTTGGGAGGCTGAGGCAGGAGGATCACAAGTTCGAGACAAGGCCTGGGCCATTTAGACTCTGCCTCAAAAAATAAAAAAATAGACAAGACTGGATGGGATGAAAAGAGGTGGTATGCTTAGGCAGTGGTAGAGTGCTTGCTCAGCACAGGTGAGGTCCCAGGTTTTATCCTCACTACTGTAAGAAAAGAAAATAAAGGAAAGTCCCTCACGGTATAGGGCGAAGGTGAAAACATATAATGTAGATGAAGTTCAGTGCTCTTCACATTGCCTAAGACCTATGTTCACAGATACTGACTCACACCTGATCAGGTCATGAGTAGAGCCCGTGTTCTGCAGGGCAGCGGGGACATAAGTAATTGCTCACAAAGGGACGAATGCTAGTGGTGTGGAAACTGAGGGATCCAAGTGGAGGCATTTGAACTGAGTCTTGAAGGAAGGGTGGGAGCTCACCAAGTGGACAGAGTGTGGACAGACAAAGTGAGAGTGTTTAGAGAACCGCTGATGGGTATGCAGCTGATGAGGAGTGAATGTTTAGGCTGGTGGAGGCCTGAGAGCAAAGTGTAGGGCCCCACACTATGGCATTTGGACCTGCCCATTTCCTTACCACCTACACTCTTCCCCTAACACCACCATTTTTCTTACCACAAAAGGAGGGCAGGAAATTGGGGTGGTCATGTTTGGCCTTCTTTCTGAACATCTGCAGGTTTGTGTGGTTAAAAGAGGGCCCCCAAGACCCTATATTAGCTGTCAGACCAGAGAAGGTCATAGAGAATGGAGTGCACCCCCTTGTGGTCATCTGTAGAGTCCTGCACTCTCAATATTTTGCTAAACTGCACTTTGCAAAAACCTTGTGATCTTCATAGTGGTTGTTTTTCCTTCCTTGGAACGCTGAGAATGGGAGTTTAGACTTCCTCAGACAGAAGGAGAGGTCACAACCCATCCTTCAAAGAAGGAGTTTGTGCTTTCAAAGCCTTTCTTACAGCTCTCAAACACCTGGTACGCATATCGGTGAATTGATGTGATGGTCTTTTGTACTCTGCTTTACCTCAGTAGCTCAGGGATGTCTTATCAGATGCCCTTGTGTAGACTAGCCTTGGGCCCTCTGCTTTGTCTCATCCATCAGGCAAGACCTCATCCTTCAACGTTGTCCAGCAGCAGCGGGCGGCAACAGTCATCTGTCACAGTTTCTCCTTAGACCTTGGTTCCATCCCTGAGGGACAAACAAGGTGGTCACCTCTGAAAACCGCAGGACCAGAGAATACCCAGAAGGAATTCTAGTCCACTTATCACTCCATGATTTAATGTCCTTGTCAACATCCTGCCAGGTGGTACCCAGCTTCTGCTGTTCGCTCCTTCTCATTAAGGCATCCAAATCATATATAGAATAAAGGTCTTCTTGTGCCACTTCATATGTCTATTAATCCCTGTCATGAGAAGTCACTGGAGAAACGACTGTGTGGAGAGAGACAGTATTTCAAGGAACCATGATTTATTCCTTCCTGTCATGACACTGATGGTCTCACTTCCTTGTGGTTTGGATCTGAAGTGTCTCCCAAAAGCCTCATTTATTTGGATGTGGTGGATTACCTATGGGTACCATGTGCTACTGGGAGGTAGAGCCTGGCTGGAAGGGACAGATATGCTTGGAGCTTGACCTGGAGGGGGTGTGTTGGTGGCTCTTCCCTCTCTCTTTTTGGCTTTGTGTCTGTCATGCTACAAATAGCATGAGTATGGAATGAACACACCTTTGATTCAGCAATTCCAGGGGTAGAAATGTGCCTCAAAGAAACACCCAGTGAAATGGCAGAGAGCTCTATGTTGGTGCTTACAATAGCAAAAGATTAAATGCAACTTCATAGTCAATTGTGTACTCGTTAAAATAGTCTGCACAACACTATGAAACCAGTAAAATTGGAGATCTGATTTTATGTGTATTGCCATAGGAGGCTGATGGCAACATTTATAGAGTGAAAGATGAATGAGGCAGAATGCCTAACAATTTTGTAAACTTGTCAGGAATATCAATGTATTAACAGTGGCTACTTATGAGTAGGGTTCTGAGAGACTTAATTTTTTAGATTGTTTAAGGATATTGGGTATGTTTATAAACATCCAGATAAGGTCACATTCACAGGTACTAATTATAAAAACATGGGTCTGTCCTTTTTTTTTTTTTTTTTTTGGTACAGGGAGCACTGAGGTTCATCTCCAGCTCTTTTTATTTGTTTTATTTGTTTGACTTAAATTTTGAGACAGGATCTGGCTAAGTTACCTACATTGGTCTCAAATTTGCTATCCTCTTGCCTCCCCCTCCCATATAGCCAGGTCTGGAGGCATATGCTACCGTACCCGGCTAGGAGAGGTATGGAAGGCCAGAGCACTCGCGGAACTAGAAGTCAAGCCGTCACTAAGCTGCCTGTGGTCACTGTCCCCAGCTACAATCACGAGTAGGTTGTCGCAGTAGCTCTCCTTCCTTTCCCTGTCCCCATTGTCACTGAGAGGGTGAGTGTTTGGTATTGGGGCTGGGTGGACAAGAGGCAAAACTCTGTTGCATATGAAGGGTCCCTGCCCACTTTTCCCATTCTCAGTGGTGGAGATTCCCAGGAGAGGGTATAGGACCACTGCCAGTCCTTCCCCTACCTACATGCTTTTCCAGAAAGTAAACCTGTGAATACGTTACCTTAGATGGCAACAGGTACTCTGAAGGCAGGACTGAGGGTTTTGCTTTAGGGATATTATCCTGGATTACCTGGGCAAACCCCATGTAATCTGAAGGATTTGCCTAAGGAGGTATATAGGAGAGTAACAGTTAGTGGCAGGAGGTAGGATGATGGAAGCAAAAGACTGGACAGATATAATGAAGGGGCTATGAGCCTAAGAATGCAGGCAGCCTCTAGGAGCTGGTAAAAGTGAGGATGTGGACTTACCCAGAGAAAGGAGTGTGAAAACAGGAGGGATTTTCATTTCTCAGTGTTTAAACTTCTCCTCTTCATACCCAAACCCAAACTGAGTAGACTCACCCATGTTCATCTCTGACTGGGGGCCACAGTCTACTCATTATTTTTAACCTAGAAATTGTCAGTTTGACCCAGCTTGATTATCACGTCTCCAGCATCTTCCCTTAGACTTATTTTGTAGTGGTTTGAAAACATGTCCACAGATTCTTTGACACTTCTTCTGTTGGACACCAGAAATCTAAGTCCTGTATACTTGAATCTGGGGTGAACTATCAACTTATAGAATATAGTGAAAAGGAGGCTTCTTCTCTTAGGGGCTAGATCAGAAAAGGTTATGCAACTCCTAACTTATCCTCTGGGGACACATATCGGAGGGGAGCCAGCTACCACTTAGTGAGCCCAGCTACTCCTGAGACTCCACTTTGCTGGAGAGACCACATAGGGCACTTTGTTGACATCCCCTCAGGCAACAAAGACATCAGTACCCAGCTGTGCAAGTGCGTAATCTTCAACATCTAGATGAGCTGGCCTTCAGATGACATCTGAACAACTGCTGGAGAGACACTGAGTCAGAACTGCCCCCTTCCTAAATCCCTGGACCAAACACTGTGAGTAAACTAAATGGTTATCTTAAGCACCTAGGTTTTGGAGTCAATTGATAAACATTCTGTAATGACTGGAAAAACCTTTTGTCTACCCTGTTATCACATGTCTCCAGATACAAAGGATAATTCAGCTCCATGTAAACATTTGATGTGGCCCATCTGCCCATCATAGGTAGAGGGGATACCTGTATTTATTTATTTATTTATTTATTTATTTATTTATTTATTTGCTTTCCCAGGACATCATTCTTTCTTTAGAATGAATAACAATCCTTCCTTTTGAAAAAATGCCCCCCACTTTCCCTGTCCCCACATCAGCTGTATTTTTTCAGTCATATCTGCTACATTCCTATTTACTGTTGCCCGTACTTGTGTAGGAAAAGGTGCAGAACAAAGGGTGCTTGGAAAACTGCCTAGCCACATGCAGGAGAATGAAAGACCCACAATTTTCACCATGTACCAAAATCAAATCAAAATAAATCAAAGACTTAGATGTTAAAACGGAAATACTAAACTTGTTGGAAGAAAAAGTAACAGGTATAGGCAAGAGCTTTCTCAATAAAACACCCAAAGCACGAGAGCTAACAGCAAGAACCAACAAATAGGATTATATGATATTAAAAAGCTTCTGCACAGCAAAGGAAACTTTCAATAAAGTAAAGACAGCATCCATGGATTGGGAAAAAATATTTGCCAGCTACTCAGAAGACTATCAAGAACCAAGAAAACCCTAGACCCTCCAAAACAAAGGACTCAGTTAAAAAGAGGGAACCTGAAATGAATAAACAGTTCCCAGAAGAAGTCTGACTGGCCAATAAATACATGAAAAAATGTTCAGCATCTTTAGCCATCAGAGAAATGCAAATTAAAACAATACTGAGTCCATCTAACTCCAGTAAGAACGGCCAGTGTCAAGAACTCAAAAAACAAATGCTAGTAAGGCTATGGGGAAAAGGAACCTTCCTACATTGCTGGTAGAACTGTAAACTGGTACACCCACTATGGAAAGCAGTGTGGACATTCCTCAAAAAACTGAAAATTGATTTTCCATTTGACCCAGCTATTCCTCCTCTGAGTATCTTCTCAGAGAAGTTAAAGTCATCAAACAATAGACATACATGCATACCCATGTTTATAGCTACAAAATTTATAATAGCCAAATCTTGGAAGAAGCCAGTATGCCCAAGTACAGATGACTGGATAAAGAATACATGGTACATATACACAGTGGAGTATCACTCTACCATTAAGAATGACAAATTTGAGTCATTTGTGGGAAAATGGCTGCACAGTGAGACCATTATGCTCAGCAAAATGAATCAGGCCAAGAAAGTAAAATATCATATGGTTTCTCTAATACGGGAAAACCAGATCATAAAAAAGTAAGAGATATGGAAGAAAGTAAGATGGACTTTGTGGAGAGAGAAAGTGAAAGTGGGGAGTTGTGAGAGGTTGGGAAGGGAATAGGGATGTGATACGTAAATACATTTTTAAAATTGAAAGAAAAGAAAAAAGAATAGGTGCAGGCACTTATGTAGAAGTCAGATGCAGGAGCCAAAGAAGCAAAAAATCAAATTCTTCCTCACAGCTTCAAGAAGCGCACAGCCTGACACACTCTGGACGGTGGAACTTGGCACTTTCAGGGCTAAAAGAGGATACGTTTTCTTGTCTTTGCAATGCTGAAGATTGAATTCAGGGCCTTGTGCATGCTAGGCAAGCTTTACCATTTGTATTTGTTTTAAACCACTAAATGTGTGATGCTTTGCTAAATCGGAAACAGGAAACTATTAAATCCTCAACACCTCTGAATTCTTCCAATGCCTTTTTGTTTATATCTAAACCAGTCCAAGAAGTGT
This sequence comes from Ctenodactylus gundi, assembly GCA_004027205.1. Classification (NCBI taxonomy): domain Eukaryota; kingdom Metazoa; phylum Chordata; class Mammalia; order Rodentia; family Ctenodactylidae; genus Ctenodactylus; species Ctenodactylus gundi. Next base: position 239,843 of record PVKB01001151.1, read on the forward strand.
TGCTGTCCAACACCCCTCTTGGGAATATTTCCAAAAGAGGTCAAAAGAACACATAACAGAGACGTATGTATACCCATGTTCATAGCAGCACAACTAACGGTACCTAAAATATGGAAATCACCAAAATACCCATCAACAGACCAATGGAGACACAAACTGTGGTATTTATACACAACGGAATACTATGCATCTATAAAGCCCGACAGCATGGAGGCTTTTGCAGGCAAATGGAAGAAACTTGAAAACATCATGCTCAGTGAAGTGAGTCAGAAGCAGAAGGTGACACATCGAATGGTCTCTCTGATATGAGAAACCCAGATCACAACTATCTCATGTTACTTAAAATGAAAAACAAAGTGAACCAGGGGAGTAAGGTAGGGCGGGTGTAAGGGGTGGGTAGGGGGAGGAACAAAAGGAGAGCAGGAAAGTCCTTGTCACCTTGACAAGATACGTATTCGCACAAAATCCTCAACTTGTTGTAAACCTTAAACTTTGCACTTATACTATCAATAAAATGGGAAAAAATAATGAATGATGGAAACCAAACAACACCGGAGGATTGCATTCATTGTATTATTAGTATGCAACTCAGCTTCCTAAACTAAGAAATGCAATAAAATCAGAACCATACACAGTCTTTGTGATTGCCACAAAAAAAGAAGTGTTGTCCTTGGCTGCCAAAACGATCTTTTTAAAACAAAAGCAATATCCATAGGTTCTGCATCCGTGAATTCAACCAACAGTGGATTGAAAATATTTTTTAAGAATTGCATCTGTAATGAAAATACAGGGAGTTTTTTTTCTTTTAACTTTCCCTAAACAAAAAAACAGCTATTTACATAGCACTGACACTGTACTATGTACTTAAATAATCTAGAGATGATTTAAAGTATAAGGAAATATGTCTGAGGGTTACAGGCAAACATTATATTGATACAGTTTCATACAATATTTTTCCTATTTCCTCCATTCCGGCCCATGGAGCCTTATGAACGGTGAGGTCACGGTCATGGTGGTTTGCTTGAGAACTGACAAGTGATGTGGAAAGAAGGCTGATTATTTTTATCATAATTTTCAAAAAGAAGAGTTCACACTCTGAAAATCTGCAAATACTTATCCAGTTTCAGCTTTTTTCACAAGGCCCCACCCAGAAAATAATTCAAATTAGCAAGCACTTCTGGGTTTTTTTCCCCTTTATTCTGGTAAACTGAGTGTATTATAAGGCAGCATTCTAGCGTTTTTTGGTGTATGGATCTTTGACAGTAAGTACATTCACCTTGCTATACAGCCATCTCCATCTATTTCCAGAATTTTTCACCTTTCCAAAACTGAAATTTATTAAACACTATCTCCCCATTCTACTCTTGGTAGCAACTCTTTCTTCAAAAAGGTCACACCGTTCCCTACATTTTAAAAAGCTAACTCTTTTATTTTCTGGCAAATGCACATATGGCCAGGCTCTCAAGCAATTTGAACCATTATTGAGGAAACAAAACTAAACCTCCAAAGCAATACGCCCTCCACCCATCAAGAAACGTCATGACTCTGCCTTTGTACAATGTTCACCAACCATACAAGTGGTTTCCTGTGGGTTATGCATCTCCACAGGAGGCCAGAGGATGTTTGAAGGGGAACCAAATAACACCTGTTCTTGTTGACAAAAGAGCCCCTTAGGGTCTCAGTACTAGAGAGCTGGGTTTGTCTAGGTGCAGAGGCTTACCCACTATAATGGGAAATGTTAGTTTTCCGTAACAGGTAGCATCATGAATCTCATGCTAACATAAACATAAGTATCTGTTAAATATTTTACTCTACTCATTAATGCGGGAACTAGCCAGACATTATGATACATTTAAAAGGAAATCTAAAACACGGACATTTATAGATCAGGAATACCAAATGCGTGAATAAAAGCAAAACTGGCCTTTCCACAGAGGGAGTGGATGGGTGCTAGATTTTGGATCATGAAGGTCTCCCGAAGGCCCTGTGTTGAAGGCATGGTCCCCTGTCCATGTTATTGGGAGGGTGTGGAACTTTTAGGAGTTGGGACTCAGCCAAAAGAAGCTGGGTCATTAGGGGTGCGCCCTTAATAGTGATATTGGTACTGGCCCGTCTTTTTCCTCTGTTTCCTGATTGCCATGAGGTGAGCAGCTGCCACCATGAAATGTGGCCTCAGCACTGTCCAAAACTATGGGGCTGAGCAACCATGGACTGAAACCTGAGAAACTTCAAGCTAAAACAATTTTTTCCTAATTAAAAGTTGATTGTTTTGAGTATTTTGTCACAATAAGTGCTATGGTTTAGATCCAAAATGTCCCCTGAAAGTCTTGTGTTCAGAGTCGGGGCCTAGACAGAGGAAACTGTTCAGAGGTTTGTAGGAGGAGTTTGGAAACATTAGAAGATGTAGGCTAGAGAAGCCTTAAAATGTTTGTGAGCAGTGCTTTATCCCAGCCCATTCTTATTTTTGATTTTAAGACAAGTATCTTGCTAAGTCTCTAAGTTGCCCAAGCTGGGTTCACACTTGCGATCCTCCTGCTTCAGCCTCTTGGAGTGCTAGAACTACAGGTTTGCAACAGAAGCCCCAGCTTTTGGCAACTCTTAGAGATAGACTAAATTCACTTAACATGAGAGGGGCATGAGCCTTTTGCGGGTCAGAGCAAAATGTTATTGGTGGGATCTAAAATATCCTCCAAAAGTCTTATGTTGGGAAGTGGGGCCTAGCCAGAGAATATGAAAGGGTGTACTCTTGTCCCTGGCTTCTCCCGGCTCTCGCGGTGTTTCCTGGTTGCCATGAGATGATAAATCTAAAAGCAGTTAGAGTAAGAAAAGTATGTTACAAATAAAGAGCGAGAAGCTGGAGGAATGGCACAGTGGTTAAAGCACTTGTCCCCAGCACCACATAAAGCCAGGTGTGGTGGCGTACACCTGTAATCCCAGCACCTGGGAGCCTGAGGCAGGATGATTGCTGTGAGTCTGAGGCCAGCTGGGGCTATATAATGAGCTCAGGACCAGCCTCGGCTATGGAGTGAGACCCCGACTTATTAATAAAGAGCAAATATAGTAATAGAAGCAATCTTCTAATCGGAATCTATGTAATCCAGAAGAATAATGGAGCAACTTATTATTAGTAGTATTATTATTGAGATAGGGTCTCACTCTGGAGTTCAGGCAAATCCTGAGCTCAGTATGTAGGCCAGGCTGGCCTTGAATTCAAGGCAGGATTACAGACATGCACCATACTGTAGTTTAGATCTGGAAAGTTCCCCACAAGCCTCGTATTTGGATGCAATTGATTATCTATGGAACCATGTGTTGCTAGGAGATGGGGGCCTGGTCTGGATGGGTGGATTATGGGCATATGGTGGATTATAGGTGTGTAGTGAACTAGGGGATTAAACCTGGAAGGGATGGAACACTGAGGCTAGACCTAGGAGGAGAGGATCACGGGGACAGGACCTGGAAGGATAAATGCAACTTCCTCTCTTCCTCTGTGACTTGGCTTTCTGTTTGCAGTCTGTGAGGAGCTGCCTCCACCTGTGCCTCTGCCATGTGCTTCCGTCATTTGCCAGCCACCCACCCATGAATGGACTTGTGACCTTCTGAAACTGTGAGCTAAAATAAACTTTTTCCTCCCCTTAAAGTGTGGATGTCAGGTATTGAGTCACAGCAATGAAAAAGGTAACTAAAACAGAAATTGGCATGCACCGCCACTAATTTTTATGTGGTATGAGGAATCATACTCAGAGTCTTAGGTATGCCAGGCAAGCACTTTAACCAATGAGCTATGCTCTCAACCACAGAGCAACATTTAAAAAACATTAGAATCTTGTCAGGCCCAGTATAGAAAATTTGTAATTTCAGCACTCTAGAAGGCTAAGGCAGGAAAATCACAAGTTCAATCCCAGACAGACAATTTAGTGACTTAGTCCATGTCTCAAAGTCAAAACCAAAAAAAAAAAAAAAAAAAAAAAAAGGGCTGGGGATGTAGCATAGTGAAAACGTTCTGGTTAAATAAGACAGTGGTTAAATAAGTACTAAAAAGAAAAAGATCTATTCTGCAGTCAATGGCATTATCTTGAAAAATAAAATCAGAAAATGAAGGCATTTATGTTAGAGAGCCTGTTATTAGGATTAAAAGAAATGTTAAATGTTAAGGAAAGTCTCCAATCCAAAGTAAAATGATAACAAATAAAATCTGAATCTATATAAAGGAATAAAGAGCCTTGTCAATATGCAGATGAATATAAAAGACTTTCAAATTGTCTTTAAAATGTCTTTCTTGGGTCCAGGGGACATAGCTTAGTGGTTAGAGTGCTTGCCTAACAAGAGAAAGGCCCTTGCTCAGCACCACGTGTGCTGGGAGTGATGGTGTGTGCCTGTAATCCCAGAGCTCAGGAGGCTGAAGCAGGAGGATTGCCATGTTTGAGGACAGTCTAGGCTACATAGTGAGTTCAGGACTAACCTGGACCACAGCGTAAGACTGTCTCAAAAAATAAATAAATAAAAAGACTTTATTTACTTGAAAAAATTCATACATCCGTGAAAAATCTATGGCTAGCTTATATCACACTTAACACTGAAATACTGAAAACTTTCATCCTATGTTCGGGGCCAAATCAGAGATGTCTGCATTCACCATTTGTATTCAACATCATACTAGCAGTACTGAACACAACAATGAAGTAGGGGAAGGAAATAAAAGGAATCCAGGTTGAAAAAAAAACACACCAAAACTATATCCATAGAACATACGACTATGTATTTTGAAAATTCTGTACCATATATAGAAAAACCCAAGAACTAATGGGTAAGTTTGATGCTGCTGCAAGATACAGTATAAAAGTGAATTGCATTTCTATGCACAATCACTGATCAATCAGATATTAAAATGTAATCATTGTGTATTACAGCTACAAACTAATACAAATGAGGGGAAAAAAGAAATTTTAAAATACCATTTACAATACCATTAAAAGTATTAAATGCTCATAACTCTCCTAACACCTAACAAAAGATGTATTAGACCTGTGCATGAAAAATGACAGAACACTGCTGAGAAAATTTTAGGAAAATCTGAACAAGTAGAGAGCTATAGTATGTTTTAAAAATGTGATACTACAGTACATACTATTTTGGGTTTATCCACAGTTCCTGGTTCATAACTTCTACTCTAAGGCAGACCTTAAAACCTGTAATTTTTCTCCACCAGTGTAGGTCATAGAAGCTTTAATCTTTCTCTACTCTTCTGCACTGAAATTGGTCATAAATAAAGTCTGTGACCTGGCTGTTTTTGACAGGAGGTCATAAGATCTTCCTCATTCCATCAGAGTCCTGCCCTTTCCCTGGAGAGGGGAATGCTGCACAGAGAAGCCAAGAATGCTGAGGCAGATGGGCTTTGCTGAGCTCCCCACCCAATCAGATCATACCCTTTTCATCCAATCACATTTTGACACAACTGTCCATGACTCAATCATGACTTTGGAATGACATCTCCATAAAAACTCAAGAGGTCAGATTTCGCAGCTTTGGGTGGAGGTTCCTGGAGGGTGGTATGCTGGGAGCTCTGTAGCCCTCCCGCATACCTCAGTCTACACAGCTCTTCCTTTGTAATACCCTTTATAATAAATCAGTATACATAGCTGTGTGTTCCCTTAGTCAACTAATTCAACCTGAGGAAGGGGGCCAGTTTATGGTCAGTTGGTCAGAAATACAAGTAAAACAACTTGGACTTGTGACTGGCCTCAAAGTGCGTGGGGGGAGTAGTCATGAGACAAGTGTACAACCCAGGAGATCTGACACTATCTCAGGTAGACAGTGTCATAACTGATTTAAGTTGGATGACAGCTGACTAGAGCCAACTGCTGCAAAATTGCTTGCTTGCTGGTGAAAAGAAAGCCACACCTGGTGTCAAAGTCTTCTGTGTTGATTGTGATATGAAAGTAGAGAAATAAAAGTCACTTCACTTTTCCTAACATAATTCAGAAGATGGTAAGATATTAATTTTTTCCCCTGAAATGATCCACAAAATCAATACAGGCCCAATTAAGATCCCAGTTGACTTTTATTTGGTAGGGTGAGATGATTCTACAATTCATAGAAAATGCAAAGGAGCTATCATGGCTATGTAATGATATTACAGAAAGCAATGTTGGAGGTCTTAACACTACTTGATCCAAGACATTATAAAATTATAGTAATTAAAGCTATGTGCTCATTGGTACAAATTAACACAAATATATTAGTAGAAGGGAACAAAGAATCAAGAAACAGATCGGCACATATACGGTCTTATTTTCAACAAAGGTACAAAGGCAACTCATGGGAGAGGGGATAGTTTTTTCCATTCTTTACATCAGTGCAACAGAATAGAGTCTAGAAATAGACCTACACATACATGGTTGATTTATTTTCAACAAAAGTACAAAGGCAACCCAGGGGGGAAAGAAGAAATAGTGCTTTCAGCAAATAATGATGAAACTGTAAACATTCATACCAAGAAATAAATGAAATGAACACATTTTTAAAGCTCAAAATGAATCCTATAACAAAATGCAAACTGTAAAACTTATATCAATAAAACTTCTAGAAGAAATGTGACAGAATAATTCTCATGGTCTTTGGCTTAGCAAAGACTTCTCCTTTGGTTTAGCAAAGATTTTCAGATAATTCATTAAAAACACTACCCGTTAAAAATAAATCAACATTTTGAGCTTTTACCTAAATTAGAAACTTTTCTTTGGAGGAAGTATGATTTAGATCTGGAGTGTCCCCCAAAAGCTTCACATATTTGGACGTAGTGGATTAACAATGGAACTGTGAGCTGTTGAGAGGTGAGGCCTGGCTGGAAGGGGTGGTTATCTGAGACTGGATCTGGAGGAATTGTGTCAACTTATTGAGATTGTTGAGCACCCAGGGCAGAGCTTTCAGGTACGCGTTATTGTTTGTGGGCTAGGAAGTAAGGGAGGAGCACCCACACTGGGTGTGGGCAGCCCAGCCGGCAGCTTGGACCAAAAGGAAGGAAGAAGGATTGTTTACAGCTTCTTCCGGGGAAAGTTCTGGTCTTGCCTAAGTCTCCAGACTTCACTTTGCTCCTGCTTCACTTACTTTTGTCTGCAGTGCCTTCAGCAGCTCTCTGGCCTCTGCCGTGTTTCTTCACCATTGCCGGCTGGCCCATGAATGGACTGTGTGAGACCCTCTAAGACTGTGAGGTAAAATAAGTCTTCCTTCCCTTAAATTGTTTTGGTGGTTTGGATCTGGAGTGTCCCCAGGAGCCTCATGTTCCTAGGGACACTGTGTAGTGCTGTGGGTGGGGTCTGGCTGGAAGGGGTGAGTACATGGAATTAATCTGGAGGGGCATGTGCTGGTTCCATTCTTCCTCCCAGTCTGTCTCTCTTCTACCATGTTGTGAGGATCTCTGCCGCTGGAGCTCTGGCTCTGGCTCTGGCCCTGCCCCTGCTGCAGCCCTGCCATGTGCTTCCACCATTTTCCAGCCGCCCACCCGTGAATGGACTGAGACCTTCTGAAACTGTAAGCTACAATAAATCTTTCCTCCTGAAGTAGTGGATGTTGGGTACTGAGTCAAGGTGATGAAAAAGTAACTAAGACAGAAATTGGTACCAAGAGTGGGGTCATTGCTGTACTTTACCTGACCATGTGGTTTGGAAGCCTTCTGAACCAATTTGCAGGAGGAATTTGAAAAGGTTTGGGGATGCCAGCTGGAGGAGCTTTGGAGTGCTTTGAGTCAAGCTTGATGGGAGATTCTGGTCAGAGATCAGAAGACCAGAATGCCAATAAAAGTGTGGATTGGAAAGGCCAGGCTCAAGAAGTTTCAGATGGGAAGGAGGACTGTATCAGCAGCAAGTGGCCTAAAAACCATGAGTGCTATGCTCTGGCAATAAGTCTGTCAGCATTTTGCCCTTGTCCAGAGACTTTGCCTGAAAATGCGATCAAGGGTGGTGGAGTGCTTACTCTGGAGGAGGAAATCTCAAGGCAGACTTATGTTCAGACTGTTACATGGTTGCTATCTGTGGCTCTTAGCCAGTTCTATGGTGAAAGACAGGATAAAATGGCAGAGAAAAATCATAGAGAAAGAAGGTTTGTAGTGCCAGGCCAAAATGGCCTGCGGTGGCGGGGCAGAGGAGCACAGGGAAGTTAAAGATATTAACATTAAAAAGAAGCCAAGTACTTACACTCAAGGATAAGATACCTGGAGGGCACTTCCAAAGTCAACAGGATCCTTCTCTTCACCAGCTCAAGGGTGGAGAGGCAGAAGACTGCTCTGAGAAGTGTGCCACAGGGCCAAAAGAAAAAATGTCATTTAGAGTTCAGCAGCCTGGAGTTCAACCATCTAAAAACTTGGATTCTTCTACAGCATTTGTCCAAAGGGGCCAGGCTACTGCTCAAACTAGTGGCAGACCTGGCCTTAGAGGCTTACAGAGTGCTGGAGTTGTGGGTTCACGGAGGCCTCCCCTAAGATTTCAAAAGAAGGCCTTGGAGGCCAGGCAGTGCACCCCTGGGAGGGCAATATGTGAAGTTGTAAAGGAGAAGCCAAAGATGTAGTGGAGAACCCAGGAATGTTGAGAAGCCAGGAGCGTAGATCATTGGCTAAGGAAAGCTGCCTGCCGTAAGGGGACAGAGAAGATAGAGAAATTGCAGCCTGTTGTGGGGTGGGGCCACCCAAGCCCTTTGGAATGCATATCTTTCCAGATGCTGAACAAGGGACTACAGGAATTAATCTTTGCTCTGCTCTGTTTAGGAATAGTTTTGGTCCTATTGCCTTTTATCCTCCTATTCCTCCCTTTTGGAATGGAAATGTTTACCCTCTGCTATTTTATGTTGGAAGTGCTTAACTCTTTGGTTTTAATGGGACCTCACAGGTGAGTTTGTCTTGAATCTGAGAGAAGACTATGGACTTGGAGTTTCTTTAACAGTGCTGGAACTATTAAGACTTTGGTAACTCTTGGAAGAGGACTAAACACATTTTGCTTAAGAAAGTAAACATGAGTCTTTTGGGGGCTCAGTGAGTCAATGTGGTGGTTTGGATCTGGAGTGTCTCCCAAAAGCCTCATGTTCCTATGAATATGGTGTAGGGTTGGGAGGTGGGGCCTGGCTGGAAGGGGCGGGTGCTTGGGTTTGACCTGGAGGGGCATGTGCTGGTTCCACTCTTTCTCCCAGTCTTTCTTCCACCATGTTGTGAGGATCTCTGCCACTGTAGCTCTGGCTCAGGCCCTGCCCTTGCTCCAGCCCTGCCATGTGCTTCCATTATTTTCCAGCTCACCACCTGTGAATGGGCTGTGACTTTCTGAAACTGTAAGCCAAAATAAATCTTCTTCCCTAAGTTGTGGACGTCGGGTATTGAGTCACAGCAACGAGAAAGTAACTAACACAGTTTTGGCTGTGGGGTATGTTGTCCCAGCAATGAATAAGTAACTAAGACAGAAAGATACTTTGAAGAGAATGAAAAGACAAGCCATGACCTGTGAAACAATATCTGCAAATCACGTACCTGACAGAGTCTTGTGCAGAACATATAAAGGGCTCTCAAAATGTAATGATAAAAAACAGGGCTGGGTACGTGGCTCATCAGAGGTGGAGTGCTTGTGGTATGCATGAGGCTCTGGGGGTGGGGGTGGGGTTAGGGTCGGGCAACAGCTCTGTAGCTAGCTTATAGCTGGCCATAGTGGTGCATGCTTGAAATCCCAGCCTGCAGAAGACAGAGGCAGGAGATTGTGAGTTTGAGGCCAGCCTGGGCTACATAGCAAGATCCTGTATATAAAAATAAATAAATATAATCAATACAGTTAAAAATGGGGACAATATTTTAATCAATACTTCACCAAAGAAAACATACAAATACTAAATAAGCCCAACGTCATCAGTTTTTAGGAAAACGCAAATTAAAACTTCATATGTGTATTTAAATAGCTAAAATTTAAAAAAGTGGGCCATCTAAGTGTTAGCAGAAATGCAGAAGCATTGGAACTCTCCTGTTGCTGGTAGGAGGGTAAAAAGAAACCACTTGGGGAAAGTTTGGTAGTTTCTTAAAAGGTTAACCATGCGCTAATCAGCTGGTCGGCCATTGCTGTATGATGTATTTACTCAAGGGACATGAAAACATCCCAGTGAAAATATGTGCACAAAGGCTCAGAGCAGCTTTTGTGTTGCAGTGCATACCTATAATCCAGCTAGTTGGGAGGCTGAGGCAGGAGGAACACAAGTTCAAAGCTAGTCTGGGCACTTTAGTGAGACCCTGTCTCAAGCAAAATAAACAAACAACCCTCTCTCAAAAGAGTCTAAATTATCATCAGGTACATAAACAAATTGTAATAATTTATATGATGGAATACTACTCAGCAATAAAAAGAACTAAGCTATTAATACATCATGGATGAATCTCAGAATAATTATGCTGAAAGAAATGATATGATTCTATTTAGGTATAAAACTCCAAAAATTGCAAACTAGTTGGTAATGACAGAGAGCATATCAGTAGCTGCTGTAGGATATGGGTTGGGAGTTATGGGAAAGAGAAGATGAGATCATAAAAGTGTGGGAGGAAACTTTTGGGGATGAAGGACATGTCCATGACTGTGACTGTCATGATGGGTTTGTGGGCACATACATATGCCCAAACTTTTCATATTGTAGACTTCAAATACGTGTGATTTATTTTGTGCCAGAAAAAGAGGAGATCTGGGGGTAAGGAGTAGAGGCAAATATTTCAGCATTTCAGACAGGATTTGGTCGTGGGAAGCCAGCGCTGTTGGAAGCCTCAGGAGAAGATCAGCAGGGCAAAGCAAGGAGCGCGATCAGGAGGTCCTTGCAAGGGTCCCTCCAGAGAGGTCTGGGTGGATTCTAGAGTTGGAAAGCAGAAGTAATTGAACCCGTGATCATCTAGGACCTGTCCCTGGTAGCTGGAGCGGTCACTTGATAAAACAAATCTGGGGTAAAGAAGGTTCTTGGGGGGAGGGGGCTGAAAAAAAAATCCTGCCATGTCTGCTTCTTTCTGGTTTTCTGACAGTGGTGTCCTGTGACCGCAGTGCTTTCTGCTGACCACAGCTGACTGCCTGCTTGAGCTCCACTCACTTAGCTTGGGTTCACCCAGCAAGAAAGGCCCGTGAGAGCCTGTCCCTGTACCCACCTGGCCTGAAACACAGCAACGGGCCCCAAGGGGCCAACAGCTCTTCTTGCTGATGTCAGGGCCTTTGGTTTTACCCTGAACAAACCAGGAACTGGTTTCTCTCTAAAGTTAAGTTCCTGCCTTTGTCTGCCTTGCTCTGGGTGCAAGGTGAGGTGTGCATTTTCATCCTGCATGTGATTTGTGTACAGGAGCCCAGGGTCAAGGCCTGGCTTCCCTCCCTGTCTTCACTTCTCCTCATCCCACCTTAGTTTATTCCTAAAATGCTGCAGCTGTCACTGTACCCTGATTAATGGTTGAGCCCATCAGGTGACAGAACTCTAAATATAACTGTGGCTGGCTGGCTGGTTTCCCATGCGCTTAAGCCAGAAGACCAGGACTTGTACCTCCACCAAGCTTGCAGATCCAGATCCTTACTGCCTAGGGCAGCCCTCAGAATGCAAGTACACGGTCTGATGGAGGAGGGATGGGACTCCGAGCAGAGAAAGGTGGGGGCCAAACCTAAACCAAAGGCAGAATTAGGAGCTTTGCAGAGCCAGGCCAGGTGGTGCAAATCTGTAATCCCAACACTCTGAGGAGGCTGAGGCAGAAAGATTGCAAGTTCAAGCCCAGTCTGGGAAATTGGTGACTTACAACACCCTTTTTCAAAAAAGTAAAAAGGAATGGGATATAACCTAGTGTGAAGGCTCTGGGTTCAAATCCTAGTACTGGGAGAAGAAAAAAGATTTGCAGAGTGACCTACAAACCTAAGAGACAATTCCTGTTTCACTCTTTAGTCCAGGATCTCACTCTACAGTCCAAGGTTGGGATCAGCTTGCTATGAAATTCTGAGGATAGGCTTAGTAGCCACTAATTAGCGTGTGACTTCAGGGATCCAACCATGTGGAGACTTGAATTCCTTATTTGCAATTTGGAGATTAGCAACAACAAACCAAAACACCTAAGGTATCTCTGGGGAGCAGTGTACTCCTTTAAATGCCAACTATTTGGGAGCCAGGGGTTAAAGGATCACTTGAGCCCACAAGTTCAAAACCAGCTTAGGCAACATAAAGAGACCTGGTCTCAAAAATCCAACCAACTAACCAAACAATGAACAAACAAACGAGCAGCAACAAACACCAGTATAAGATGTCTGAAAAGCAAAAGCAATATTACTGAGAACAGAGGGAAGAATAAATAGTAGGCCAAGATAAGTAAGATGAGAGTAGTAGATACTTGTCAGATTCCACCCACTTTGTGCTTCCTTATAGTCCAGTGCTGGAACTTTTGATGAAGAATGGATTTACACTGGCCGCAGAAGGATGAGACCAGTTGCACAATTAAAAGAATAACCGTATAATCCCAGTACTCTGGGAGGCAGAGGCAAAAGAGTCAAAAGCCTGGGCAATTTAGCACTTGGTGAGATCCTGTTTTGAAATCAGAAGTACAAAATTGGCTGAGGATGTGGTGTGAAAGCCTTGAGTTTATCACCACTACCTAAATTTTAAAAAACCACAATCATATAATCTCTTAATTTAATAATCATCTGAAGGTCTAATCAATGCCGCGAGACAAGGAGAAAAACCCCAGAGATATAATTGTAACTTTGAATCTAGCAATGTGGACTCAAAATTATAAGACTCAAAAGTAATCCAGTTCTGGAGAAAACAAAACAAAACAGGGCTGAGGATCTTGTTCAATGGCCAAGCACTTGTCTGGCATGTTCAAGGTACTAGGCTGAATCTACAACACTGAAAGAGGGGAGAAAAGAACTGGTCACAATAATATTTGATGAGAAGCCTAGAGAGGAAGTATATTTTTGCCAAAATTATACAAGAATGCAAGTGTTATTCTGGTTGTGATTGTCTTAGGAAGAAGGAAGAAAAAGCACTGTGGGAGACTGGCCAGGTGTCACCAAAGATCTTATTTACGATTAAACTATACATGCTTGCTTCCCTGTCATTGTGATGAGTGTTCCTCTCCACTAGTGTTTATTGGTATTCAAGGAGAAGGAAGTAAATTGGTTTCATGAGATATTTATCCAGTAGAATAAAGAAGCTTTTTGTTTTTGCCTAACCGCATAGGAATGTGACCTTGAACCACAAGTTTGGAATAATCATAAAACTTAAATATATTTATTATGACTAATTATCTTTTATTATTTAGGCTACAAATATGCTATATAATTGAATTTTCCCACCAGATTTGAAACAAACTCAATGGTTTTGTGGTAATTAACATACCATTTTTAATGAGGTATTTACGTTTCATAGGCAATCAAAGAATTGGGAGAACTAGAGAACCAAGTTTGAGGTTTTACAGTAAGACCCGGTAAGAACCACTACCAAAATCATGGCCTGGAGCTCATCTGATGAGGACATGTCTGTTGCCATTCTGCAGGGACAGGTGAGAGAATACTACTGCTGATTGCCCTGGGAAGCAGAGGCCACCAAAGGCACTGCTGCCACTACTGCCATCAGGTCCACCACTACCAATAAAGATACTCTATTTCTTCTTTTTATTTCTTAGCTTGATTCAAAATTCAGGATGCTACATCTGATTGGCTACACCTAGGCCATGCACACAGTCCTAACTGCAAAGAAGACTGGGAAAGCAAGTATTTGGGAACTTACTTTTTGTGTGGGAGGGAGGGCTATGCCATTGACCAGGATGGTTAGGATGAGGAAAGGGATTCCAAACATAGGGACCATAGAAAAAGGGTGTTGATATAGTAAAAAGGGTTTCAGAGTCTGAGAAGCAAATAAAAGTACTTTATACTGCTTAAACCAAACTATCTTCTTAATCTGTACTAATGCCCAAACAAACAAATGTCGTAAATCACCCTACCATACTGAAGGAACTCACTGTCAATAGATGACAACAGATCTGAAAGGAATTTGTAGCACTGCCAGATTCTTCTACCCACTTTCCCAGTGAGTCCATTTATTTTAGCTTTCTGAGACAGTGTTTCATATTTTTTTTTCCTTTTACCTCTTCATGTCAGAGGCATCTTTGCACTTGCCTTTAAAAGCACTCAACTTCAAAAACAAAACAAAATAAAAATCTGCTTTGAGCTCGTGCCCTCTTCCAACTTCTGATTCATTGTTCTCTTTTCTAATAAACCTCATCATTTGAATTGTCTATTCTTGTTTTTGTTCCCATCTCCAACTTTTCCTTAGGCCATTTAAAATGGGCTCTTGTCCTCACTATTCAATCAAGGTGGCTCCTGACCTACATCTCACCACAGGCAATGTTTGTTTGTTTGGTTTTCCTGCTGCCATCTCGCTGAACGTCTTAGCAGCATTTGAGAACGTTGAATATTTTGTCCTTTTTGAAACAGTTTCTTCTGGAGATCCTATGGCTTCACTCTCCTTTTTAAATTTTTTTTTTATTTTCCTCCTCCTTCATTCTTAGTTGGCTGTTCTCCTTTACCTCCGTCCACTCTCTAAGCAACGTGCAGGCCCTTCACTTAATTTCTTCTCCATGTATTTTTTCAAATTTCCCGTCAACCTTTTTATTTTGAAAAGCTTCAGTCTTACCAAAAAAATCAGAAGAACAGTGACTGCAGAAAGTCATATACTCTCCGGTGAAATTCGTCAGTTGTTAATGTTTTGGCAACATTTGTCTGCACATACTATTTCTCTCCTCCTTTCCAACTGCTCTATTCATCTTTTTGCTGAGCCATTTGAAGTTTCAATCGATATAATATTCCCTAAGTACTATGGCATGTAAATTCCAAGACTGGAGTAAAGAGTTTCTTAAAGAATTGTAGTACAATCATTATGTTTTAGAAAATTAGCAATAATGGTGAAAATGCAACTCAGAGAGAGCGTGGGCCTGTGGACCTGGGTCTGATCCCCAGAACCACAAGAACAGAAAGACATTTTTTAAAAAAACCAGTAAGTTAACATCATCTAACATATAATTCATGTTCAGATTTCCCCAAAACTTTGAAATATGACTTTTTAAGAATTTTTTAAAAATTCAAGACCTAATTAAAATTTAATTATTACATTTGCTTACTATCCCTCTGTTTTTATTATATAATAAGTAGCATCTTTACCTACCTATCTTTTTTCTTCTATTTCATAACATTAACTTCTTTGTAAAAGCCTACTCTTCTAAGATGCATCTTATATCAGTGGCTGTCCACCTGGGTGATTTTGCCCCCTAGGGGACATTTGGCCATGTCTGGAAATGTTTGTCACAATTGGGAAGGTACTACTGGCATCTAGTGGAAACAGGTCAGGGATGCTGTTAAACATACTGTAATGCACAGGACGGTCCCCGTGACAAAGAACTACCCAGCCCAAAATGTCTCAACTGAACATCAAACAGTGTCTGCTTGGCTGGAATAACAAGAATTCAAAGAAAGGCTTGGTCAGAGGCCACTGTTACCTTTAAATCATGTGCTGAGACCAGAAACCTAAGATGATGGTAACTGAGAGTAGCATTAATTTCTTCAATTTGTCTTAGTGCCAAAAGGGGAATTGTTGAATAAAAACTAGAGGCACCATTGCTTTGCACTGAGCTCCTACCCTAGGGCACGAGAGATTGAGTTAAAAATCAAAATGGAGCCACTCACACAAAAGTTCTGAGATAAAATTAAACTGTTCATCTGACCCTTCAAGAAATCAGGATTACTGAGATAACAGCCATATTTCCCAAGCAGACTAGTTTTAGTTGGCAGGGTAATGAAGTTCCTTCTGACTTAATCCTCACACAAAAGAAGTAACCTGAAATAACCTGATGTTAGCCATGACTTATTTCTCTATTGTTCTGTCTTTCTGTCCCTTATTACAAGAAAAATAAGTTTGAAATGACCAACTTGCTGAAGCAGGAAGATTATAAATTTGAGTCTAGGCTGGGAAATTTCGGGACTTAGCAAGACCTTGTCTCAAAATTAAAAATAAAGAGCTAGGGATGTAGCTCAGTGTAGTCCCTGGTTTTAATCCCAGGTAGCATGTACTCAAAACAACAACAATAAAAAAAGTAAACTAAAGTGATGCACACCTAGATGCATCACAAATGGTCCAAAGCCAATGTCAAAGGGCAAACACTGACAGAAGCAAGAAAAAGGCATATTGGGCTGGAGGAATGGCATAGCAGTTAAATACTTGCCTATCAAGCACAAGGCCCTGAGTTCAATTCTCCAGTACCACATATGCTGGACGTGGTGGTACACATCTGAAATCCCAGCACTTTGGGAGGCTGAGGCAGAAGGAACGCTGTGTGAGTCCAAGGCTAGCCTGGGCTACAAAGTGAGCTCAGGAGCAGCTTTGGGCTATAGAGCAAGAGCAAGACCCTCTCTCTCTCTCAAAAAAAAAAAAAAAAAAAAAGCAGCATCTCTTCAGGTAAAAGAGATCCTCTAGAACAGATGACTTTTCATTGAAAACCACAGCAGCCAGAAGGCAGTGGGTTGACATATTCAAGTATTGAAGGGAAAAGTTTATCAATGTGGAATGATAATATTCAACAAATTAAAACTTCAAAACTGGAAAGGAAAGTCATTCTCAGATACACAAATATTTCATTACTAGCAGACCAGCTCTACAAAGAATACTAATGAAGGGAATTGTTTAGGCTGAAGTGAAAGGACAAAGGACAGAAATCCAACACCATACAAATAAATGAAAAGGACTAGTAAAGAGGCTTTATATGTGAATATAAGACAATAAAATTTATTTTTGTTTATAATTTCTCTTATTTGATTTAAAAGAAAATTGTATTTATACTTATTTGTTCTTTTATAGTACAGATTAGCAATAATTATAAAGCTGTCTTTATGGGCCTATTTATTTCCTAATTACTAATCATTAGTAATCATATGAAATGTAAGCGGACTAAAGACTTTAACCTAAATGTGAAGATTGGCAATAGATAAAAAGTTATACATGTTTCAAGAGCTGTATTATAAATTCACATACACTAAATGGATGGAAAAATACTTGGTGCCAATAATTGTTTTTTTGTTTGTTAGTTTTGTTTCATTTTTTGGAGTCAGGTTCTCACTGTATAGTCCAGGTAGGTCCTGAACTCACTGGTGTAGCCCAGGGTGGCCTCCAACTCAAGACAATCTTCCTGTTTCAGCCTCTCAAGTGCTGGAATTAGAGGCATAAGCTACCATGACTAGCTCATGTGATGCTGGGGAACTGGACCCAGGCATTGCACTTGCCATGCAAGCACTCTAACCACTGAGCTATGCCCCCAGCCCCGGGCCAATAGTTTTTAAGAGGAACAGAATGGCTATGTTACACACCTTGTATATAAACATACTTGAAGACAAAAATTGTTACTAGAAACAAAGTCATTTTATAATGACAAAAGGTTAATCCATCAGGAAAAAAACTAACAATTATAAACATACATGTGTCTAACAACAGAGGAGTCTCATGAACTGACAGAACTGAAGAAGGAAATAGAAAATGCAACTATAACAGTTAAAGGATTCCACTCCTCATTTTCAAAAATGGACAGGACAATTAGAAAGAACATCAATAAGTTAACAGAACACTTCAACAACCCTCTCTGACAAGCGAGCATAACACAAATCTGACAAAAGCAGTAAACACATTATTTTCAAGTGTACATTTAACTGATTTTCCAAAATAGATTATGTATAAGACTATGAAATCATTCTCAATAAACTTAGAAGTGAAATAATACAAAGTATGTTCTTAAACCACAATGGAATGGAATTAGAATAGAGGGTTTTTGAAAATTGAAAATGACATGGAAGTTAAACAGCATACTTCTAAATAAAATGGGTCAAAGAAGAAATAACAATAGAAGTTAAAAAAGAAGTTAAAAATTGAGATAAGCAAAAATGAAAATACAACGTATGAACATGGACTGCAGGTAAAGCACAGATTATAGTTATAAATTCACATATTAACAAAGAAGAAAGATTTCACATAAATAACCTAAAGTTGTATCCTAGTACACTAGACAGCTTGTATCTTACTAGACTAACCTTGCACTTGACCTGAACTTGTACACGGAAAATCCTAATACTGCTGTTGTCTGGATCTGGAACATCCCATCTCCCAAAAGCCTGTGGAACTAATGGTACTGTGTGCTTTTAAGAGGTGGGGCCTGGTTAGAAGGGGCAGAGCACTGGGGCTTGACCTGGAAGGGGTGGATCACTGGGACATCATCTGGAAGGATACATGCTAGCTCTTCCCTCCCTCGCTCACTTGGCTTCCTGTCCACCATGCCATAAACAGATTCCTATGGACAGGCCAGTGCCTTATGCTTCTGCCATTGCATTTTCATTATTACTAAAGAAACCCTGTACCCATTACTCCCTAGTTCCTTCCCCCACTAGCCATTGGCACCTACTAATCTACTTTTTACATACATGGATTTCCCTCTTCTGAACATTCCAAAAGTTTGCAGTTCCAGTCTAAAATGGAATGATATATTATTTTATCTTTTGGGTTTAGCGTCTCTCACTGATTTTAGGTTTTCAAACTTCATGTTGTAGCACACATCAGTTTTTGTTTCCTTTTGTGATCAAATAATATCCCACTGTATAAGTATATTAATATTACATTTTATCACTTTATCAGTTGAAAGACATTTGGGTTACTTCCATATAACACTGCAGTGAACATTTGGGTAGTAGTTTTTATTTGGTATATATTTTCATTTCACTTGATTTTATACTTAGACTTTCTGAGGCACATGCTTATTTTTTCTCACAGTTTTTAAAATTCAGTTGTCTTATTACTGTGTTGCTGAGACAGAATACTCAACATCTACAACATCTTTCTGTTTATTTAGCTCATAGTTTCAGAAGGTCTTAGTCCATTCATGGGCAGCTGGCAGTGACAGAGCACATGGCAGAGGCCGATCTGGAGGAACGTGTTACCACATGGCAGACAGGAAGCCATATCATCGTGGAAGGACAAAGCTAGCATGTCCTGGTCATGTCCCAGTGATCTGCCCCTTCCAGGTCAAGTCCTATGGTTCCAACCCTTTGACCAGGCCCTGTCTCTCAATATCATGTTGCTATCAGTGTTCCACAACATCTAAAAACATGAGGCTTTTAAGGGACATTCCAGATCCAAACCATAGCCTTCCACCCCTGGTCCTCGAAAGACTCATGTCTACTTCCTTATGCAAAATGTATTTAGTCCTTTTCTAAGAGTTGCCAAAGTCTTAAGAATTTCAGCACTGATAAAAATAAATGCTTAATTTTATTGTTGGTATAATTTTCTATTAAAAAGATTACCAAGTCCAAGGATAAATAATATGCATATATAATTTTGTATTCCCTCTATAGCATTTGTTCCATGTTATACTCCCAACAGCAACTGCAACTGAGTGATTTTTTTTCCTCATAGCTTCATTAACAGACTGGGCTGCTATCTTTTGAATTTTGTCAATATGTGGGTGAAAAACAGTATATCAGTGTTGTTTCTGTGTAAATTTTGTATTGAAAGATGGCGTGCACCTTCCTGTATAATTTAAAGGGTTTCAAAGACTTTTGAAATGGACTTCCATGTTCTTGTCCATTTTTCTAAAAGTTTTGGGTTATGTTTCTCCTGATTTTTTAAAGATCTCTTTGTATATTTTGACCCATAGCTAAAAATTTTTATCTAAATACTACTGAATTACAAATATACACCTCTGCATCTGAGCTCCAGAAGTGTGTAATCAATTAGCGTCTTGACATTTGCATTTACAAGAAAAATTGGTATGTCTGATCTGCCATGGCGAAAGCAAAACTGTATTTTCCCTCTCGGCAGATCTTCATCATAACAAATAATACACCAAAATCTGGCCTCTTCCTTTATCTCCTCTGATGTAACCTTAGATCAAGCCACCGTTGTTTACCTCCCTGAATGTAGTGGCACCTTCTAACTTGATACCCCATTTCAACCTTTCCATTTTTCCTCCCCCAAAGTCCATTTTTCCAAATAATGACCAGGATGATCTCTTTAAAAGTGTAAATTAAATCCTATGAAAATGTAGGTTGAGGAGGATAGATTTAGGGGATAATTCTCTAAAAATCTGTATTTACAATTTTTAAACTAGAATTTTACAGGGTAATTATAAAACAAGAAGTAATAAAGGAAAACAATATTTGAAGATATCTGGAAATTCCAAAAACTATCAATTAAGATTGTTTTGGAGGGTTGCCTGGTAAAAATGATTAGCAGTTATCAATAGGAAAAAACCCACACATTTTGGAGTCATATGCACATTGGTTTGATTTGGGCTAGTCCATTAACCTCTCTAAGCTCTGGAATAATAATGAGGCCTACTTTAAAGAGTTGTTTTAGGGACCAAGGATATAAAGAGTGCATAATGGGTACTTAGTAAGTAATGGGTATTATTAATGGTTAAAATTATGGCCTGTAGGGCTGGAAGAGTAGCTCAGCAGTTAATGCACTTGCCCAGAAGTGCAAGGGCCTGAGTTTGACTCCCAGCACCATATAAACTGAATGTGGTGGCATACACCTGTAATCCCAGTACTCAGGAGGCTGAGGCAGGAGGACTGCCACATGTTCAAGGTCAGCCTGGGCTACAAAGGAAACTCAGGACCAGCTTGGACCACAGAGCAAGACTCTGTCTCAAAAAGAAAAAAAAAATGACCTATAACTCAATAAGAAGTGAAAAGCAGACATATACAATGTTGACCAAATAATCCCACAATTTTAATCTACATACTATAGATCTTACCACCAAGAGTTCCTGAACATTTGGTTTGGATACTGTTAGTGTTACTTGTTTGTTTTCATTTATTCATTCAATAAGTATCACTTACATTAGGCACTAGATATACAATATTAGGCATAAGCAACTCTGCCCCTATTTATGGGGACTTGACATCTTTCCCTACTGAGAGAAAGCGACACATTTCTAGCTGGCAAGATATGATGCTGCTTATTCATATGAACATTGGACCCAGAGAACTTGAATCTATTACTCACTAGGTTTATGAGTCTGGATAAGTAACTTAACCTCTCTGTTCCTAACATACACAAAACAGAGTTGACAATAGGATCTTCACAACCAGTATTTCCATCATATGTTCTTACAGGAATTAAATAAGAAAAGGGCAAAGTACTTGGATTACCTGGTACATGGTATACACTAGCACATGTCAGCCATTTTTGCTTCTAACCAGTTTTGCCATTGTTGATTTTATAATAGAGGAATTTTCACCGAATATAGCACACACCTGTAATTCCAGCTACTTCAGAGTCAGAGGCAGGAGGATTGCAAGTTTGAGGTCAGCTTGGGCTTAAATATAGACTTTCTCCAGAACAAAACAAAACAAAATGTGGCCTTGGATGTAGTTCAGCACTCCTTGGGTTCAATTTTTGTACCACAAGTTAAAAAGGGGGATTCCAAGATAAGCACTGAAAACACTTGTTGATTATCTAGTGTGTATATATATATATATATATATATATATATATATATATATATGTCAAGTAATAATGGATCTGTCCTTGTATTATTAATCAATAGCTAATACAGAACTGGAGTAAAAACTTCTAATCATCATGAGATAAGCAATGTGATATAATATCTGTCCAAAGCAAAGAAACTTGACATTTTAGCCTTAGAACCTTATCTAGTGTAAATGAAACAGTTCTGATAGAATTTTTGCAAATAGTGATAATTTCTACCTTAAACCCCTAGGGATACCTTCATAGACTGGGTTCTAAGGTCCAAATCCCTGTATCCCAGGATAGATATTACTTTTTGAGGAAAAAAAAAGGAATGGGGGGGGAGGAAGGGAAGAGGAGTGAAGGAGAGGAGGAAGCAGGCATTGATAGGGGTACCAAGGGTTAGGTATTTGATGTTTTTGTTCTCCTGATGTACTACAAGACAGGTCAATAATTTATTCCCACTTTAGAGGTAAGTGAACAGGGGCTCAAAGGGGTTAAATAATGTGTTTTGGATAAACAGTTAATCTTTGCCAGAATTTTCAGGTGTTTTGATTTGAGGCCTGGGCTCTTCCAAGGATAGCGACCTGCACCTTTGGAGAATGTGTGAGGAAGTCAGCTTTCTATCTGGAGACCTCTCCCATAGGCTCCTTGCTGGGGAGAGGGTTGCAGGAAAGGGTAGGTTAGAATAATGATCACTGACAGCCATCTCCTTTTCTAGGTCCCAGGAAGGGAAGGTAGCTACTTATGGCCCAAAGGACTAGAAAATCGCTGGAGAGAGAGGGACAAAAATGGAAGATCACTTGGTTGAGGACATCAGATGCCTGGGATCTTCCTGGGAAGACTTATTGATGAAGCTAGTATCTAGGTTCTGATTTCCCAAGAGTCTCCACATGTCTGGGAGCAGACCCAAGAGGAGGGTCTCTGATTGTGGTCCTAAGTTATACTGAAGCTACCCCTGACTGAAGGCCAGGGAAGGATGGTGCCCAGCTATACCACTCTTCCCTTCTTGATCTAACACTCTGGCTCTCAACAGCATGATTGCTATGTATCAATAGAGCCCTAAGTTGGGACACCTGGTCTGACAGTCATGTTTGTATTTACAGAAATCACAAGGCAGAATTTTTGAAGTAGAATATTTCTAGGAGACTTAAGTTTTCTACTTTGTGTCTACTGCCTGACTTTAATTTCTGTGAGGAGTAAAATGAAATAAAGCACCAGGTAACTTCAATGGCACACACATTATTTATTACCATTAGTATTACAGGGCCTTGGAGCTAATAGGACAATAAAGATTGTCTAATACCCCAGGAATCTATTCTGCAGCACATCTCATCAGCTGCCAGCCAGCTCTGCTCACATTTTTTCCAGTATCAAGGAGCTCAGTGCCTGAAAGACTGTCCCTTCTCTCTCTGATCAGTTTTAGGGGATAGAAAGCTCTTTAGATCAAGTTTAAGTCTATCATGTTACAGACTGGGCATTTGTACTTACAGGCCCCTGGAGATTTGAGGACAGGTCTCATGGCTTCCCTAGTCATCGCCATCTCACTATGTACTTTTCTTTGATATTCCATGTATTTTGCACAGGATAATTTTTAGATGTTTTCATTTCTCAGGGCTTCATTCACTGTAAGGCAGTCAGTGTCACCTTACTAATAATGGTGCATAGGACAAATCCAGTCAACACAGTTGATGTGACCTGATCATGACAAAATTACCTATGATCTGTACTGTGTTACTCTTAATAAAGCTCAAAGTGAGTGCTTCCCAGCAGTTTCATAAAAGTGGGCCATTTTAGGTTTATAATTGGCAAATGTCCCTAAGTTGTCCTCACCTAAACTATGTCAAAATTTGTGTGGTTGTGTGGGGCTGGAGGAATAGCTCAGTGTTTAAAGTCCTTGCCTAGCAAGTGCTAAGTACCTGAGTTTGACTCCCCACACCACATAAGCCAGGTGTGATGGTGCATGCCTGTAATCCCAGCACTCGGGAGGCTGAGGCAAGAGGACTGATATGAGTTTAAGGCCAGTCTAGGCTACATAGTGAGTTCAGGACCAGCCTGGGCTATAGAGTGAGACCCTCTCTAAAAAAAAATGTGCTTCTCAGATTTGCAATCAGTACCCTGAATCCATGGGAATTGGTTCCAGGGCACCTCCCTTCTTACTGCCTGCATACTATCAAAAAGCTGTGGGTGCTCATGTCCCTTACACATAAAATGGCTGACCATATAGTTTATAGCAGCCAGCACCCTGGAAAGTAGGCTTTTAGGTGGTCTTTTTACTGGCATGCCACTCCCTTGCCAGTCCTGAAATCACTGTTGTGACTAAGCTCATTCTGTGATACTGGTTCTCCTTTTGTCTTTACAACTATTTGCTATTTACTCCTAGTTTATTTTTGCCTGTTTTGAAAATTTATATAAGTGAAATGGTATATGCTTTTATAATTTTCTTCTTTTTCTCAAAATTATCTTTGTGGACTTTATCTGTAGCTTGTTTTCATTGCTATACAGTGTTCCAAATAAGTTTTACAAGATTTAAATCTGCTCTAATATCTGTGAACATTTGGGTCATTTATTTTACTGTATTATAAGCTATGCTGTTATGAATACTCTTTCATGTACCGTCCAGGGTACCCATAAAATATAATTGATAAGTAATTATTTCACATCTTCTTTCTCAATTTCCTTTAGAACACAAAAGTCATATCTTTTACCTCAATAAAGGCTGTTAGCACACACAGTTTTCTCTAGATTAGATACCTAGGAGTGGAATGGCCTTGTCTTAAGGTTTACCTAAAAATATGAAAATGTGCTTAACTCTTGATGCTCCTGACTTCGAAAGTACCTTTGCAACCTTTGCTGCGGGAGTACTAATCAGATGCCTGACCATTTCTGAGTGACTTTCATCTTAAGGACTTGGTTTCCAGTGTACTATCAAGGGAAGTAAATGTGCTACTCTTTCACTGAGAGGAGCCTCTTCTGTGGAGGACATCAGCATCTGCTATCTTTATGGCTTCAGTCTCCTATTAATCAACACTGCCAGACAGAGAGGGTATGTTGGCCACTGTATTCTGGCCAAAGTTCTCCTTGCTGAGCATGGATTTGCTGATCAAGGAAGTCTATACATAAGGGATGAACGATCTTCCTTGGTATCTCAAAGGCATATATTTGGGAATACTAATGGCTCAAAAAATCAAAATCTAGGAACTGGAGGAATAGCACACTGGTTAAACCACTTGCCTACCAAGCACAAGTTAAGAGTCACCAGGACCACATAAAACTGGGCATGGTGGCGCATGCCTGTAATCCAGCACTCAAGAGGCTGAGGCAGGAAGATTGCCATAAGTCCAAGGCTAACTTGGGTTATATAGTGAGTTCAGGACTAGCCTAGGCTATAGAATGAGACCCTGTCTCAAAAAAATACAAGTCTAAATATAAGCTCTCTCCTAATGTTAGGGAGACCTGGGGCAAAAAAAGTATGCCATATGTCTGCCTAAATTATAAACCACTCTAAATAATTGGTAATCTTAATATAGTCTATTCCTCAACAAATATACATATTTAATGATATTGAAGAGCAGATTCGAATTTAGAACACCTGCACTCCTGGGATTCAGCTACTCCAGTAAAGGGGTGAGAGGCAGAGGCCCAAGCAGGACTGCTGGCCTGGGGCTCGCCCGTCTGCTTTAGGTACCTCTATCTGACATCATCACAGACCTGTGGACAGAGCAGGGCTCCCTCTCCAAAATGCAGCCGGCTGTTGGAACTTGGGGGAATATGCAGTGTCTGCCCCTGGGAGGAAAGAGACCACGGCTTCACCCATCTTGGGAAGGAATTCCGGAGTCAGGAGTGTCCGTGACTTTGTCGTGAAGGGCCAGACTTTGGGAACTCCTGGCTGTGGGGTGGGTATGTGGCCCTGCATGTGCAGAGCGCCTCATCGGCCTAGCGTAGGCTCTCTAGCACAGGTATAAAGGCAGTCCCTTCTGTGTGATGTTTCTCGCTCATCATGAGTGCAGGCATCATGTCTGGCTGTACACTCCGCTGTTACCGGGTCGGCCACATACAAGTCAGACACAGTTGCTAAATGGCAGGTACGCTGCCCGACGCACCAGAAGACATAGGGCCCGGTTCTTTTGGAACATGTCTTTCTACTTTATTACCTCACTTAAACTTTTTTAGGCATTATACAGATTAAAGTTCCAAGAGGTTAAGGGACTCTCCCAAGGTCACGCTTAATAGCGGAGGTGAAGGAAGGACCAGCACTCCACCGTCTGGTCTCCTCTCCTTTATTTGTTACGTACGTACGCATGTACGCGCCTATGCTTGTAGGCACGCGGCTGTGCAGGAAGCGGAGCCTCTGGTCGAACCCACCTCCCACCCCCAGCCCAGCGTCGCGGTGCCCCATCCGCGCGGAGCCGCCTGGGCGCTCGGGCAGCGGGCCGCCCCCTCGCGGAGCCTCCCCTCCCGCCAAGCCGCGCCCCGCCCCTCAGGCCAGCGTCACGTGCCGCCCCATCCCCCCGCGCCTGCGCACTGCTTATTTCCCGCTGTCAGGATGAGGAGGCGGAGGTCGGCGCTCGGGTCCGTCTCTGCCCGCGGCTGTGGCGGCGCCGGCGGCTCCAGCCTTAGCGGTTCCTCCCTGGGCGGCGGCGGCGGCGGCTCAGTCAACGCCTTCTCCGCCAGCTGAGTCCACAGCCCGGAACGCCGCTTCCCCGCCCCTTCCCGCTCCCCGAGGCCGGCCGCCAGGCCATGGCGCAGCCGGGCCCGGCTCCCCAGCCTGACGGTAAGGCGCCCACCACGGCAGGCGCGGCGGGCGCGGCCTGTTTGGAGGCGGCGGCGTGGCGAGGGGATTTCGGGGCGCGCGGCTGGCAGGATACGCGCAGGCCCCGGGGGTGACGCGCCGAGAGGGCGTCGTCGGGGCCTGGGCGGTCGCCGCCGGGGAGGGGGCGGAGGCGCCGAGGCCGCGGCTCGCGGCGGGCGGAGGGAGGGCGTGGGGAGACTGCGGAGACCTGGCAAAACCGGGAGATCCAGAGGGAGGAAGCCGCCGTGGGCAGCGGTGGGTCTGGCACGTGGAGTCTGCCCGTGGGGAAGATAGAAATCAGGAACATGTGCTGTATTCGTCAAAAAAAAAAATCTTTCGCTCTGGCTCCAATCTGCGCCCCCATCTCTCGGTCCCTGCTTTACACTCTGCACTTATTTTTGTGCATTAAAAGGGGGGGGGGGACTTATTTCTTAGCTTCAGAGTGCTTACCTAGGTTAATTCATGCCTAATTTGGCCATAAAGATGGTAACATGTGTGCAAAATAATAGGTTAATGATTTTTGAGTGTTAGGGTAGTGGCATTGGTGTCTGGAGAATGCCCGAATCGAGGAAACGTGCCTTTATTTATTTTTTCCTCACGGAAATGGGGAGTCTCTGTTTCCATGTGCCGTGGAAACACTGGGCTCATGTGAATCTCCTGCCTGAGCCTCCCTTGGAGTTGTGACTACATGTGTACCCAGCTTTGTCGTTTACAGCATTTATATTTTATATTCTTGGAAGGAGAGAAAAATCCCATCCTAAATAATCCAAGTTGATTATCAGACCCTTTCATGACCTTGTGGGAAGAGGACTAGAATTTATCACCTGGAATTACATTTGCAAAGAATGTTCTTGGCCTTTGGCAAGATCCTTCTGTATCTAATTGAGGAAATTCTTTCAGGTGTGTAATCTGTAGTCAGTCTTTTGTTTGTTTAGCCTCTTAAATGTGAGTAGAGTATTGAAATACGATGCTTGGCATAGAAGGTACTTAAAAACTTGCCTTTGTTTAAAGTAGTAGTCTCTTGAAATAACTTTTGCTGAAAGCCTTACTGTCTGTGCTTGATTTTAGGGATCTGGAAGCAATGTTATCAGATTCTAAGGCTCTTGGAGCTTTCTGAGAAGTATGCTCCAAACTCTCTTAGCCCCTAGTTAGTGTTTTGTTAGTTGCCTAAGGAGAGAAGGCCAGCACCTTGACGTGTGTAAGAATCCCTTTGCTGTTTCTGTTCCAGAAGAGAAGGGAGAGATTTCTCTGGACCATCACAGAGAGGAAACGGGGATTCTCAGGCTACATTTTTATTCCCACCTTTACAGTTGGTACCAGGAAAGAAAACTCTGCCTTTCACAAACCCTCCTTTGTTACTACACACAGAGACAGAATACAGAGAAAGCTCAGTGACTTCTAATCGGAGGTAGAGGTATGCATAGCTGGCTGCTGCCTTCTCTTGAGTTCCATGGAAACAAATGTCTAGGGCAGCTCAGGTGACATGACAGTCTGGAATCTAAATTTCGTTTCTCTTAATTAAGATGTGAAATGGTCTTGTAAATAGGCAGAAGTGACTAAGCATTTGAAAGAGGCTAGGAAAACATTAGCTTTTGAAAATCTTGTATTGTTGCTATTCTTAGTGCAAGTTTATTTCCTATTTTTCAAATCTTGTGACTATAGGCAGGGATTTAGTTTGCATGGATTGCACCTTTTAAACTTTAATGATAAATTAATGTAATGTGTGAACAGCCACTGTTTGTGAAAGAAGAGAGAATTTGGAGTGAGTACTTTGCATTGCGTGTCTGCTGTTTTATCATTAGAGGTATAATTTTTCTGCTTAATTGAGCTCATAGTACTACAGCCTGCCTGCTTGCCTGCCTTCCTTTCTTTTTGTGGTACTGGGGATTAACCCAGGGCTTCACACTGACATACATCTGCAGCCCATTTTTTAAATTTAATTTTATCTTTTTATTTTGAGACAGGGTAAATAGTTGATAAATAGTTGGAATGTGAATCCAACAACGATGATAAGTTGCTCATACTGAAACTCACAGCTCTCTGTTGCCCATCCTGGAACTCAGAGTTTTCTTGCCTCAGCCTCCTAGAGTGCTGGAATTACAATCGTGTGCCATCCAGTGCATATTTGGACAACTGTAGTTTAAAGCACACTTGAATTTCCTGGCCCTATTGACTTAAAACGCAAAACTATTGTAGAATTCTTCTGCATCACTCTTGCTGTGCATGGTGTTTGACTTTACTTCCTTTTATTCCATGTCAGAAACAATAAATAGTCTTTTATGGCCTTGCCGTTTCCTTTTTGGCACATCTTGCATTGTTTTTCTTGGGATAGAGTAGATTAAATGAAAGTAGATTTGTGTATAACTGATGGAGCGAAATACAGAAATTAAAAAAAAACATTTCCTTATTTTGTAAATTTTGGAAATTGATTTTTGGATGGTATATGTTTGCTCATTTGAAATAGTGGTGATTTTAATTAACAGATTTCAGTTGACTATTTTTCTTTGAGAACTCAAAAATACTGTAGATACCTTTAGATTTTACTTTAATTCTAGTTAAATTATTTTAGAAGGGCTTTCTCTAATTTTACTTAATTTTTTAATTTAAACATACCGTGGTCTTTTTAATCCTTCCTTTAAAAAATACATAAGGCTGAGTGTAGTGGCACATGCCTATAATCTCAGTATTCTGAGAAGCTAAGGTAGGAGGATTGTAAGTCCAGATGGGCTATTTAGTGATTTAGTAAGACTATCTCAAAAAAAAAAACCAGACCTTTTAGTGTTTTTATCATAAATAAAAGACAGATGTGAACATAGGTATTTTTTGGCTGGCTCAACGTTTTCATAGTGTATATAAGTATAAAAACATCACATAATATCTCATTGATGTGTATAACTTTAATGCTCTATGTGCATACAGTAAAAATATGCATCTTAAGACATAAAAGTATGTCTTCCACCATTTCCAGGAGGTGATCTCTGTTATCTGTACTGTTTTGACTTTTTCTATAGCTACGTAGGTATGCTACCCTTTATCCCTGAAATGAACATGCTTTACTTACATAGGCCCGCAACTTGCCTATGTTATTTAAAAGCTGTTAGCTATCGTTACATACTTGAAAATGACTGTATGGCCATGTAATGTGCTGTAAACATTGCAGGCAATATCTCAGGAAATCTTCACATCAGTGAGGTATAGACATTATTAATATCACCACACTTTTTATTAATGTGAAAACTGAAGCACAGAGAAGTTAAAGAACATGCCTGGAGTTGGACAAGTAGTAAGAAGGGGACCCAGGACTCAAATACAGGCCATCTGATGTCAGGCTGTCTGGCATGTTACATGGACCACTGTCCATGGCAGTGTTATGTCTACTTCATCCTTAGTATAAACCTTTCTACCACATGCAGGTCCCATGCATGATTTATTTGCCTTTTTAAAATTGTTGGACAAGTAGATTGCTTTCAGTTTTTTCCATTTTATAAGCAGTACTATAATGGATGTCTTATATATATTTTTCAAGTACTCCTTCTTAAGATTACTGAATTAAGAGACACGGATTCGAGGTGATTTAAATTTTAATAGTTATTGCTAGTTTACTCTCAAAGAAGATACCAAGTTATATAGTTGGCAGTAGTTTAAGAGAGTGGATTTCCTCTGCCGTCTTACAAGTTGTATATGATGTTAGTTGATTTAAATTTGTATCTTATAGATTTTTTAAAAATAGTGTTCTTCAGTAAACAAATACATGGGTACCTAAATGATGCCAACTGCCCTACAAATGCTCTAGGAAACAGATATGAGCAAAACCAGATTCAGTTCCTGTTTCTACATAGTGAATCATAATTAGATGATCCCACACATAGTTATAAAACTATTTATTTTCCTAATAGGTATGTTCTTGCCTGGCACAATTCTATGTAGTTAGAATGCATCAGTTTGTAATAAAAGTATTAACCCTTCCTTAGTGTTGGAGAAAAATATATTAATAAACATTAGCAAATGATATGAATTATTAGTCTGTAAGTACTGAAGAGAAAGGACAAAGAGCGGGATAAAGGGAAGGGCATGTGGCAGATTTTTAAATAGAATGGTCAGTGGTAGCCTTATTAAATAAAACCACATTTGTGCAAAGGAGATAATCCATTTGGAGGGGATAAGCCATGAGGATATATGGAGGAAGAGTATTACAGGTAAAGGGATCAACTTTTGGAACTACGTTGAAGGAGCATGTTTCAGGAATAAAACTAATAGGTTTTCCTGATGCACTGATTATGGAATGCAAGAGAAAGAGAAGTCAAGGAATTTGAAAGGTTTTCAACCAGTGCAACTCTGAGAGATACACAATAGTGTCATGCCTATAACTGAGGCAGCTGACCAATTTATGAGAGGCCAGGAAAGATTTCTGAGGAAGGAGTTCAGTCAGATCTGATGGATGATCAAGAGTCTCGTGGAGAAAGGAGGGTGAGTAAGAACTGGTGAGTGCCTGGAATAGAGAGAGGTAGGGTGTGAGGTGAGAATGGGCTGGCCCGAATGATATTTGTTCTTAGAGCTGTTGAACAGCATTAAGCTGACTTTTTAAAAAATTTGTACTGATCATTAATTTTTTTTAGTTGTTATTAGCCATCTTTGTTTCTTTTCCTGAATTGATTGTTTACATCTGTTGTCCATTATTTTGGGTTTTCCTTTTCTCATTGATTTGGAAGAGCTCTTTGTAAATTATATTAGACATTTGGTATGTGTTAAAAAAGTTCGGTCTCAGAGTTTGTCATTTACCTCTTTTTTATTGTGCAGAAAGAAATTTTTTTAGGGCCGATCTGATCATTTTTTTCATTTATAGTTTTTGAATTTCTTGCTTTGCTTAGGAAGATGTCCTCAGCTCCCATGATGACTGCCCTCCCTTCTTAGGTCTTGCTGAGGAAGACCTGTTAAACTTGGTGTTTACTATACCCCAAATTTTAATTTTCAACACTTTTATAGTTGTCTTTTATATTTAGTTCTTCAATTCATCGAGAATTTGTTTTAACAGGAAAGTTTAATATAAAGTTTACTAATGGGAGATTATGTACTAAGAGAAAAGAAAACCCTGAAGAATAGTTATAGCAGATAGGAGGAACAGCCACTGCATCCATGCCTGGAAGCCACTCTTTTAGTTGCTTAGAGAAGTTTCCTGCATCTGCAAATTTACTTTTTCTGTGATACAGGGATCTAACATTTTTATCCAGAAAGACAGTCAGTTGTCAAAACTATTTGTTCAATAATTTATGTATTTGGTCTGTTCACTGTGACTTGGATATTTATTTATTTATTTGAGACAATGTCTCACTGTGTAGCCCAGGCTGGTCCTGAACTCACTGTGTAGCCCAGGGTGTCATTGAACTCAGGCAGTCTTTCTCTTTCAGCCTCCCATGTGCTGGGGTTATTGGTGTACGCCATCATGCACAGCTGTTATGTGGTCCTGGGATATAGAATCCAGGGCCACTTGCTTCCCTAGGCAAGTGTTCTAATCACTGAGCTATACCTCCCAGCCTGGTTAATCTCTAGCTTTTAAATTTACAGATGTTTTTAATCCGAATCACAAGTCCAGCATCTAACCCACAGTTTTGTCACTCTGATATCAATGTGCAGTATCCTAGAATTGTGTCATAGCCTTAATTATGTCTTACTTGACTACTACCCCTGTACAGAACTGCCTTTGAATATGCACTCTCCCTCTACTGCCCCCCGCACCCCCCCACCCTGCCGAACTTCTTGAGGATTAAACGCACAGCTTTTTTGCATTTAGCTACATTCTCAGCCTTTTAAAAAATTTAATTTTATTTAATTTTGAGACAGGGTATTGCTAAGTCACAAAGTTTCCTAGACTGGGTTTGAATTTACAGTCTTCTTGCCTCATCTCCCAGAATGCTGGGATTAAAGGCATGTATTACCACACCTGGTTACTATTGAACCTTAAGAGTTGTGATTTCTAAAATGGCCCCACTCCATCATAAACTGTCATCCCATGAATTTTGATGTACTCTTCTTCTTTAGTTATTAAATTGAATTTAGTTGTTGAAAGTATTAAACATTTATCTGTTGTTATGATACAGTTGTGCCAAATAACGTGTGTTTTCAAGATATAGAGAAATGTTTAAGATATATTACTGCTTTTAAGACTTCTATGTTATAGTGAAGGAATGGACCTTAGGAACACTAATGTGGACTGAGAAGGTACTTGGAGAGCAAACAGCTGTAGGCAGTGCTCTTGGATTAGAGGAAGCTGTTACTCAAGTGAAATAGAGGAGCTAATGAAGGAAAGTATCCTTGTTCAGTTTTCTCCTCAGGTACCTAAATCTTCCAAGTGGTAGGGCATTCTTTCTTTTCTGGAGAGAAGGAGCTCACTGCCTCCTAGTTTTAACCATTCCTGGTGTTTTATTTTTCCTTTAAACTGAAACTTGCCCCACCACAACTTATTCTCAGTCGTTTTAGTTATCTTTTCTATTTCCTGCTCACAGTGTTCTGATAAGACATAACAGGGACATTTTATGTCATTTACAAAATTAGGTAACATAGGACTCTCCCTTCACTTTACTCCCACTGCATCCCATGTTACATTAGAGAAAATGGCACTTGATTGAAAAGAGCCTTGAGGGTTACATAGAATTTTTGACAAATGGAAGAAAAATGGATAAAGTCCTGGATCTGCACCCTAGACTTATGAAGAAATACAAATTTTTAATAGTTTCAGTAATGAGTAAGAAGATTTGAATAAGGAAGAAAAAGTTTCCTGTAAAAGGCCATGATCTGATAGCTTCACTGCTCAGTTCTACCAAATGTAAGAACTATTATTCGTCTCAAAGTCTTCCAAAAAAAATTGATGAGGAAATTTTTCCAAACTCATATTACAGTACCAGCATTGTCCTAATAATTAAGCTAGGCATGGATGCAAATAAAAGCAAAATAAAAACATAAGCCATTATCTTTGATAAATATACACAGATATCCTCAGCAGAATATCAGTAAACCACTTTTTCTTTGAGGGGGTGGTACTGGAACTTTTGCTTGAGGGGGTGGTACTGGGACTTTTGCTCTCAACTATATTCCCAAACTTTTTGTGTGTGGGGGGAGGGCGGGGGGAGTGCTGGATGCTAGAATTTAGCTTTGTGTTCCAGACTGGTTCTGAACTTGCTGTGTAATGTAGGCTGCACTCGAACTCATAGCAGTTCTTCTGCCTCAGCCCTCCAAGTGCTAGGATTACAGGCGTGTGCCACCATGCCTGGCTAATGTGGTGCTGGGGAATTGAACCGAGGGCCTGTGCTTGCTAGGCAAGCATTCTTAACTGCTGAGCTATGCCACTACCCCCCATTTTTAATTTTTAATTTTGGGGCAGGGTCTTGCCAAATTGTTAAATTGCCCACACTGGGCTTGAACTTGAATCCTTTTGCTTCTGCCTCCTAGAGTGGTGCTAGGATTAAAGGCCTTTTACCACTGAGTCTGGCTGGAATGCCCACTTTTATCAGTCTTGTTCAACATTCTACCAAAAGCCCTGCCTTTGGCAAGAGAAAAATAGGAAAGGTGTCCATATTGCAGAGAAAAAAGTTAAACTGTCCCTGCTTGCTGTTTATATTCCCTACCCCCTCCCACCGTTTATTTTGTGGTAGTAGGCATTGAATCCATAACCTTCACTCCAGCCTTTGATCTTGAGAACAGGGTCTTACTAAGTTGCTTAGGTAGTTAGGCTAGGCTTGAACTTGCAGTCATCTACTCAGTCTCCCAGAGTGCTGGGAATACAGGTGTGTACTACCATACCTGACTGACATTATTAAATTTAGAAAACTTCAAGGCTTCACCAAAAAATATTAGAACAAATAGATGCATTTGGCAAAGTTGCAGGTTACAAAATCAATATATAAAACTCATAGCCTTTCTGTATCCTAACAACTGACCATCTGAAAGAGAAAAAAAATTTCCATTTAACAGTAGCTACGTAAAACAGATTAGAAATAAATTTAACCAAGGAAGTAAAAGCTCTGAACACAAAAAATTATGAAACATTGATGAAAGAAAGAAGTTGGAAGTGGAAAGGTATTATACGCTTAAGGATATGAAGAACTAATATTCATACTATCAAAAGTAATCTGCAGAGGGATTGAGACCCTTATCAGAATAGCAGTGACATTCTTTAGAGAAATAGAAAAAATCTTAGAAATTGTACAAAACCAGGAAAGATCCAGAATAGCTTAAGCAGTTCTGAGCCAA
This sequence comes from Ctenodactylus gundi, assembly GCA_004027205.1. Taxonomy (NCBI): domain Eukaryota; kingdom Metazoa; phylum Chordata; class Mammalia; order Rodentia; family Ctenodactylidae; genus Ctenodactylus; species Ctenodactylus gundi. Next base: position 274,401 of record PVKB01001151.1, read on the forward strand.
AAGAACTAAGCTGGAGGCATCACTCGGCCTGACTCCAAAATATGCTATAAAAGCTATAGTAACCAAAACAGTGTGGTAACTAGCATATAAACACACACATAGATCAGTAGAGCAGAATAGAACGTCCAGAGAGAAATTGAGACATTTATACCCTACTAGTTTCAAGAAAAGTACAGAGCCGTATGTTGAAAAAAATGACTGTCTTCAATAAATAGACCATTATTTATTATCATCAGCAATAAGAAGACCTGAAACTACCAAAAAAAAGGGGGGGAAAAATCTCATGATCTGGGCAGTTTTTAGTTTTTTTGGATAAGACCTCAAGAACATAGCAGTAGAAGCAAAAAATCGACAAATGAGATTGCATCAAAATAAACAGCTTCTGCACAGCAAAAGGAAAGAACAGATTGAAGAGACACGCACATGGCCAACAGGTGTATGGAAAAAATGTTCATATCACTAATCATCAAGGAGATAGAAATTAAAACCACAATGAGATAATACCTCCTATTAGGATGAAAAGTTACCAAAAAAAAAAGACAAAAAAATATATAAGTTCTGATGTGGATATGGAGAAAAGAAAACTGCCGTGTATGGATAGTGAGAATACAGTTATGGACAATAATAATATAGAGCTCCTCAAAGAATTAAGACTAAAAGTACCATATGATCCAGCCATCTCGCTACTGGGTGTATATCCAAAGGAAGTGAAATCACTATGCTGTTATTTTTGAGGCAGGGTCTCTCTCTCTCTATATATATATAATCCAGATTGCTCCTGAGCTTACTTTATGACTCAGTCTGGCCTCAAACTTATGGCAGTCCTCCTGAATCAGCTTTTCAAATGCTGGGATTGCAGGTGTGTGCTACCATGCCCAGTTTTGAAATCAGTGTGTTGAAGAGACATCTGTATTTTCATGTTCATTGCATTGCTATTCACAGTAGCCAAAATAGAATCAACCTGTGTCCATTGATGGATGAATAGATAAAATGTGGGATGTGTGCATAGTGAATACTCTTGAAGCTTAAAAAGCAAGTCATATTATTTGAAACATTGATGAACCTGGAGGGTAGTATGTTTAGTGAAATAAGCCAAAACAGAAAGCCAGGTAATACATGGTCTCTGTCTTGTGGAATCTAGAAACTGATTTCATAGAAGAGTAGAATTGTGATTACCAGAGGCTGGGATTTTAAGGGGGATGGAGGAGGTAGGAAGAAATTGGTCAAAAGATATGTAGTTAAAGTTAGTGAGGTAGAATAATTTCAAGATATCTAGAGATCTATTAGACTGCATAATGACTTAGTTAATGTTGTTGAATTCTTGAAAAAATGCCAAGAATGCATGTTGAATGTTCTCTCCACAAAAATGGTTGCTATGTGAGCTGATACGTTTCTTGATTATCTGGGTTTATCTATCTCACTGTGTGTGTGTATGTGTGTGTGTGTGTGGGTGTGTGTGTGTGTGGGTGTGTGGGTGGGTGTGCACGTGTGCAAGTGCGTATGTGTACATGTACAACATAACAAGTATGTATAATTTTTATGTTAGTTTTAAAAATAATTTTTGACAAGTAGAAATGGTTCCATGGAGAAGGATGTTAAAGAAGAGAGAGACTCTTTGCAAGATAGGGAAGGAACATGTGCAGTGTGAGTTTTGAAGTGTGTGAATAATATGGTGAGGGAGTGTCTTCTCAGAGACGGATGTGAAAAAGGGGATTGGATGTGAATGGCAGGAAGTTTTGTAGCTAGTCTGTGAATTTGGGTTTTCTAGATGATGTTAACTAGGCTCATGTGATTTGATTGAGTACTATTGTGCAAAGGGAAGCATGCTCTGAAAATTATACAGGAAGGTTAGTCAGGAAGCAGATAGATGGTTGATTAAGGACATGGATTAGGCTGTTCATTTGGTTTAGAAAAGAGATGTTGGAATTATAACTTACATCAGTGGGCATTTAGAATAGGAAATAGTAATTGTGAAAAATACTGTAAGGGCAACAGCTAGGCATGATAGCACATACCTGTACTCCTAGCACTCTGGGAGGCTGAGGCAGGAGGACAGCAATTTTGAACCTAACATGGGAAACTTAGGGACTTCATGAGACCTAGTCTCAATATAAACAAGAAAAAGGGCTGGGGATGTAGTTAGGTTTAATCTCTAGTTATGCAAAAAAAAAGAAAAAAGAAAAAGAAAAAGAAAAAGCACTAAAATAGTAACTTGCTGAACTTTTGATTTGGGGTACAGGAAAAATAGAAATTAAAGACAATCCTGAGAATAGAGATACTGCTTGCCAGTCTAGGTAACCAAGGGATGGACAAATTTTGTAGTAAAAAGGGGCAGATTTTGTCTTAGACATGTTGATCTAAAGTGACGATGGGACAACTACGTAGAAATATCTCGTAGTTACAAACCCAGACCTGAAGCTTGAGAAAGAAATCAGGTGTAGATACACTTTTGGGAATGAAATGCTTAAGAATCACCAGGGATGAACTCTGCTCATGGAGAAGTTTAGGTGATGAGGAGGGCCATGAATAAGACTGTGGAAAGGGAAAGATGAGGAAAGGGAAACCAGTAAACCGTATGAAAAAGGAGAGTTAGGAAGATTAAGAGTAGTGAAAGTTAGTACTAGAAAAAGTTTGAAGGAGGTGAGGAGACGGTCATCAGCACTAACTGCTGCAGAGGAATCAGGTGAGGACAAAGTGGTCATTTAAATCAGCTGTTCAATGATCATTAGGACATTTAAGCGAAGAGCTTCAGTAAAGAAGTAAATAGAAGGGACATGTGCAAACTGCATTTTAAAATTGTGGTAATAAACATACAAATGAGAGTCACTTGAGGGAGCAGGAAAAAGTTTGTGGCAAGGTATATAGATTAAAGAAAGGAGAATTAAGTAACTGGATGTTGGCAGAACTACTCATGTCAAAGGAAGAGCCAGACATACAAAATTAAGGAGGTAGTTGGTGGGACTAGGTATTAGGAGTATTGGAAGAGATGAGATGGATTGGGACAGGAACATGGTTATGTTGGTAGGAGAGACAGGACCTCATTCCGCCTAACAGATGAGAAAAAGAATAAAGATCTGTCAGAAAGAAACTGAAAACTCTGAAGTAAAAAACAAAAAACAAAAAGAACATGACACATTACATCTCTTCTATTTTATTCATTTTTATTCAATTTTATTCAGACATATGTGATTTGAGTATCTGTTAGGAACTAGATACACCAGATGCTTGTAGTAATGGAAGTTACAGTTTTGAGATTTTTGTCATGGCCAAGTAGATTTGATTATTCGTTCTTTCTTGGGCTCTCCAAGGGTTATTGTAAACAAAGAATATAGAAAATAATTTGGTTATTTTCCCAGTTGATTTGAAGTAACATAACTAGTACCAGGAGAGAAATTACTACTAATAACTCATTAAAGTATGAAGTATGATTTAAAATACTGTGAATGCTTGAATTTTAAAAATTGTGATCAGAGACACATTGCCATTAATCACCTTCAGAGCACTCCCCCTTGCTTTGAACATTTTCCCTATTCTTGACACATCCTGAAACAGTTCTGGAAGTCCTCTTTTGTGTCTTTAGTAATACTGTCATGGCTGCTTTGATATCCTGAATCAGTTCTAAAGGTTTACCTTTTAGGAGACGAGCCAGAAAGCACATAGGGCCAGATCTTGTAAATAAGATGGGTAAAGATATATATCAAAATGTTTTCACTGGCCTTTCTACCCATACCATGGCATTTGGTAGCAGCAATCACTGTATTTTTGATCACAACGTGGAAACACAAACAAGGAGATCCAGAACAGCTTCAGAAAATGGCAAGAATGATGGTATGTTTGAAGTGAAGTGGGTTTTTTGAAGGGGTTTAATGGGAGTGTGTCTTTTGCTACAATTTTCAAAAAATTTCAGTGTTTACCATATATTTAATCACACATTGTATATAGAATTCTCTGAGCAGTAGGACTTAATTTTCTCACAGAAACAAAAATGAGAAAGTCTCGTAAAGTAAAAAAAAAAATATAGGATGTGATTGGTTTTATATTGTGGGATTATGATGGATTAAGGCAGGGGTGGGGAATGTCTGGGCCTTGCCAAAGCAACCGTAATGTTAGAGGTGAGTTAATTAACTCATTTACTAAATACAGCAGGATTATTTTTTAAGTTGATAATTTTGTATGGTTCATAAAAATGATGTCTCAAATATTCAGATAGTCCTTGGCAGAGGAAAGGTTCCCTGGTGGGCTGGGGGAACAAGCCATAATGAGGGTTGCTGCGTCTTTGGTATCAAAAGCTAAGACAGACTTTTCTTTTTTCTATTTACTCCCCAGGTGATAACTACTTTTTGTAAATATCTGCTACATTTACTGTCTTTAAATAAAATGATCCCTTCTTTATCTGGATCTTATTTCCCCAGATTTTTTAGCTACTCGAGAGAAGAATCTTTCTGCAGCTACTCTCTTTCATTTTACTGTGAACCTGGAAGGCTGTGTAGAGAATAGCAAAAGTGTATTAGCTGTTGAGATCTGTCTGTATTGTAAAAAATTGCTCTGTTCATGGTTCCATTGGTGTTCCACAACATCCAGATACATGAGGCTCTTGAAGGACTTTCTAGATCCAGACCATAATAGACTGTGATCTATTAGAATTTATTTTTGTGAAGGTCTGTGTTTAGTTGTGGGTTTTTTTTTTGCATGAAGATATGCAATTGTTTTAGCACCAGCATTTGTTGAAAAGTCTTGTCTTCATGCTGTCTTTGCTCTATTGTCAAAGATAGTTGTCTGTGTTGATTTATTTCTGGGCTGTCTGTTCTGTCTCATTGATGTATTCGTCTGTTTTGTCATGATACATATATTTAAATTTCTTAATATTCTTTTGTATAAAACTGTGGGAAAACAGTTTGTGAACCTATAATATGAAAGAAAGCTCATATTTAAACTAATAAAGTTGTATATTTTTCCTGTATAAAAGCTAAATATTCTAATGCCTTTAAAAGTAAAATCATGCTGTTTTTGATAAATTTTCCTTTCTTGGCCCCCTCATCTTTTTCCTCCTCCTTTCTTCATTTTCTTTCATTTCTTTTTCTTTTTTTCTCTCTTTCTTTCTTTCTTTTTTTTTTTTTAAGACAACTCTTGCTTGTGTTGCCCATGCCGGTCTTGCGTTCCTGGGCCCAGGTGATCCTCCTATCCCCAGCTTCCTGAGTGCTGGGACTACAGTCATGTACTGCTGAGCCCAGCTTATCATTATTTTTGAAATAAGTCATTCACTTTTGTTGATAGAGATGAACTATAATTTTAAAAAGGTGTCTGTGGGTGAATACTTAATATTAATAAAACTGCTTGACACTTGGGTGCATGTTTTTGTGGAGCAGATTCCTTGAGTGGAATGCACACATTTAAAGCTTAAGTGCCAAGTTCTTCTCTTTTTTTCTTATTTTTCCTTTAAAAAATTCTTTCTAAAAGGTCTAGCAATGAGAAGGCTTACCACCAGGATATGAAAGATCTCATAGCCCCTTAATTTAGCAAGTTCTTTGTATACGGGGAAGTTAACCATTGTCATGTGTATAAAAATACAGCAGTGTTCTCCTATCTTTTTCTTTTTAACATTTGAGGTGTATTGTCATATGGAAATACACTAATTTTTACGTAATTTGGTTATAAGTTCTTTTTCCTTGTAGTGTATCAAGATTTGTGTTCTGCTTTTTTGTTTACTAGCTTTATCTGGTAGTATTTACTTAAACTGTTTGAGCACCTTAGAAATTTTTTGATGTAAAGAACAAGATGACAACCTGGCCTGTATTCTTTATTTTCAAGAAGATAGCTAGTTGTTTTATGCAGCAAATAGTGATTCTTTATTTTTCACTGATTTTGAAATGCTATCATTTTATGCTAAAATTCAAGAATAAAATTTATATTTTGCTCAATTGATTTATCTGTTCTGCTATCTTATAATTACTAGTACTGTTTATTTCTACTTTCTATTGTCAGTAACTTCAAAGAGCCAGAGATCCTTTATTGATATTCTAGATTTTTCCTTGGCTATTTTTAGGTATTTATTAATTAAAGAGGGATATTATGCAATGAAATTATAGAAGCTTGCCTGTGACCCAAGTTTTCATGAGCTTTGACACTGACCTAGCTAGCTATATCTGTACTCCATTTTTATTTATTTGAGAAAGGGTCTTGTGAAATTGGTAACATGTCCAGGCTGGGCTTGAATTTGGGATCCTCCTGCTGCAGCCCACCAGTGTGCTGGGATTACAGGCAGTGTGCCACTGGGCCCAGGGACTATTATTACCTCTTCTCTCTCACAGATCAGTGTTGTCTTATGTCATTAAAAAATAAAATTAAAACACAGTTCGGGTTTCATTTTTAATTTTCACTAATATGAATAATTCTGCAGGAAACATCCTTAGACATTCATCTTTTGTTTTACTTTTAATTGTGTTCAAGTTCAAAAAGTATGTTTTGATATACACTGTTAAAAGTTTGCTTTCTAGAAAGTTAGTTCTGGTTTACTTTCCCACCATTAGAGCTATATTTGTTGGTCTCCCCTCAGCCTTCTCAGCATTCAGTATAGACTTAACTTTTTCAGTAGAATAGGTACTAAAGGGCATCATTGGTATTTGAAGTTGCACTTTTATTATGATTGGCCTTTACAGTGTATTGACCAGGGGCTGGGGCGGCATAACTCAGTGGTTATGGCTAGCAAGTGCAAAGCCCTGGGCTCAGTGAAGCACACCTGCCGGGATTCAGGAGGCTGAGGCAGGAGGATTGCTGTGAGTTTGAGGCCAGCATTGACTACATAGTGAGTCCAAGACCAGTCTGGACTACTAAGTGAAACCCTGTCTTTAAAAAAAAGAAAAGAAAAATTAAATATATTGACCATTTATTTTCCTTTGTGCATAGCCTCTTTATGGCTTTTGCCATTTTATTACTAATTTATAAAACCTTTATCAGGTAATGATCTTTGTCTTTTATTTGTTACAGATTTTCAAGATTGTTCTTTTTTCTTCTTCTTTTGTGGTGTTGAATTTGAGACCTTGCACATACTGCAGAAGTGCTTTACTAAGCCATAGCCTCAGTGCTGGTCTTACTTTAATTTAGCTTTTGGGGTAATTTTAATAGAGGGAAATCTAACTTACCAGTAATGTTTTGACACTTTAAAAATCAGTCACATTATCATTTATACTTTATTTTTGTGTTTAAATTTTTAAAAAAATAGTGAGCAATTTTTTTCAATGCCATTTTAAGTTATTTCTGGGTGAGCTGTTAGATCTTCTATATCTTCTTTTTTTTAAAGATAAGTTGTTGCTATTTATATTTTTTGGGTTCTCTTCAGTAACTTGAATTACCCTTTTACTGGATATTCTTCGTGTCTGACAGGTACTTCCTCTGCAGTAGCCATATTTTTTGTAATTCATAGAGATAATCTCAGGTCTTTAAAAGCTATTTAGAAAATAAAATAGGTTACAGTAATAGAATATCTGATGTTAGACAGTTTTTATATCCCTGAGATATACTCAGCTTGGTTGTGATCAGTTAGCTAGATTTGATTTGCCAATGTGTGAAAACCTTTTCAATGTTTTTTTTTTTTTTTTTTTTTTTCTTTTTGAGACAGAATGTCACTATAGTCCAGGTTGGTCCTGAACTCACTATGGAGCCCAGGTTGGCCTAAAACTCAGAGCAGTCCTCCTGCCTCAGCTTCAGGATGTTGGAATTACAGACAGACCTGTGCCACTACACCCAGCTCTCAATTACATCCTTAAGATAGTTTTATTTATTTATTTATTTATTTTTTGTGCTGACTGACATTTTGGTGTTTTGCTTTTTTGTTTGGGTTTTGCTGGGTGGGGTTTTCTTTTTCTTTTGTGTGTGTCTTGGGGATGGGACCGAGAGTCTTTGCAGTATGCTATATCCCTTGTCTTTTTGTTGTTGTTGTGTGATTTCTTTTTATCTGAGACAGGGTCTCACTAAGTCATTAAATTGTCCTGAGTGGTCTTGAACTTGGAATCCTTTTGCCTCAGCCTCCCAGAGTGTTGAGATTATAGGCTTGTGCCACCAGACCTAGCAAGGTTTTGTTATCTTGATTTTTTGGTATGGTAAATAAATTGGGAAATATTTTAGCTTTTACTAGGTTGGAGACAGTATAAGTAATGTAAGAAATATTTATTCTCTGTAAATTTAATAAAAATATTTCTTTTCAAAGTTTCATTTTGAAATTTGATACTATGTGAATTTTCTATTGTTGCATACAGTAATCCCCCTCCTTATCCGTAGTGGATATGTTCTAAGACCCCAGGTAAATGCCTGAAAATGTGGATAGTACTGAACCCAGTATACATTATATTTTTCCTTTGTATATATGCATGTGATAAAATGCAGTTTATTAATTAGGCACTCCCAGGTACAGCGTGTATGCCTGTAATTCCAAGTATTCGGAAGGCTGAGGCAGAATACAATGAAACAATGACTTTATATATTGTGGTCTCTTGCTGTCAGAATGTCTTATGATACTTTAATCTTTTGGCCTAAAGAAAACACTTTATAGCTTTGCTTTGGCCTGTCAAATTGCCACATTATTGGGGCTGGAGGAATGGTACAGCAGTTAAAGCCCTTGCCTTATAACTGCAAGGCTCTGAGTTCGATTCCCCAGCACCACATAAAGCTGGGTGTGGTGGCACCACACCTGCAACGCCAGCACTTGGGAGGCTGAGGCAGGCGGATTTTCCTGAGTCCAAGGCCAGCCTGGGCTGCACCAGTGAGTTCAGGACCAGCCTGGCCTACAAAATGAGACCCTGTCTCAAAAAAAAAAAAAAAAAAAGGAAAAAGATTACCACGTTATTAACTAATGGTTACTTAACATAGACACTGTGGTACAATGAGAGTATATCTGATTACCCCACAACTAAGTGATTAACTTGAGGGTAGCATATGCACTGTGGATATATTTGACAAAAAGATGATCCATATCCTAGGAAGGTCAATATGGGATAGCTTGACATTTCAAAATGGTACACAATTTAAAACTTGTGAATTATTTCTGGATATTTTCTTTAATGTTTTCTGTTAACTAATACCATGAAAAGTGAAATTGTAAGCAAGAGACTTGCAGTCTTAACTGCTGCTGTAGTCAGGATTCTTTCAATTCAATCTTTGTATGTTTACAATTACTTGCATGGAATAAATTTCTAGCAGTGAAATTGCTTAAAGACTATACAAAATTTTAAAGCTTTTTCTGTGGATTACCATGTAGCATCTGCCCTTCTAAGGAATCAAGTAGTCAGAACTCTAGAAGATGTAGGAGTAGGCAAGGACTTTCCAAATAGGATACCTGATATAAAAGAAATAGCCCCCCAGAATCAACAATGGGGTTATAGCAAATTAAAAAGTTTCTGCATGGTAAAGGAAGCTATCAACAGAAGGAAGAGAGAGAACTGACAGAATGGGAAAAATTTTTAACACTTATACTTTAGACAGGAGGCTAATAACTAGAATATACAAGGAACGGATAAAACTCTCAGAATCAAAGACCCAGTTAAAAAATGGGCAGCTGAATGAGTAGGCAGTTCTCAGATGAAGAAGTTCAAATGGCCAGTAAATACATGAAAAGATGTTCAACATTCTTAGCCATTAGAGAAATACAAACCAAAACATCACTAAAATATCATCTTACCCAGTGAGAATGGCACATATCAGGAAGTGGAACAGCGATTGATGCTGGCAAAGTTGCAGGAGAAAAAACCCTTTTACATTATTGGTGGAACTGTAAACTGGTACAACCACTGTGGAAAGCAGTATGGAAGTTTCTCAAAAGACTAAAAATGTTCTATTTGATCCAACAATACCTCTTCTGGGTATTTTTCCAAAAGAATGAAAAGCAGCTTATAATAGAGATACATGTGTACCGATGTTTATAGCAGCACAACTAACAATAGCTGAACTGTGGAAGATGTCGAAATATCCATCCAGAGAGCAATGGATACAAAAATTGTGGTATATGTACACAATGGAGTACCACTCTTCTACAAAGTCAGTTCGGTTTGAGGCCTTTGTAGGTAAATGGACACAACTTGAGATCATTATGCTTAGTGAAGTGAGTCAAACTCAGAAGGTAAAATATTGCATGGTCTCTCTAATGAGAAAGCCAAGAATACAGGCGTTTTGTAGGACCAAATGGGTGAGATAGTGGGGGGGGGGCGGGGTAAGAGAGGGAGTGGGAGGGCCAAAAAGAGGGAGGGGAATGTAATGTTGATGTTGCACAAAGTATTCAGACTTAATATAACCATTATGTATTGCATATATATACTAATAAAAATGGGGAAAATAAATTTGTTATGTTAAAAATTTTCTGTTACAATAAAAGACAGTATATACTTGGGAAATTTGACTTGTTTTACATTATAAGTAATTATCCATGCCTCTTGAGATAATCTTGTAATTTTAAACTTGTATCTCAGTAAAGCTTATTTAAGAAATAATTTGCACAGTCTAAATTAGCCAATTTAGAATGTATAGATCCGTAGCCGTTCACAAATTTAAAATTCACCTGAACTGTATTTTAGAAGTTCTTAATCTCAAAGGTTTTTTCATTTCCTTTTTCAGTTAAATTCTTCTCCATACTTTCAGGCAGGTGCTAGCTAGTCTGTTTTCTCTCAATAGTTTTGCCTTTTCTAGAATTTCCTATGAATGGGATTCTAATTTTTGTGTCTGGCTTCTTTGACATGGTATTACTCTCAAGATTTAGCCATTTTGATTTTGTTGCCAAATAGTATTCGTTGTATGGGTACACCATTTTATCCATTTATAGTGTGTATGTGGGTATTTATCAGCTTTTGGCCATTTAGCTCAGAATTTGTGTACACATCTTTGTGTGGAAATATGTTTTCATTTGTAAGGCTACTAAGCTGCGTAAGTGTGTGTCTGTTTTCCAGCAGGTTTGCACTATTTTGCACACCCACCATCCATTTTTCAGTAGTTGGCATTATCAGGTATTTTAGTTGAAACCCTGCTAAGGACGTCATTATGGGTTTAATTTGTTCTCTTAATGTATAATTTTTGGTGAAGAATGTTGAAAGGTTTTGCCCTTTCTTTTAATTGATTGTCTTCTACTTAAGTGTTATATTTTTGCATGGTATGATGGCAGAAACAGATCCTGTTGTCTCCTACTCCAAAGGCTAAGGCAGAAGCATCAGTTGATCCCAGAACTGAGAGGCCAGCCTGTATAACATTATGAGATTCAGCTTCAAAAATAAAAATAATTTAAAAGTTGTAAATTTAAGAAAACTCCATGGTGTATATTAATTTGTTTTCAGATATGTTTGCAAGTATTTTATTTAGTTTCTGACCTAACTTTTTTAAAATGAAGAAGTTCTTAATTTTGATGAAATCCAATTCATTTTTTTTAATAATGTATATGCTTTATGTGTCTTGTCTGTTAAGCTTCTGCCTATACCAAGCTCACAATTTTTTTCTAATTTTATTCTAGAGGTTTTATATTTTTAGCTCTTAAATTTTAATTTATGGGTGCATTTGACTCTATTTTGGGCTTACTGTAAGGTAACATTTTCTTTTTCCCACTATTTTTATTAATATACAAATGTAATACATTTACAATGAATTTGGGTGTTTCATACATCTATGTATCACACCGACTTCACAATCCCATCCCATCTTCTACCCTCCCACACCTTCCATGTCCCTTCCCCCGGCTCCAGCTATCACTGCATATGGTTCCAAAGAATATCTGTGTTCTGGGTTTTCCAAGTCCGAGAAACCATACGGTGTTTAACATATTAATCTTCCGCGCCTAAGTCATTTCACTCAAGTCACCACTGTACCCCAGTTTCCTATTTCTCTAATGGGTTCGCAGTAGTCAAATCTTGATATCTTCTCTCTGAATCCAACCAATCCCTTCATTGGGATATTCACCAAAAGATTTTTTTTTTCCATATGTTCCTACATCTTTATTGCTAATGTTAAACCTGGCCTTACCCACCAGTTCACACTAGAAAATAATTATAAGCATATAGTTCAAAAGGATAGTTAATTTGGGAAAGAAGAAAAAATAATAAATAAAATTCGATTGCCATAGCTGAATACTGGAAGATGCATATTTGTACATTCACAAGGTTATGTTTACATCAATCAGTTTCCTTAGGATAAACTTTCATTAGTGACCTAAGTGAATTGCTACAACAAAACAAAGTTAAAACTATTATCACATTGCTACATTCAATGAACTTAAATCTATACCACATAAATATATGTAAAGCGACAAGACATATAGGCAAATCTAGTTATTTCCTAATTTCCTAATTTTCATATCTTATTTACTCAATTTCACTGATTACTAACCTACTTTTTTCTCAGCTCCTTCTCTTCTAGCTGTTGTCACTTTTTCTCTGGGGTCATTGGTGTCACTGGTCTCCCTTTCACTGTCCAAGTTTCCTTTAAGTATTTTCTGTAATACTGGCTCAGTGGCTACAAATTCCTTTAAGCTGTCTCTGTCATGGAAAGTTTTAAGTTCTCCCTTTAAGTTAAAAGATAATTTTGTTGGGTATAGCAGTCTTGGCTGGCATCTATTTTTTTTAGTGCTTGGGTGATATTGCACGATTTTCTGGCTTAGAGTTTGGATTGAAAAATCTGCCGTCATCCTGATGGGTTTATCTTTGTAGGTCACCTTCTGTTTTTCTCTTACCGCTTTTAGTATTTTCTCTTTGTGTTGGGTTTCTAGAATTTTAATTATGATGTATCGTGATGAGGGTCTCTTCTGATCAAAGTTGTTTGGTGTTCTATATTCCTGCAAAAGTTCCATGTTCATTTCTCTTCTTAGATTTGGATATCTAGATGTTCCAGCACTTTTTGTTGAAAAAAGCTATCCTTTCTCCCATTGAATTACTTTGGCTCATTTATCAAAAATTTAAACATATTTGTGTGACCCAAATTTTGGATTCCAATCTGTTCCATGGTGATACGTAGTCTTAATATTGTTACTACTGCTGGGTCCCATGATGTCTCAGCAGTCCGTAAGGCTCAGGTGGGAGAATGGAAAATTTGAGCCCAGTCTGAGCAGCATTGTGACTTAATGAGAATCTGTCTCAAACCATTAAAAGAGATTGGGGATGTACCTCAGAGCAAAGACTTTGTCCAAGCCCCACTGCTATCTCCCCCCACCCCAATATATGTATGTACATAAATTACTATAGTGTCTTGAATATTTTAGCGTATAGTAAGTCTTGAACTTGGATTAATCTAAGTCCTCTAACTTCATTTTTCAAAAATGTCTTAGATAGCTATTTTTATTTTGCATTATTGTATAAATATTAGATCAGCCTGTCAGTTTCTGTAGAAAACCTGTGCAGTGATTTTAATTAGGTTTGCTTTGAGTCTATAAGTTGTTCTGGAAAGCTGACTTCTTAATGATACTGAGTAATTCCAATCAATAAAAATGCTATTTCATAGTGCATTTCAAAATTAAAAATAAAAGATGCATTTATTTTTAAAATATACTTTTCTATTAGCATTTTATGTAAGGTAGTTACCATATATGTCAGTATGTTAAAATATTCTAGATAATTAGTTGTGAATATAGTACTGATTTAATAATACAGTATAGTTACTTTATAAATTTTCAGTGGTGAAAGTGAAGTATAAAAAGGTTTAACTTCACTGATAGTCCCAAGCCAGATGATACAGTATAGTTCTGATATAATGTAGCTCTGTTACGAATGTCAGTAGAATTATATGCAGAAAACTGAGTTCTCCTGGCTTGTTTCCTTAAGCTAGCATTTTAAAGGTTTGAATAGGTGTCTTTGTCTTGTGAGTGGGGAACTACAATATTTAAATACACAAACAATTAGAAACTTATTCAGATTTTGTGTGTTTGTATGGATAGTTCATGCCTTTTTATTTGATACAATATTTGTACATTATATTTGAGATATTTTGAAAGTACGATAACACCAAGTTTGTACAAATTGCATAGGTAATGCGTTGTCCTTTTTTATCCACACATACTTAGATGTAAACATCAGCTTTTACAGCTGTAATAATTACAAGAAAGTAAGATGTTGTAAAATCTACTTGGAAAAATTTATGAAATTGTGTTCAATTTAGTTTTTACAACAAATACTGAAAAATATTTATATATTATTTCAGTGGTGTAGTTGCTTTACTTCTGAGGTAATCCTGTTTGGCAACCCTTTGGAGCTTTTTGCATGGTTACACTGTCACTGTGTATCCCATTTCAGGACACATTTTTAGAATACAGTGTGATAATAATAAAGGAGTAGACCTTGAAATGTAGTCTGTACTGCATTGTCAGTTTCTTGAAAAGTCACATATGTTCAGTGATCCTGAAATTACTTGCCTTGAGTATATCCTCTCTGCCTTACTTTCCTGTGCCTCCTTATTATCCCATTCTTTTACATTTTACACTTTCTGGATCAACTGAATTTTCTCTACTTTATTTTCTTTCTTTTCCTTCTTGTTTTTCTTTTTTCTTTTTTCTTTTTTCTTTTCTTTTCTTTTTTGTTTATTTGTTTGAGACAGGGTCTTACTGTATAGTCCAGGCTGGTCCTGAACTCACTATGGAGCCCAGACTGGCCTTGGACTCATGGCAGTTCCCCTGCCTCAGCATCCTGAGTGCTGGGATTATAAGCATGTGCCACCATGCCTGGCTTTATGTGGTGCTGGGAATTGAACTCACAGTGTTCAACTGCTGTACCATTCCTCCAGCCCCTATTTTCTTTCTTTTGATCTTTTCTATTAATGCTACTAGAAATCTACCTTCTTTTATTCACTGTTCTGTTCTTTAATATTTTTATCTTTTTCTAATAGTCTTATTTACCTGCTTATTTTTAATTGAATACAGTTTATGGAACATTCAAAAATAATAGATTATTAAATAAGTGGCTTATGGACATGCATTTGTGTCACTCTGTATTAAGATGTCAGATGATGTACCAAAGGACACTGTCTTTAGTCTTAAAATTTGTAAACAACAGTAGTCCTGCAACACGGCTAAAACGGTACAAGATTTAGATTGAAGGGAGACTTGGTTAAATGGCAGTTCAAGTGGAAAGACTTTAAGGACAGTGTTAGATTACATTAGTTTATGGGCTAACCATAACTGTGGAGTTGTGGCCAGTACAAAAGCAATGATAAGCTTATTAAGAGGGAAGATGCAGTTTCTCCTAAACTCTGTGCTGATTTTACCTCTAGGTCTGTGTCATATTTTATGTAGAATTTTAACTAAATTGATTGACTATGCTTGGAGAGCAACTCGAGTACTGAAGAATTTATAAATTATTGAAGTGTTAGGTGGTATTTCATCAGAATAAGAAAAAAGTGGATGTGAAGTATCAGATAGTTGAAAAGTTTTTCCTCTGATTCAAGGGTGGGACTAAAAAATCTTTAAAGCAGATTTAACTTCATGTTACTAAAAATGGGTACAATAACTAGTCATCCAAGGAAAAGGGAAGATTGTCTAAGATCTTCTGAACCATGAAATTGGCTGCCCTGCGAGGCAGTGAACTCAGTTATCAGATTTACCTTCACATGAAAGCCGTGTCTGTGATGTAGGGAAGGATTTTAATCAATTAGGATTTGATGGTTTTCAGACTATTTTGACCTCTACAATAGTAAAGACACTTTTCATTGCAATCCAGTCTAAATATATTAGTATCTGAAATTCATGAAGTTTTGTTATATTTCATTATTTTAAAAAGACACATTGTTAGTTACTGAATTGATTTAGCAGTTCACTAATGGATTGTGACTCGGTTTTAAATACACTGAACTAGAATGAACCTCTAAAATCTTTGTGACTGTAACCTTACAATTGTTCCCACTCAACTACTAATATTAAAAAATCTACACTACAGAAGCCTGGAAGCTATTAATTTTGAGCCTCAGCCTGGGGCTGGGGCGGCTAACGTGGGTACGCACTTTTGTATTTGTTTTTTTCCTTCCTGGTCATCCTTGCCAACTCGGCGGTTTCTTCCCTCATAAGACTTTACCATTATATTTTTTTGTTATCCCCCCACCTTCCCCACCTTTCTGCACCCACATTAACACTTAGTACCTCTAGTTCTGTCACTTAAAGTTTCCCCTGAATGTGTGATTTCTTCAAGTAGTTTATATTACTTCTGTAGATAAGAAATTGGCTTTTTAAATTCAAAACTTAACATTTTAAGTGCTATCTTCTGTGTGAAATATTGCAACGTCTTTTTAAAGAGAGCTACCCCCCGCCCCCACCGCCAAGAAAAGGCTAAAGTTTTCTCATTTCGATTCATAGAAAGTTTCAAGTTCCAGAAGTTGTTCTATGTGTATACTTCTTGGTTTTGGAACAGGCTTATCCCATAAATGAGAAGGTAAAGGAATACTGTTTTAAAGCTGTTAAAATCAGGTGTCTAGAATTATGTTAAATAAAGTGGGATGATATAAAGTGGAACAGTTTTCTGTTGTACTAAAGAATTGTGATTATCTTTAGTACTATGGAAAAACTAAGTAAAACTTTTTATTGCCAGCTATCGTTCTATTTTATCTGATACTATAAAATGATTGCTAATGTTAACCCAGTTACCTGAATGTAATTTGTCTGTGATTAATACTTTCTAGTTATGCTTTCCCTACTCCCTTCCTCTGTGATGCATACTACGTATATTTAAGTGGGTAGATTTACAGCAAATGATAAGCACTTTTACTATTCTTAGAAAAGGTTGGAAGTGATAAGTTTTAGAGCAGAGTAGCTTTTCAGCTGGAAACTTTTGAAAGTTTATTTTAGCAAATTACTAGTTCTGGAAAAATCTAAGTGTAATTTATTTGTTTGTTTTATTTTCGTGTTTTTGAAACAGAGACTTGCTTTGTAGTCCTGGTTGGTCCTGAACTCCCTGTGTAGTGCAGGCTGGCTTAAAACTCACGGCAATCCTGCCTCAGCCTCCTGAGTGCGGGAATTACAGGTATACACCATCATACACTTAGCTGTTCTGTGGTACTGGGAGAATCAAATTTGCGGCCTTGGATTTTCTAGGAAATCGCTATAATATAGCTGTGCTGCCCGCCTGTCTACTTTAAAACACAATTATTTATTTAAAAATGTTAATAGTTCAAGACCGTTGAAATAAATTGTGCCCATTTTATGAACAAAAACTGAGATGAAGCAATAAGAAAATAATAGTCACTAAAACAAAAAGATGCAGCGTTTCACTGCCTTTTAATTTAAATACAATGAACAAAATTTATCCTTTTAATTATCAGAGTACCCGTTAGCAGATATGGTTCAGTCTTTTTTTACCTATGTATTTTTGCATAGCTCACATCGTGCTACACATAATTTTGTGTTTTGTGTTTGTGTGCTTTCCACAACTGGATTGAACCCAGAGCTTTGTTGTAAACTATGTCCCCACCCCTTTTTATGTTTTCACTGTGCCAGGATCGTGCTGAGTCACTAAGTTTTCCATGCTGGGTTTGAACTTGGGATCCTCCTGTCTTAGTCTCCCAGAGTGCTAGGATTACAGATGTGTACCATTTAATATTTTTTTCAGGCTTTGATGTCATTCCATGAAATGGCTTGTACCTACTGTACTTTTAGTTTCATTCTTTCTCTTTCTGTCTTTTCTATTTGTTTTTGTGGTAGTGGCGATTGAGCTTAGGGCCTTCATAGTGAGCTACATCACCAGCCTAGTTTTTAGTTTTGACTTTGAGACTGAGTCTTGCCAAGTAGCCCAGGCTCCATTCCAGCCTGCACTCCTCCTGCCTCAGCCTCCCAGAGTGCTGAAATTAACAGGCCTGCAACACCAGGCTGGGCTTATGTTGTTAAATCTGTGGTGAAGCTAGTCTGGAGATGGCATGGAATGAACAAGTGCTTTCTTCATTTTATTATGTATCGTTAGAGACTGTGTCTTCATGGTACTTCAGGAAATACATGCAAGAAATGAATGAGCCATGATTCTGTTACTGGCCGATACGTTTTAAAATCAGCTCTGAGTTAAATTGTGGTTGATTGGAGGAGGGAATGACTTTCAAAGATAATCTCAGGTCTTGGTTAAAATTGAAGGCAAGTTGTCATCATCTAGAGTTATTTATAGAAGGATCCTGGACCTCAGCTGGACTAGGTAACTAGACAGTGGCTAAGTAATTACAGATATTCCCTTAAGGCTTGGGTCCTACTGAAGCAGAGGAAGAGGTCAGAGAGTTTGTGCTTCAACCAAGATGGCCCATAGGCTTGGCCAGAGTAGTTATTAGTCTTAAAAAAAAAAAACTGCCATCACATTTAGGGCCCTTAAGTAGAAAGAAATTGTTACAGTCTCTTGTCATACTACGATCAAAGTTAATATGAAAAGTAGCTAATACTTCCAGTATTTGAGAGTTCAGGTAGAACACACAGTTTTGCATTCTTTCTATTTGATTATGATTTCATTGAGATGGTAATCATCCTTTGGAAATGGAAAAATAGTTCTGGATGGTATGACTGGCCTAATCGAGGGGTTTGCTCGTAACATTAAAGAGAAACAGGAAATAGTAATATTGGCAGTGAGTTCAGTTATGTAATAAGTAGGTTAAATAATCCAAAATTTAATAATTCAAAAAGTGGATTGACATTCTGTTAGTTGTGCAAAACTACTTTGGAAGGTTTTTTTTTTTGAAATAGACCTTATACGATTCTCTTTATATATGCTGTTTCATTACACATGTTCAGTTTGTGTGTTCAGTCTAATAAAAGTGTCTTTCTCCTTTTAAAATTAGAATTTCCTAGAATATAATGAGTCTTGAGAAGAGCTTGACTGCCTATTTCATGTATAGTAGAAGTACTAATTCTTGTAGCTTAACTTGTAAATGAAATTATTACTTGTTAACTAGTATTTTGTTTTCCAGTTTCTCTTCAACAGAGAGTAGCAGAATTGGAAAAAATTAATGCAGAATTTTTACGTGCACAGCAGCAGCTTGAGCAAGAATTTAATCAGAAGAGAGCAAAATTTAAGGAGTTATATTTGGCCAAAGAGGGTAAGTTCCTAAGTCTTTCTTTCTTCAGTCCCCATGTTAAAACTGCCTTAAAATGTTAAGTTTCTTAGTACAGTATTAATTTTATCATTGAATAAACCTTTATTTGTACTTACTGTTAAGGTGCTAGGGTTAGGAATATGACTAAAAACAATTTTTCCTTGTTTTTTACCATGAGTGTTGATAATTATTAATATAGTAGTTGCATAGTCCTGAGACATGAGACTTAGAGTGATCTTTCTTGAGATTCAGTTTTGGCTAAGCAAAGATTGTTGACTTTCCAATATCAGTGTAATCATGATATATTAAAATTGATAGTTCATGGAATTAAGCAAATGTTCACATAGTTATCAGTAAAAACTTGTTATGTACCTGCAGTGAGGCACACATTGTATTTAGGTACTGGGTATTCAGAAGGAGTAAAATTCATAAAATTTTTAAATTTGATTGAATTGAGTTGTGTAAGTTGTTAAAGAGGAAAATATATAAGGCAAATAAATACATAAGAGAATATGATGGAGGACCTGATTTGATGGGTCAGGAAAAGTGTTTGTACTCTGGTTTGGATATTAACCTAGAACAATAAGAACATGGTTATCGTAGTTTTCTAAACCAACAGTCCCCAGCCTTTTTGTCACCAGGGGTTGATTTTGTGGAAGACAATTTTTTTTCACTCTCTCATCATTTTCACCTGAGATGATCAGACATTAGATTCTCACAGGGAGCATACAACCTATATTCCTAGTGTGTGCAGTTCAGAGTAGGATTTGTGCTCTTGTGAGAATCTAATGCTGCTGCTGATCGAATAGGCAGAGCTCAGGGAGTAATGCTGGCAGTGGGGAGTGACAGTAAATGTAGGTGAAACTTAATATAATGGTTGCCACACTCCTCTTGCTGTGTGGCTTAGTTCCTGACAGGACAGCCAGTGGGTTGGGAACCTCTGCAGATCAGTGGTTCCAGGTGTGTTTGTGGAACAGCACAAGCATCACCATAGCCAGGAAAATTGTTAGAAATGTCAGTGTTTGAGTCCTGTGCCATGTTTGTTGAGTCCGAATCGGGGATTAGGGTTAGTCCATTGGTTGGTGTTTCAACAAGCTAAGGTGGTTCTTCACATGTATGGTAAAATCTGAAAACTACTGCTCTAATCTGGAATAGTGTATATCAAACTTAGATAAATATCACCTGGAGAAGTGACTTGAATGGGGCCCCCAAACTTTTCATTTCTCCTAAGTTCATAGATGGTTCTGATGGCAAGTAATCCAAGGGCCACAATTTGGTAACCCCTATACTAGACTAGGGATCTACCAAGTTTTTGAACTTAATCCATAAAGTATTCATATGCTTATGTATACTCCCAGTACATTTTTAGGATGGGGAGAGAATGGGGAAGTAAAGCTGATTTAAGATATGTAAATGCACCAATTCTCTGACTTAAATGTACTTTTGAAAATTTGTATGTTGGTCCTTTGTCTGTCTGTCAGTCTGTCTGTGTCATGTATCTATCTGGTGATGCTGGGAATTGAGCCCAGGGCCTTTACACTTAACTATATCTGCAGCCTATTTTTATTTTTGATATTTGAAATGGAGTTTCACTAAGTTGCTGAGTTGTCTTTGCTGGGCTTGAACTTGTCTTCTCCTCTTGAGCCTTCCAGAGTGCTGAAATGACAGGCATGTGCCATCAGGCTCAACTTGAATGGAATTATCATTATGTATCATAATGAACATATGCTAATAAAATAATTATGGAAAAATTAAATTGTTCAAAAATTTTTCAGTTAAAAGATACAGTCTGTGATATTGTCAACAGAGATTTAAACTAAAACTTAATGGTTTTAAACATCCTGTGGTATCAAAATAATATAATGATTTAATGTCTATCACTACCAGTTAAACAAAATGAATAAGCATAGTCACTGAAACTTTATATTCTTTTCCTTCTTGAGTTTGATTTTTTTTTTTAACATTTGACTGAATTTTGTTCTTAAAAATGGTTCTGAAGCCATGCCTTAATGGCATAGGCCTGTAACCCAGTACTCTAGGAAACTGAGGCAGGAGAATTGCAAATTTGAGCCTAGCCTAGGTAATTTAGCAATTTAGTGAAACCCTACCTCAAAATGGAAGTAAAAAAAAAAGTTACTTAAAGGCCCTGAGTTTGACCCCTAGTACCACCAAAAAACAAAAACAAAAAACTATGGTTTATTGAAAGTTCCTTTGGACCATGTCCTAGTTCCTAGGTATCATATTTTAAGAATCAGTGGCCTAAAATTATACTTGTGCTTGAAAGTCTTTTAAAAAATAATTTTCCAAAGTTCTCTGCCACAATAATATACATATAAATTTTTTCTGTATTGTGATATTATCCCAATTATTAGAACTGTGCAGTCCATTACATTATGTGTATTTAAAAATAATTATTGAAATGTTAAAAGTTATTGGAAATGCAGCTCTTATATTGTGAGTCTAACAATTGTCTTTGTCCCTATATAAATACTATGTATCAATAAAAATGACACATTTCATCATCAGTTCTGCTCAAGTTTTTAAGTAGATATAACTGCTGAGAAACTTTGGTCTCATAAGTTTATAAGTAGATAGAAATAAAGAGAATTTTATTATAGCAATTCAGTTCTCTCAGTGTTTTTCTGCTTTATATGTGAAAGTACACAGTGCGTTAGCTTCAGAAATGTTATATTCTAGCATCTAACAACTCAGTTAGGTCTTGACTTTGCAGTCATCTGGCTTACCAGAAGTTATGTCACCCACTTTTTTATTATTGGCGCTGATCCTTACTTTGCTGTGTGAGGAGTGCTGAACTACATCCCTGAGCCCTTGTAAATTTTTAAATTTTAGGACAGGATCTTGATAAATTGCCTTGCCTGGCCTTGAACTTGTGATTTTCCTTCTTTAGCTTCTAGAGTACCTGGGATTATAGGTGTGTGCCACCACACTATTTTAAATTGCCCCCCTCCCCTTTTTTTTTTTTTTTTTTAGCTTTTTTGGTTTTCATATAGTGTCTTGCTGAGTTGCTAATTTGCTCCAGCTAGACTTGAGCTTTAGATCCTCCTGCCTCAGTTTCCCAGAGAGCTAGGATTACAGGCCTGTGCCACCAGGATTGGCAATTTTTTTTTTTTTTTTGGTGGTACTGGGCTGCAATCTCCCTGGTTTTATATTTTAAATTTCACCTCTGTGTTGGTAGTAGGAGGGAGATTTTACACAACAAAGCAGTGAACCATAGTAAAAGTAAAGATGGGTGAAAAGTCTTTTTAAAAATTTAATTTAATTTAATTTTTTGACAGTCTTTTTCTGTAGTCCAGCCAGGTCCTAATCCGACTATGTAGCAGAGGTGGCCCTTGAACTCTTAGACTCATGGCAGTTGTCCTGCCTCAGTCTCCCCAGTACTGGCATTATGTAGGACAAAACTGGTAATGAAAATGAAAATGAGGAAAAAGAATGTGCCCTTACACACCATTTTCGGAAAGAATATTTATCTAAGTTAGTGATCAGTTGATTGCTTAAAACATGTGCCTGTGAATCACTTGAAAAACCTCTGCTTCCCCAGAGGTACAGTGTCTCATTTTGAAAACATTGCTCTGGAGTGGTATTTTAGGACTGTGGGTAGTGACTCATTGATGGATAGCAAGTAGTAGCTGGGAATGTAGCTCAGCCCTTTCTAGGTTCATTTCCCAGTACACAAAATAGCTATAAGTGCCAATAATAAAAATTATGAATTATGCCCACTTATTATAAAAGGGAAGAATAGAGCTCATTTTACTTAGTAAAATATTAATATAACTGCACAAAATCTTGTGATTTACATACGCATTTGGGGTTATGATAAAAAAAATTTAGAATATGCTTCTTCCTTCAAATTGTGCTCAAAGAAGTGTGAAAGACATTTTACTATAGGTTAGATGGCTTTTAGGCCTCAGAGGATTTAGCCCACGCCTGGAAGGGCTTACTAGTTGTGGTATACGGTAGAGCTTTTTCTCATGGCTTATAGTAGAACTGCTATTTTGTTTTGTTCCTTCATAGGCTAAGGAGGTGGGAATGTGTAGGCATTTAGACACTGTTGCATTCTGGAAGACACTGTATGTTGGCATGAATGTGCTATGGCTTCTATCTCTAGAAAGTATGGTCTAGTGAGCAAGATCATACACTTGCATATTTTTACTATTGTTTGAATACGTGTTAAGTGTCACAGGAAATCCTGTCTGATTCTTTTCTATGCTCAGGTTTATTGTCCTCTTTCCCCAGCTCCTCCCTTTTTTTGGTGGAGCTGGGTGTAAAACCAGGGCCTTGCATATGCTAGGCGGATGCTCTACCACTGAGCTACAGTCTCAGCTCTTCCTCTCTTTTAGATGTTTCTAGGGGCTGGAGGAAGAGCTCAGTGGTTAGAGTGCTTGGCTAGCAAATGCGAACTGAGTTAGATTCCCCAGCCCACATAAGCTGGATGTTATAGTGCTGACCTGTATTCCCAGCACTCAGAAGGCTGAGGCAGGATTGCTGTGAGTTCAAGGCCAGTCTGAGCTACATAGTGAGCTCAGAACCAGCCTAGACTGCAGAGTGAATCCCCCTCTCATAAACAGAAAATTTCTACCTTGAATTGACAAGACACCACCTTAAACTCTGCTATGGTATACTCCTGTCAAGAGGATCTGCCGTATACCTAATCCATGTGTATAAAGTCATGGTAATCTGTTCAAACCCAATATGATACTGGCTGAAAGGTCATCTTTTTTTCCCTTTATCTGGCCCACCATTATCTCTGTAGGCTAGCTATCCTCTGTACAGCTTTTTCTTTCAGTTATTCTTTATTCATAAATTAAGGTTAATCTTGTCCAAAGTTTGAGTTCCTTCCTGGTTTTTCTCTGGCCTCAAAGCTATTAAGATTTCTCTTATTTTTTTATTTTCCTTGAAATTATATAATTGCCTTTTCTGTAAAATTCTGGAAAAATGAAAATGATTAAAAATCTCTCATTTCTAAAGTACATTATTATTTGCAGTTTTATATTTCTGAATCACGCAGTTTATAATGTAGTTTAAAAATAGACTTGTTATGTTAAAGTTATTTTGGTGACATTTAGACCCAATAAATGATTTTTGGTGTACTGTTGAGTCTTTACTATCTGAATTTCTCATTAAACTTAAGGTGGCCTGTTAAAGTAACTTCTGACAAAGTGTGAAAAGGAGCAATGTCCTTTTTGAGGATCATGGTGGCATTCCTAAAGGCAGTGCCCAGTATGTTGTTCAATGCAGTTAATTTAGTTTCTGTCTTGACTGCTTACCTTTAGCATAATAAAAATAAAATTTGAAGCTTTTTTCTAAGTCTGCAGTTTATATTCTGGTACCTACTTTGAAGCATGAACCTAGTCTTTTATGATTATCACAGGTGTTGACGATGTAAGCCTTCGTATTGATGTACTCAGCAGTCTGCTTTATCTTTCAGTACTTTGGGTCAAGATAACCCTGAGAGTCCAAACGCTGTTTTTTCTCCATTGGGGCCGCTTTTGTTTTAATGTTGTAACAGCTGTGCTTTCATTTATTTGGACAATAGCTAGGATATAAATGCAAACAGTAATGAGGAATGCTAATAAAAGATCTACTTTTTGACTCCTTTTTAAGTTCTAGGGATGGAACCCAGAATCTTTGTATTACACTACATCTGTGCCCATTTTTGGGTTTTAGTATTGAAATAGGGTCCAAAAGAATTGCTAAATTGCCTGGGTATGGCCTGAAATTGGTGATCTTCCTGCCTCAGCCTTCTAGAGTGCTGGGATTACAGACCTGAGCCACCAGCTTTGGCCTGACTTTTCTTATTATTTTTTTCCCCTTGATACCTGTTCTTTCCCGAGATAACTTTAGTTGGGAGTGCTGTAAAATTTCTAAAAGTTTTGTTGATTTTCTGCCTAACTTGAAAAAAGTATCTTCTGATTTATCTTTTTTCCTTGAACTTCGGCACAAAAATGGCACTGCTAGTGGTGTTTTTGTTTGGAATTTCTTAGACTTGGGCAGTGAGCAAGAAAAAGCCTGTTTGTTAAACAGCAAACAGAGGGCCACAGAGTTCTTAGTTTGAAGGAAATAGAAATGAAGCTCATTTTAATCATCAGTATATGGTGAGATTTTCTGCTGCTAAAAGGCCTATCTATAAATTGTCATAATTTATGTAGAGCTCTGATACTGATTAATCGGAGTACTTATAGTGAAAAGCTCAGCTTAGGAAGCTAAGTAGTTTCCAACATGACAGTGCAGTTAGATTTGGAAATAAAATGAATATATTAACAACCATTAGAATAAATTAAAATCTAAAAACTATTAGCTTGAACACAAAATTGCAAATAAGATTAATAATGGTTTAAACTGTAGAAAAGACACATATAAAGTAAATTAAAGCAATAATGTGTGGGAGCATAGCTCAGTGTTTAGAGCCTTTGCCTAGGAAGAAGCTTAAGGTCTTGGTTTGGTTCGATCCCTAAGCACTGCAGAATAGCTAGGTGTCACCTAGCATATCCATAATCCCAGTACACAGAGGGCTGAGGCAGGACTGCTATGAGTTCTAGGCCAGCCTGGGCTCCATAGTGAGTTCAGGATTAGCCTGGACTACAGAGTGAATAAGACCTTGTCTCAAAAACAACCCTCCCCCCTCAAATAAACCAAAAGTACTAGTGAGTTATTTGCCCTCTTTCTAAGACAGAGAGAGGGAAGCATCAAAAACATATTAAATGTAGAAGGTGAATTGAGAACTTCTACCACACATCTAAGGAGTTGCAAGAGAAGAGAATGGAGGGTATAGAAGAGAATATTTGAAAGATAATAATAGATTTTATAATCATTAAGGAAAATGTGAGTCCTCATCTTAAATACTGAGTAGACTGTGGAGTAAATAACACTAGATTCAAAGCTTCATACATTTTAAACTGTAGAACATTTGAATGCACTGATAAAGAGACAGCATATAACCATAGTATTTGCTGGAGATAATGAATTAAGATCTTTAAAGTTCATAGAAAATGTAACTGTTGACCTAAAATTTTGTATTTAGCTGAATCATTCAAGATTGACTGCAGAATACACTTTTAAGTCATATAAAAACTAAGGTCATTTGTCACCTACCTAATCACTAAAATACCAAGTATTAAGATACACATTTGCAAGAAGGAAAATAAACATAGGGAATATACAGGTCATACTGATACAAAGCATAAGGATTGATAGCTTTGACTATTAAGAAACACAAAAAGTTTTCTTGTTTTATACTGAGGATCCAGTCTTGGGATTTGCACCGCACTGTATCCCCAACCCATTTGTTTTGCTTTGAAACAGGGTCTTTCTCTGTTACCCAAGTGGGTCTCAAATTTGTGATTCTCCTGGCTTAGCCTCCTAGAGTGCTGGGGTTGTAGGCCTGTGCTAGCAGTCCCAGCTAATTCACTTTTTTTTTTTTTTTTAAAGAGAAGAATCAAGCTAGTCAGTAAGATTAATACTTAAAACAGCTAGGCTTAGTGGCACATGCCTATAGTTCTAGCTGTTGGGGAGACAGATAAAGAAGCAATTCAAATTGGAAGAAATAAAACTACTTTAATAATCTAAGATGGGATTTCCCACTAAAAACTATTTGAACCAGTGGTTGTATCCATCAAGGTATATATATTATTTTAAATCAATACATAAAAATTTGTTATGTTTCTGGCACTGGAGGAATGGCTCAGCGGTTAAAACGCTTGCTTAGCAAGCACTAAGTCAAGTGCTAAGTACCCGAGTTTGATTCCCCAGCACCACATAAGCTGGGCGTGGTGCCACATGCCTGTAATCCCAGCACTCGGGAGGTTGAGGCAGGAGGATTGCCCTGAGTCCAAGGCCAGCCTGGGCTCCATAGTGAGTTCAGGACCAGCCAGGACTACAGAGTGAGACCCTGTCTCAAAAAAAAGGTTGTATTTCTATTTTCCTGCATTGAATAATCTGAAAATGAGAGTAAAACAATTCTACTTATGACCATATTAAAATGAATAATGTAATTATGAATAAGTTTAACAAAATAGGTTAAAAAATTGTGCTCCTAAGACTTTAAAACACTGTTAAAAAAATTAAAGCATCAGCTGCTTGGGAGACTGAGGCAAGAGTATGATACATTTGAGGCCATCATAGACAACTTAGTTGGACACTGCCTTAAAATCAAATGTGAAATCTAGAGGTGTAGTTCAGTGGTGTAATGCTTGCCTAGTGTTGTGGTTTGGATCTGGAATGTTAAAGGCTCATGTACCTATGGCTATTGTGTAGTGTTGGGAGGTGGGGCCTGGCTGATAGGGGTGGAGAGTTGGAGGGTTGTGTGGTGGTTCTGCTCTTCCTTCCATACTGATCTTGTTCTGCCATGCTGTGAGAATCTCTGGCTCTGGCTGCAACTCTGGCCCCACCATGTGATTCCACCATTTCCAGCTGCCTACCCATAAAAGGGCTGTGACCTTCTGAAACTTTGAGCTAAACTAAATCTTTCTTCCCTAAAGTTGTAGATGTTGAGTATTCTGTCCCACAATGAAAAAGTAATTAAGACATCTGGCATTTGTCAGACTCTGAGTTCAATCACATTGAACATTGAACATTGGGGAAAGGAGTGTTGAAATTAATGGAGATATAAATAAATGGAAATATCTTCTGTGAAGACTTAGGCTTTTGTGTGTGATTACTGTTCAGGTTCATCTGTAGCTTTGGTGTAGTACATTTGAGGATCCCAGTTGGATTCTTTGTAGAAATGACAGGCTGATCTTAAAATTTTTGTGGAAATTTTAGGGATCTAGAATAGTCACAGTTCAAATAATAGTAACAACCACCACCACCACAATTATGGGAAAACATACTTCTTAATTTTCAGATATACTGCAAAGTAGCGTTAATAAGACAGTGTGACACTGGCATAAGTTTGCACATGTAGGTCAGTGGAATAGAATTAAAAACACAGAAACAAACTCTTACATTTATCATCAGTTTTTTCTGCCTAGTACCAAAATAGTTCAGTGAGGTAAATAATAGTCTTTTTTTTTTTTTTTTTTTGGTGACTCTGCCAGGACTACGTTGGATACTTGCTTATCTGGATGCATAGGAATGAGGTTGAACACCTACCAGGTGCAAAATCAACTCTTACAAAGTGCATAAAGACTTGAGTGGAAAAGAACAGCTGTAAATTCTCAGAAAGCATAGGGGAAAATCTTTGCAATCTTAGATTAGGCAATGATTTTTTAAAAATATGAAATGGAAAGTAAAAGCAATCAATGAAAAAAGTAGATAAATCACACTGAATCAAAATTGAAATTTTTTGTGCTTTCTAGAGCACTGTTATGAAAACGAGGAGACATCCACAGAACAGAACAAAATCTTGTAGTTATTGGGTAAAGGACCGTTGCCTGTATTGCATAAAGAGACAACCCAAGTAAAAATGAGTAGTGAGTCTGAATAGATGTTTTTCAGTAGATATGTGGTAAGTGATTACTGACATCAGCTGCAGAAAAACAGAAATGAAAGTTGCCATGAGATGCCACGAAATACCCGCTGGAGTGGCTCTGATTAATAGACTAGATAATGGCAAATGTTGACAGTTGGAAAAATTGGAAGAAGTGGAAAAATTACAGCCTACACTGGTAGCCTTGGCTTTGAAAAACATGGTAGCATTTCCTCAGTTAAGCATAGCATTATCATTTTCCCTTATGATTCCTGTTTTAGGTATTTATTGAAAAAAAAACATGTCTGCACATAAACTTATACATGGAATTTCCCTCCCACACCCCTGCCTGTGGTACTAGAAGTTGAATGCTGAGTCTTTGTTTGCCCTGAGAAACATTTCCAACACTTTTCTATTTTGAGACAGAGTCTCACTATGTTATGAAGTTGCCCATTCTGGGCTCACATGTGCCATTCTCTTTAGTCTTAGCTTCCCAGAGAGATGGGATTGCAGGCATGCTCATCCATGCCCAGGTTGGTTCTTCATAGTGACTGGAAGTGGTGCATGGGTGGTCATAGTATTGTTTATGATAACAAGAGACCCACTTATCCATTGGCTGCTGAATGAATGACCAAATTGTGGTTTTCTCTTGTTCATAAAAAGAAATAAAGATACTATTACAGTTTGAGTCTGGACTGTTCTCGGAAGTCTCTTTTTGGAAAGTGATTGGATCATGGGGATTAATTGGATCAATCGGATTAGTCCATTGGTGATTTTGTGTACTATTAAGACCTTGGGCCTGGTTGGAAGGGGAGGATCCCTAGGGTATGTGGCCTGGTGGGGTGTCTTGTTACTTCCAACTCCTTCCCTTTTCTGCAGTGCCATGAGTTGCCTTCCCCCACACCAGGCCTTTGCACCATTGGTGGCTGACCATGCATGGGCTGAGACCATTGAAGTGGGGGAAGGAAAATAAACCTTCCCTCTTTAATGTTGTGTTAGATGTTGCATCTATCTCATTCATTAAAAAGTGACTAAGACAGGCATTCTTTACAACATGGATAGACCTTGAAAACTTGTTAAGTGACCAAAGCCAGTCACAAAGCCCTAGGTATCCCATAGTTCAGTTTATATGCAATGCTCAGCATAGATGGTCTGCAGAGATAAAAGTAGATTGGTGATTAGTAGGGATGGTGAGCTGAGTGTGAGAGAGGCCCATGGGTTCCTTTCTGTGGTTATGAAAAATGCTCTAAAATTGATTGTGATGATGCATAGGTCTACAGAGAAACTAAAATGTCATTGAATTGTGCACTTTAATTGCATTGTTTTGTATATGAATTAAATGTCAGTAATGACATTACAAAAAGTATGGGAAGTTAGTGAAAGTGAAAATTGGATCAATAAAGAAAATAAAAACAAAAATCTTACTGTTTGAAGAGATTGGTATAAATAATAAACCTTTATCCAGGCTATTTAAAATGACAATTATGACTAGTGAAAGATTACTAATTGCTAATAAAAGAGATTACTAATGTCAGAAATGAAAAAGAAGACATTACTGTAGGCTCCAGTTTCATTAAAAGAATTTAAAGGAAAGTTACGGAACAGCTCAGTGTCTTCGGATTTGATAAACCTAGATAAAATGGACCAATTTATGTCAGCCAAGTAACAGAGCTGCACAATGTCTCCTCGTGGACCCACTTAGAGTTGAGAATATAGACAAAAACTGCCTATTCAGTGTAGCTAGGCCAGGGATGAATGCCCCAATAGCTGAGTGGAGGCCATGGGAAGGTCAGAAACTCTGAAGACACATCCGAAGTGGAGGTAAACAGCAACTCAGCAACTTGTGAGTGACTGGTGCCACCAGCATCCACAGATGGAAGAAAGTCTGCTCTGAACCTCTGACTCAGGTAAGCACGGATCCAGGAGAAATGGGAATTGACAGCAGCTGGTAGCCCCCGCCTCCAAAAAACGAGCCTGTGCATAGTGCATACTACATGTGCAGTGCAAGCTCTCCCTAGAAAAGACTTTCTGGAACCTAGATCAAAAGTAGTGCTTGATAGCCATAACAGGCAGTGACTTAAGCAGGAGCCATTTTTTAAAAAGAGCCCAAGACTGAACTGATTAGAGTAAAAGAAAGCTCAGAAGAGCACATCAGGGCTTTTGGGGTCACTCTTAAATAGTGCCTCGAATAAAACTGGCACAAGAAACAGTTTGAGGAGAGAGAGAAAAGGCTGCCAACCCCCTGAATGACTTGGGTGGTACTGGGAGCACCCCCAAGGGTAAGAGCCTCACCCTCAGGAGAGGGAAGCCAGGACAGGTAGGAGAGCTGTGCTGTGGGGGCCCAGCCCCACGGTGACCATGACACGTCAGAGGCCATCGTACTGTTGTGTCCTCTCTAACTGCCTACTCCCAGCACAAAACTCAGGACTTTTGGCTATTGTCCCCACCCTCATAGCTGTTCAAAGAAACCTCTTGGCCAGGGCTTTAAAATGAAGTCCCTCAACAACAGAAACATGGGAAGAAGACAAGGCAGCAGGACACCCACAGAGATGCTGGAGACCCCAGAAACTAATATCGTGGGCCCTGAAATAGTAGAACTCACAGGGAAGGAAGTCAAAAAGTAAATACATGAGTCAGTTCAAACAAGATATTATCAAAGAA
Organism: Ctenodactylus gundi; assembly: GCA_004027205.1. Lineage (NCBI taxonomy): Eukaryota > Metazoa > Chordata > Mammalia > Rodentia > Ctenodactylidae > Ctenodactylus > Ctenodactylus gundi. The sequence continues at coordinate 305,485 of PVKB01001151.1, forward strand.
ATGAAAGCAGTGATCATTGGGCTTAAAGAAGAAATTACTAAACAATTAGTGGGCCTCATGGATACAAAGTTCACTGAGCATATAGAAACCACAAATAAAAAGTTCACCTAGGTAAATAAGGAAATGGAAGATATGAAGGAATATTTTGATAGGGAAGTAGAAATTTTGAAAAATATGGCTGAAATTCAGGATATGAAAAGTACATTTGAAAGCAGGGTAAGTTGACTTGAACATTTCAGACCTTGAAGACAAGGCTGAGGGAAACAAATGCCATAATTAGGCACAACTCCAAAATTAGAAATGAGCTAAGTAGCTGGATGCAACAGCTGATGGATACTTTAATGAGAACCGATCTCAGAATAATGGGTGTGGGAGAAGGAGCAGAAGACGGCACCAAAGGTATAAAGAATTAACTGAAGTCAGACAAGAAAATTTCCCAATCTAGGAAAAGAAATTAATTTCCACATATAAGAAGCTTACAGAACACCAAATAACCTTAACCAGCAAGAAGAATAGCACAACATATAATCAAACTTCAGAAATTCAACATAAAGAGAGAATATTAAAAGCAGCAAGAGAAAAACAGTCATTATTTTACCAAGGCAAACCCATTAGAATTACTAGATTTCTCAATGCAAACTTTAAAAGCCAGGAGAGATCCTAGAGCAAAATCTTTCAAACTTTAAAATACAGCAAGTGTCAACCCAGGTTGTTGTATCCAGCAAAATTATTACTGAAAATTGAAGAAGTAAAAGTTTTTCATGACCAAGAATCCGTAAAGAAATTTGTGACCACTAGCCCAGCGTTACAGAAAATACCTGAAGTAATCTTTGCAAGACAGACAAGCAGCACTGAAGAAAATGGAAGAAAGGAAACATCTAAAGAGAAAGTGTAACAAAAAAATAGATTGATATTTGAATCATTTAATTGTTTTCCTACTAAAGCAGTACCAGCTATCTGAAAAAATCTGTGAAACTTCCCCCATAATTATTATTTTTAATAGTATATTAGTTTTCAAAACATAATATATTTGGCATGGGGAATAGGTATAAAATCTTTACAAATATATATGCATGAGATTATGGATAGGTAGATAATAAATCAAATGTGGCAAAATATTAGCAATTAGTAAAATGTGAGTAAATAATTTATGAAAGTTAAACCTCTGAAATAACTAAGTATGCCATTATATCTGTTGCTTATGTATAATTTACTTTTGGTATAGACTTAAGTTCATTTAACATGGCAACTCGCTTATTTGGTCTCTGATGTAAGTCTATCCTAAGAAAACTGATTGATGTAATGATAACCTGAATGTCTTTTGAATGTACAAACATTTACCTTTCACGACTCAACTAAGGAATTTGAAATTTAACTCCATTCCTTTTCTCACATTTTCTAGTCTTAGGAATTTCATTGTTATAATACTTTTCTTATGTGGACTGGTGGGTGAGGCTATATAAAAGAATCTCAACAAAGATACAAAAAAAAAAAAAAAAGAAAGCTTTCGGCAAATTGTCCCAATAAAGGGCTTTGCTGGTCCCAGGAAAGAGGTACCAAGATATGACCACTGCAGCCCATTCTAGGGGTGGGACGCTGAGCTAAAGAGTTGAGTAGTAGAGTCAGATGCAAAAGATTATATATGTTAAAAATGGCATGGTTTCTCTAACTTGGGAAACCAGAATACAGGCATTATATAGAACCAAAAAAATTTCACAGTAGGAAAATGATTAAACCTGATTAAGAAACAGGCACATAGAATATGAAAAAACGTCTAGTATGTCCTTTAGCAAATTGCAAGTTAAAACAATGCAGTATCACTATATACCTATTAGACTGGCAAAGATCTAAAATGTGGGTCACTAAATAATATTAAGGACATGGAACAGTACAGAACTCTCATTTGTTGCTGATAGCAATGCAAAATGTGCATTGAAAGAAAGTTTGGTGGTCTATGTCTTAGTTACTTTTTCATTGCTGTGACTGAATACCCAACATCCACAAATTTATGGGACGGAGGCTTTATTTTTGCACACAGTTTCAGAAGGTCTTAGTCCATTCAGAGGTGGCCAGCAATAGTGGAAGTACATGGCAGAGGCAGAGGTGGAGACAGCTTCTCAACATCACAAACAGGAAGCCAAGTCAAGGCAAGTTGAGTCTAGTCCTCAAGGAAGGCAGGAAGCAGCTTTATATCCTTCCAGGTCTCATCTCAGTGGTCAGCCCTTCCTGGATCCAGGTGTGGAAGGTGTGGTGAGCTCCCACTACTGCCTATAACCCAACTTAACATGCTTCTAATCCAATTTACTTGCCTGTAATACACCCCTCCAGACTAGGCCTCAGTCTCCCAACAGCACATGGTTCTGTAGACAGTCTATAACATTCAAATATATGAGACTTTTGGGGGACATTCCAGATCCAAACCACAATAGTCTATTACAGAACAAACTACTATAACTAGATTGAGCCGTTATGACCTATAGTAGTTATCTAAATGACTTGCAGATCTGTGTCTGCACAAAAACTTACCAAGGTATGAACAGAGAAAAAAAATTTTAAAATAGTTTGGTGGTACTGGGGATTGGCTCAGACTCTTTGCAATGAGCTATATCCCCAGCCCGTTTTTATTTTTTGATTTTGAAACACGGTTTTTCTGAGTCCCTGGTAAGAGTCAGGCTGTGCTCTGACTTGCTGTCTTTCTCCTCACTCTCCCAGAGTTCTGGAGTTATAGGCTGGTGCTACCAATCCTGGCTTACTTTTACGTTACTCAGTTAATGAAGGGATATTAAAGAGACCACCTAGTGTCTGATTCAAACTGTATGACATTTTGGTAAAAGCAAAACTATGGGGACAATAAAAGGGTCAATGGTAGGAAGAAGGGATGAGAGATGAATACGCCAGAGCACAGAGGATTTGGGGGCAGTGACACTGTTTGTATCATATGTAAGTGGTGGATAAACTAAACAATCTGTCAAAACCCATAGAATATGTAAGTGTGAACTTTGGCTGGGCATTGTGATGTGCACCTTTAATCCCAGCACTTGAGAGTAAGAAGTGAACTTTAATGTAAATGATGGATATTGGGTGATAACAGTGTGCCAGTGTGGGTCGTAAACATACTTTAGTTTTGAGGAGTATCTGATGTAGGGAAGGTTGTGGTTATGAGGTGAATAAGAAATCTCTGTACTTTTTATTTGCTTTTTCTGTGAACTTACCACTGCTAAAAAAAAAAGTTGGTTAAAAAAATTGCGTCAGTATATGTAGCATGCATATTGGTGGATTAGGCAAGTCATGCCATGGTGTATGGTTAATGGAGCTGACTGGTGGGTTTGTGAGGTTTATAATAACGTTTGATATGGATTTTTTTGGGGGGTTTTGTTTTATGATACTGGGAACCAGGTCTGGGGCCTTCACACTGAGCTATATCTTTAGCCCATTTTCATTTTTGATTTTGAGACAGGGTCTTGCTAAGTTGCCCAGGCTGGCCTAAATTTGTAATCATCCTGCCTCAGCTTTCCACAGTGCTGGGATTACAGGCCTATGCCTCTAGGCCCTGCTACCTTAGGATATCTTGTAGTGCTTCATTTACTTTATTCAAAACTATTATGGCTTTTATTATTAAAATTTTTATTACATAAAAGTTTACACATATGCAAGAGTAGAAAATATATAAGAAATGTTAGGCAGTATAGTATTAGCATGTATATAGTCAAATAGATCATTTTTTATAGCATAGAGCCCTCAGAATCAGATCCTCACGTGTGGAAATTTGATTTTGAAAAAGATGGCATTATCAAGTGGGACAACAGATACAGAGCAATGAGAAGAACATCTGTGTGAGAAGGTTTTGGCTTTGTACCTTTCAACAGAATTGATGATACATTGATACTGTGGTATTCTTATTAAGAAGCGAAGTAGTTTTAAGTGTGAACAGTGTTGAAGGATGAGAGTTAGTATGAAAATACTATGACAGGAGAACATTAAAGTTTACAACCCTGATCAAAGACTGTAAATATACGTGGTAATGATAACTGAATCTTGATAGTAGTTCCCTCAGGAAAGTGGTGTGCTTGTGATGCTTCATTTCTATTTGACCCATTAATTTTACTTTTAAACTTTTGTTTTGTTTTTAAGATGGGTCTCACTGTGTTGTTCAAACTACTGGGCACAAAGAATCCTCTGCCTCACCCTCCAAGTGCTGGGAATACTGGCATACTCCATTGCACAGATGTTGGTGAGGTTTGTCTTAGATCTTAAGTGCAGTGGTGAATGTCTGTAATCCCAATATTGAAGAAGTCTGATAAGTCAGGAGGATCTTGAGGTCAAGTTTTGCCTAGGTATTTTCTAAATAATCTATTAAGAATACAGGTAAAGGGTATCATGTGTCTTGAAATAAAAAATAAAAAGGGCTGAGGATGTAGTTCAGTGGTAGAATGCTCCTGGCTTAATTCCTAGTAGGAAAAAAAGGAAAGAGATTTTAAAAACTTTTTAAAGATGTTATCAAAATATTAAAAGTTGGTTAAGCTAGGTGATAAGTATCTTTTATTGTTTCCTTTTGCCTTTGTGTTCACATATTTTCTAAAATGTTATAATAATCAAGTGAAGTGTCAGAGTCTTATTTTGATCCAAATTCAAACATCTTTAGGAAGAAATTTTGGATCACAATTTCAATCCCATTGGGCAATTAAGCAACTTAGCAAGACCCTATTACAAAATAAAAATACAAAGGGCTAGAGATAGAGCACAGTGTGAAAGTCTGTGGCTCAATCCACAGTATCACAAAACATATATTTTTAGAGATGCATTCATAGTATGTTAGGTGATATATTATTCCTGTGGCTCATTTTTAAATGCTACAAAAAGAAAAGGGTAATTAAGGGGCTGGAACTTGCCTAGCAAATGGAAGACCTGGCTTCAATTCCGGTACCACATAGCTGTACACGTTTGATCCCAGGACTCACGAGGCTGAGGCAGGAGGATTGCTGTGAGTTCAAGGCCATCTGGGCTCCACAGTGAGTTCAGAACCAGCTTGGACTGAAGAAGGATACCCTGTCTCAATAAATAGATAAATAAATGAGAAGGTACTCAAACTCCCTATTAGTAAGGAAATGTAGTTTTTAAAAGATGAGTGTCTTTTACCCATGATATTGACAGTATTCTATTTTTAAAAAAATGGACAGTAATGACCAATGGTAAGGGTAGAAAAACCATTCCCCTATACACTGATGATAGGTTTTTCTCTTTTTGAAAGTGCAAATGGCCAAACGTCCTCTCTAGGGCTAAATTATGTAGTGGGCACATCAGATCAATACAATATTTAAGAGATGATGAGAGGGAGTTCAGATACTAAATTTAAAAATCTGTATCTAATAGCTGTCATGTGTTCTGAATTTCTTTTCTCTTTTAAAAAAGATTTTTTAAGAGTTTACTTTGGAGGGGTAGCCCACTCAAGACTCCCTCCTAGATTGTAGGAACTTTTACCCTTCTATCCTTTGTTTCTAAATAAGGACCTATTATTCTACACCTTGAAAGAAAAAGTTTACTTGTGGAAATTGCTATACAAAGAAGCATTTCTAATAAATTACTTTATCATTAAACAACCTTGCAGAGAGAGAGAGAGAGAGAGAGAGAGAGCGTGTGTGTGCGCATGTGTGTGCGTGTGCTTGTATGTTTTGGTTTTTTGAAATAGGGTCTCTCAAAGTGCCTAAGTTTCCCATGTTGGCCTTGAACTTTGTGATCCTCTTGCCTCAATCTCCCAGAGTGCTGAAATTATAAGCTTGACCAGTGGCTGTATTTAATTCTCATTTTGCCATGTAAACACCTGGTTAAATAACTGACCAAGTTCATGTAGTCAGCTGTAGAAGAGCCTGAATATAGCTGTAAAACTATGACCTCAACCACTGTGTTGTTAGATAGTTAGGTAAGTGCCACTAGATAACATTCGATAAGATAGATACATTAGATGCATAGTTAATAATTGATTTAAATGTCAGTGCCACAAAAATGACACCTCATTCTGTGTTAAGCTTTTGAAATCTAAATTTCTTCATTAGATTATCAGACTTATAGAATGAACCCCTCATTAATAGAAAATATTTTCCCCCTCCCCAGAGGATCTGAAAAGGCAAAACGCAGTTTTACAGGCTGCCCAGGATGATTTGGGACACCTTCGGACACAGCTGTGGGAAGCACAAGCAGAGATGGAGAACATTAAGGCTATTGCCACAGTCTCTGAAAATACCAAGCAAGAAGCCATAGATGAAGTGAAAAGGCAGTGGAAGGAAGAGGTTGCTTCCCTCCAGGCTGTAATGAAAGGTAAAGACAAAGATTGATTTTACAACTTCTGAGATAATGAAATTCTGATGATCGAGTACACTTTTAGATTGTCTTAAAATAAACCCTGAGTTCATAGCTGGGCATTACAATCCAGGCTATTTGGGAGGCTCAAGCAGGAGAGCTGCAGACTTGAGATCAGTTTGGGCAATTTAGCAAGACACTGTTAAAAAAAAAAAAAAACCTGAGAACGCAGCTCCGAGGTAGATCGCTTGCCTATTGTGTGTGAGGTCCTGGGTTCAATCCCCCAAGGGAATATGTACACACCCACCCACTTACCGTACAGGTGGATTCTGTCTGCCATGGGGATGGATACACACATACACATGCACATGTATGCATGCTTACCATCTGAGTTTGTGTTTTTATGTACTATCATCTTCAACATGTGTGGTATGATAAAAGGGAAGTCAGTGTAAATGGGCACATCACCTGTATCTTTAACAGATCAATAGTGGAAAGTTTTAATAGTAAGAGAATTTTAATGCATTAAATGAAAACTGTAGAGCAGTGTGTGATAGTGCGAACCTGTAATCTCAGTTCTTGGAAGGCTGAGGGAGGAGGATCACTGCAAGTTCAAAGCGAACCTATTACTAAGTCTGTAGCTGTTGCCTAATAACTATTCTAGGTGTAATGTAACAAATATGACTAAAGTAGTTTGTAAATAGTTCATTTTTTCACAAAATAAGAAGTTCAGCAGTAAATAATGTAGGGCTAATAATAATGGTTCCATGATACTGCCAGTAGCCCAAGCTTCTGAAATCCATCTTTTCTTTAAACTTTAGTATATGGATTTCAGCTTCATTTTTGCCTCATGGTTGAAACCAGTTATTCCTCCTCTAGCCTGTATCAGAAGAGCAAATTTTCTAGTAATTTCAGCATGTACTCCTCTGCATTATTTGTCTCTCAAGTGTATGGTCACCTATTACTACAAGAAAACTGAAAAGAGTAGTTTTTACTTTTATTTCTGATTTACTTTTTTAACCTACTTTATTGATACGTATATATATATGATACATAATGTTTACATTGAACTTCAGTATTTTGTGCACATATATATTGCATTTATATCATATATAAAATTACAAAGCCTACCCCTATGCCATTTTGACCCACATGCTCTCCCCCTCCCCACCAGCTTCCACTTTCCCCCCTCATTTAGTTCTATGAAAAGATTGTATTCTAGGTTTCTCATATTAGAGAAACCATTCAATATTTAACCTTCTAACTCATCTGTACCCATGTTCATAGCAGCACAACTAACAATAACTAAAATATAGAAGACACCAAAATACCCATCAACAGATCATTTTTTTAAATGATGCTGGGGAATGGCCCCCAGGCCTCCTGTACGACAGTTAAAAACTACCACTAGGTTACAGTCCCATCCTTAAAATGTAGTTTTAAAATTGGCTACATTGACTCCCTAAACAAATTGGAGTCTTGTTAATAAAGAAGGAGGAGTGGAAGTGGAAATTATTGGGCAATCAGTAGTGGCTGTTACATAATATTTTAAGATTTTATAATGACTAACGTTGATTTTAAGGTAGAATCTATGATTATAGTAAAAGATTTCAGAAATATATCCCTTTTCTCTCACTTTCAGGTAGTTGGGTGACATGCTATATTATTTTGGAGCAATAATGTTATATCTGAAAGCATTTCTTTTTTCATTTGACATTACGTTTGAGTTCAAACTGTGCTTCTTTCTGGTTATAAAACATTAGCCCGACTATTTAACCTTTCCCGAGATTTCTTGTGAATATAGCATAGGTTTATTGTGAATATGAGATGATTTAATAATAAGCCCTTATTTGTACATGTCACAGGAACTAGAAATCGTATCTTTGTTTCTTTTTTCTTTTAAAGTGAATTGAGTTTTATAGAAATTAGGCATAAGTACTTTGTTAGCTTTAAAAATTTTAGTGTTCCAAGCATTTTTTCTCCTTAATGCTTAAAATCCATGGTAATGTTTTATAGAAACAGTTCGTGACTATGAGCACCAGTTTCACCTTAGGCTGGAGCAAGAGCGAACACAGTGGGCACAGTATCGAGAATCTGCGGAGAGGGAAATAGCTGATTTAAGAAGAATGCTGTCTGAAGGCCAAGAGGAGGAAAATTTAGAAAATGAAATGAAAAAGGTATAATGCAGTGTGTTTATCTATAGAAATATTTGCGTACAAATAAGCAAAATGTCTTTACAAATATTATTCTGGTACTCGGAGTTGTATTTATGTTTTCTGATAGAGGAATTATTTGAACACAGACTTAAGTATAGCACTAGATAGTGTGACATCCCTTGCCTAGATAATATCTATGGCTACTTTACTTCAAATCTTTTTATATTAATTTCATTTTTTCTGTTTTACAAACATTTTATTGAGGGTTTTTGTGTTCTTGTTTGTAGTACAGAGCAATAATGTTTATCTTGGACGATTGGTGCATATCACATATCTTGATCATTTTCATTCGTTGTACCCCCTTTGTTCCTTTGTCCTCCCCCTTAGTACCCTCAATTTCCAGGAGCCTGCCTTTTACTTTATATCATCTCTCCAGTATTTGTTATTTATATTGTAGGCCTCTTATATGAGAGAAAATATATGTGACACTTTATGTGGTGTATTATTTTGCTTAGTATGATGGCTATAGTTCCCCCTCTTAAAAATGACAAGATTTCCTTCTTTATGGCTGAATATTATTTCATTATATACATTTGTTAATGGCTATCTAGGCTGGTCCCAGAGCTTAGCTATTATGAATTATGTTGCTGTAAGCATATGCATGTATCACGATAGTATGATACCGTTAATTCTTTCAGTAATATGCCCAAAGAAAAGATAATAGCTGGGTCAAATGGTATTTCTGCTTTTAGTTTTTTGAGAACTCTCCATCCTGATTTCCCTACTGGTTCTCCTTGTTTACAGTCCCACCAATAACGTGGGAGAACTCCTTTTTCTGTACATCTTCACCAGCATTCTTTTTTGTTTTTGATGATAGTCATCAAAAATACTTCCTTAATGGCTAAAGTTGTTGAACACTGATTTTTCTTTTTTCTTTTTTTTTTGAACATTTGTTTTTCATGTACTTCTTTGCCATTTGCCAATTTTTTGATTGGGTTATTTGTTTATTTGTTGTTGTGGTTTTTTTTTTTTTAAAGTTCTTTATGTATTCTAGGTGTTAGTCTTCTATCAAAAGAAGAGCCAACAGAAATTTTCTCCCATTTTGTAGGGTGTCTTTTCACCTTACTAATTCTTTCCTTTCCTGTGCAAAAAAAAACCTTTTAATTAACCCTATAAGTTGACTCTTAATGTTTCCTTTGTGTTTAGAGTTTTCATCAGGAAATCTTCTCCTGTATTTGTAGCTTCTGGTGTTTTCCCGTTTGCCTTCCAACAGTTTTAATGTTTCTGTTTTCTTGGCTAGGTCTTTGATCCATATTGATTTGATTTCACTTCAAAGTAAGAGATTGAGGTCTAGTTTCTGTTGTTTTGCAAATCATAGCCAGTTTTCCCACCACCATTTGTGATATTTTCTGCAGTGTGTGTTTTCTGGCGCATTTGTAAAGGGTTAACTAGTTGTAGATGCATAAGTTTGTGTCTGTGTCTTCTGTTCTATTCCACTGGTATACGTATCTGTTTTTGTTTCTGTACCATGTTTTTTTTTTTTTAATTACCGTACCATTAGAGTATAACTTGAAATCTGTATTGTGATGCCTACAACTTTGCCCTTTTTGCTTAGAATTGCTTTGGCTACTCTGGGTCTTTTCTGATTCCATATGAATCTCAGGATTTTTTTTCCTAGTTCTGTGAGGAATATCATTGATATTCTAATAAGAGATTGCATTTAATTTATGGATCGCTTTTGCTAAGATTTCCATTTTTACAATATTCTTCCCATCCTAGAACAAGGGATGACTATTTTATTTTTAATTAAAATAACTTTAATAATAATGTTATGATCAGTGATACTGGAGAATTGAACCCAAGCTCTGATATCCAGGGTGTTAATACTAAAAAACAACCCCAGTTTTTTTTTTTTTTTCATTTTGATATAAGTTCTCACTAAGTTGCTAACTTATCCAGGCTGTTCTTGAACTTGAAATCCTCTTTGACTGAAATATTATTTTTAAGCTAACATTTTTCAAAATAGCACTTTGTTCAAATAGGATAAACAGTGAAGTAAGACCTGAAAATAATGTGAATCTGAGTTATTTTTCAAGGGTTATAGTTTTCTTGGGGGGAGGGGAATCACTTCATGTTTGGGCATATTTGGTATTTTCCATATCCTGAAAAATTTAAGTCTCAGTTCTTTACATCCAGTGGAGAAGGTTTCTCTTCATCTCCATTAGTAGGAGAAACCTAAATTTTTGAGTCTGCCGGTATTTCTTTGTATTTGTGTGTATGTGTTGCGTGTATATTTGTATGTAAAAATGAGAATTTAGTTTCTAACTATGTACTATTTTAAGTTGTAGGAGTTTTTTAAATCCATATTTTTGAGAATGGAGTTAGGAAAACAATGAAATAATTTTAGAAGTCATTCTCTGAGTTCCTTTCCCTTAGATATTTAAAGGTAAAATAACAAAAGTATTCTCTATGTTCTTGGAAGCCTTTTTATAGCAACATAATTTTTTAATGTGGAAAGTACATTATTTTATTTCTGTTTAAAACACCACCAGTCCTTTTAGTATTCTTGTTATATACTCAGTAATCAAGAATTATACAGTTTGTTTATTATGTATATTTCCTTTTACAGGAGATATTTTTCAATTGCTCAGTTAATTAAAAAGTCATACTTACGAGTCAGTTTTTCTATTTCAAATTCTAAATGAAATAATTTGAGAAAATTTTGATTGTCATTGACATTCTCAGTAAATGTACCATTAAAAAAATTAGACTTGATTTAATCTTGTGATTTCTAATAAAGTGTTAATTTTTACCAGATGTTAGATCAAAGTTTCTTAGGAAAGCAGTTAGTGCGTAAATTGTAGCATTTACTTCTTTTAAACTCTAGGCCCAGGAGGATGCTGAGAAACTTCGATCTGTTGTGATGCCCATGGAGAAGGAAATTGCGGCTTTGAAAGATAAACTGACAGAGGCTGAAGACAAGATTAAAGAGCTGGAGGCCTCAAAGGTTGTAACTCATCTGCTGTAACGTCAGGAACAAAAGTAGAATCACTAAGGAGTATAAACTAACTTAAACTATGCATCTTAAATTTGCCGTTTCTGAGATTTTGTACATAAGGATATTTAAAAATCATCTCAATGATGTCTTATCTCAGTGCTGCTTTGTTTCAGCATTAATGTTCATTTTCTTTTCACAGTGAGACTCAGTCCTGTGAATTTTCTTACCTGTTGATAGGAAGGTCTTCAAAGTTGACTTTATTTTCTAATGCCAGCCCCAGACTTAACCTTTCAAAGAAGATGTAGTTACAGAATGGCTAAATTTTTTGGCCAGAAAGACACAGTAAATAAAATTGTACAAAGGGAATATTTACAATTCTAATAATTAAAAGGCACTAGGAGGTTGAAGGTGTAACTCAAGTGGAAAGCTCTTGCTTAATCCTTTCCATTGCTATGAAAAATACATGAAAAGGAAAACTGAAAGGGAGGGAAGGTTTGTTTTTTGCACACGGTTTCAAAGGTTTCACTCCATCCTCAATTTGTGTTGTACTTTTGGTCCCATAGAGAATGTCATGGCAGGGGCCGTGCGGTAGAGCAGAGTTGCTTATCTCATTGTGAGTAAGAAGGAGCAAGGGAAGTAAGGGCTGGAGGGAGAGTGGGGAGAGAGATCCCAGGGACCCATCAGATTATGAATCAATTGTTGAAGTCTGAGTCTTTTGATCAAGTCAGCCGTTGTCATCTATGTGCTTCCCAAAAGCTCCACTTCTGAGCATTGGTGCACTGGGGACCAAGCCTTCAACACATGAGTCTTAGAGGATGCACTTTAGATTCATGTAGCATGTATCTTGGCCTGGGTAGATACTGAAAGAAACAATAAATATGAAAGCACAAAATAGGAGTATGGAAATAAGTATGAATATATCAGTAGCTCTAGTGGATGTAAATTGATACCTAATAAAGTATTACCAGGTAGATATTTAAAAATCTTAAGTTTAGGCTGGAGATGTAGCTCAGTGGTTAGAATCTTTGCCTAGTAAACACAAGGCCCTGAGTTCACTTCCTCAGTATTACATAAGCCAGATGTGGTAGCGCACTCCTGCTGTTCCAGTACTCCAGAGGCTGAGGCAAGAGGATTGCTGTGATTTTGAGGCCAACCTGGGCTACATTGTGAGTTCACAACCAGCCTAGATAGACTACAGACTGAGATCATAAATCTAACTTTATATTATGGCACCGTGGTTAAAGCACTGTTTTGCAAGTCTAAGGCTCCGAGTTCCATTCCTCAGCTCCACATGGTGATGTACAGCTGTAATCCCAGCACTCAGGAGCCTGAGGCAGGTGGATTGTCCTGAGTCGAAGGCCAGCCTGGGCTATACCAGTGAGTTCAGGACCAGCCTGGGTTACAGAGCAAGACCCTGTCTCAAAAGAAAGAAAGAAAGAAAGAAAGAAAGAAAGAAAGAAAGAAAGAAAGAAAGAAGAGAAAAGAAAAGAAAAAGATGTACCTAAAATGAAATCACAGTGTAAGACTGAAAATAAAGGAAAATAAAAGAATAAATGAAAAAGGAATACAGGTATACCATGTAAATTCTGATAAAAAGAATACAGTATAACATCAAACAAGGAAAGGGAAAAAAGAATAAAGTTAAAGTGGAACCCTATCTAATAAATAATTCACCAGGAAGATAAAATGATCATGAACCTGAATGTACCTTGTGTGTTGATCCCCAATTTTTTTTAGATTTTGAGACAGGGTCATGCTAAGTTGCCCAGGAAGGGCTCAAACTTGGGATCCTCCCGCCTCAGGGATTATAGGAATGCATTACCGTGCACAGCTAGCTTGTGTAGTCTTGATGTATGTGAGCTAAAAGTGAAAATTACAAGAAGAGATTGATATTCACAATTATAGTAGGAGATTTGAATTGCCCTTTAGATCTAAGTGAAGAAGAAATAGTAGGGCTTTAGGAGTTCTGAAGAATCACAATAATAATTTAGTTTTGGTTGTTGTACCACAGCCTGTACTTTAAAAAGAGACAATGTTCTATATAGTAGTAGATCATAGTAGTTAAAAACTTTTTAATAGCCTTAGTGATCTTGGGAAAATTACTTAGTCTTACTGTGGTTTTACTTTCTCAGCCATAAAATAGGGTTGTCTACCTCCTAAAGGCATTATAAGGTCATTCAAGTTAATATATATAAACACTTAGAATAGATCACAGGTCAAAGTATTATTTTTAGATACATTTTAGCTTTTCTTATCCAGGATCTGTGGTGCAGGTCTGTAATCCCAGCACTTTGGAAGTCTGAGACAGGAGGATTGCAAGTTCAAGCCCAGCCTGGGCATTTTTCATGGCTTAGTGAGACCCTGTCTCAGAATCAAAATTAAAAAATGGGATAGAGATGTAGTTTAGTGTCAGGGTCCTGGGCTTGATCACCAGTATTACAACCACCAAAAATAACATATATATTGTATTTTTATAATATATATTAGCATATGTCTTTTCATAAGATTACAAGGGAAGTATCAATAAACTTAGAATTAGTGTTATGTAGATCCAGGTCTCTAATCAGAGATCATCAGTATTTATAGTGAAATGAAAAACAATTTATGGAAAAACTAAAGACAGTATTGAGAATTAAGTGAATGTTTAACTCCTGAATCTAAATAGGGCTGAAATATGTATACGATGGAGTACTGCTGTGCCATAAAGAAGGACAAATTTGAGTCATTTGTAGGAAAATGAGTGTACCTTGAGACCTTTATGCTTAGCAAAATGAATCGGACACAGAAAGTTAAATATTGTATGTTTTCTTTAATATGAGAGGATCAAACCATAAAAAAAAAGTAAAAGAGAGGTGGAAGACAGTAAGAAGATAGACTTTGTGGAGAGGATGAGAGGACATGGTGGTGGGGTGAAAGGGTAAAAACGGGAAAGGGGTGTGATATGTATAATTAAAAGTAATGAATGGGCTAACAGCAGTTAAAGCACTTGCCTAGCAAGCAGAGGTCCTCATTTTGATTCCCAGCACCACATGAACTGGACATGGTGGCATATGCCATCTGTAATCCCAGCACTTGGGAGGCTGATCCAGGAGGATTGCTGTGAGTTCAGGGTCAATCTGGGATATTAGTAAGTTCAGAACTTACCTGGACTACAGAGTGAGAGGCTGTTTCAAAAAAAAAAAAAAAAAACTTAAGAAAAAAAAGAGTAGTATTGGGGCTAGACGAATGGCTTAGCTCAAGCACTAAGTATCCAAGGTCGATTCCTCAGCACCGCGTCAGCTGGACATGGTGGCGCATGCCTGTCGTCCCAGCACTCAGGAGGCTGAGGCAGGATTGTCTTGAGTTCAAGACCAGCGTTGGCTGCAGAGTGAGACCATGTCTCAAAAAAAAAAAGAAAAGAAAAGAAAAAGAAAAAGAGTAGTATCAGCTAAAAATAAATAGGAGATAATACAGAAGTAATACAATATGAATATAAATTTGTGAAATTGTAAAACAAAATAATAGAGAATATCAACTTAAAAATAGAAAAAATAAGACAGTTTTTAAAGATTACATCAAGACAAAGTGGCGAATCGTTAAAAATGAAGTGGCATAACACAAATCAGTAGAAATTAATATAGTACTATGAATAGTGTACATAGTTCTGTGTATTCTGATCCAGGCCTAGTAGTACAAGCCTTTATTTTCTTCACCACGCCTAGCCTCTGTGGTGTTGGGAAAGCGAACTCAGGGTCCCCCACACTTGCCAGGCAAGTGCTCTTAACTGCTGAGCTACAACACCCTCTCCCAGCAGTAAAAATTTAAAAAGATAAATTGAAAAATTTTCATACAGGATAATTTGCCAGATTTATGCCAAGATAAAATTTATGTCAAGGAAAACAAAAACAGTAATTATTAAAGAAAGTGAGCTGAGTCAGAATGTCCAAAAGACATTAATCTCAGTTGATTTTTCAGAAGTGTATTTCCATATCTTCTGGAAGAATATAGTTCTTTTTTACAAACTGTTAGAAAAGAGGGAAGGTTCTCCAGTTATTTTATGAAACCAGTAGATCCTAACTGTACATGAATGAGCACTGAGAAAAGATTAATGTAGGAAAATTATAGATCTGTCTTATTTAGGAATACAGGAGTGAAAATTTTAAACATTGTAGCATGTAAAAAAGAAATAGCCAGGCGGGGTTGCACAGATCTTTAATCCCAGCACTTTAGGAGGCTGAGGCAGAAGGATTGCAAATTCAAGCCCAGCTTGCTTTAGTGACTTAGCAAGATCCTTTCTCAGAATTTAAAAAATATAAACGGACTAGGATGTAGTTGAGTGTGAAGGCCCTATGTTCAGTGCCAAGTACTGCAAAAATAAAACAAAGTAAAAGTAAAATACATCATGACCAGGTAGGGTATATCTGCAGTAATTTAATGGTAGTATATCAGCAAAAAAACCTGCTGTTGCAACGTAACACATACGGATTGTAGAGAACTGAAGAGAGTGGCTGCTGGATTTATAAGTGTCTTGGGTTTATAAGGACATTTGATAAAGCTAAATGCCCGGTAACTTCATAAAGGGCTATTTGTCAGACCTTCAGTAGACACAGCTAATATTTACCAAGCAGCCTTACCATTAATGGTGGGAATATTTTATAGACACTTGTCAGTAATTTTGTTCAGGTTGTTTTTGTGGTTCTAGACAGTACAGCAAGGCTATGTATGTAAACAAGTCAGAAGACTGGAAAGAAAGTGAAGAAACTGTTGAGATCATCTGTATTGAAAGGCTAGAGAGTATTCCACAAGTTATTTGACCTAAAAATAGTTCAACACGATGAAAGTGATTCCAGTAAGATCATTGTTCCAAAGTGTGTTTTTACCCCTAGGAAAGCCAGAAAGAGTATAATGGGGGCTGGAGGAATAGCACAGCAGTTAAAGGGCTGAGCACAAGGCCCTAGGTTTGATTCTCCATTTAAGATGAACATGGTGATGCCAGCTTGTAATCCCAGTGAATGAAAAAACTGAGGATAAGTAAACTTTGAGATATGTTTTTTTGTTTGTTTGTTTTTTGAGAGAGAGTGTTTTACTCTGTAGCCCAGACTGGTCCTGAACTTACTGTATAGCCCAGACTGCCCTTGGACTACAAAATATGTTCTTTAGATCAAATAGATTTCTTAAGAATATTACCTGGAAGAAACATTGACAAATTTGGTTGCATTAGAATATAAACTTCTTTGTTAAAAGCTACCAAAAGTTGAAAAAAGAAGATAGACACTGAGAAGAGATCAAAACCAATGTGCCTGACAAAAATTAATATTCAAAATTAGCAAAAGTTGCCACTATGCAAGTGACAAAGGCCCAAGAGAAAAACAGATGAAGCATATGCATGAGCAGTTACAAAGAAGACACCAAACAGTTAAGGACTGTAAGAAGTATTTGGCCATGCTAGATATCAGAGAAATAGAAGTGAAAGGGCGATACTGTTTTACCCTAGCCAGATTGCAAATCTTACAGAACAGATTTGTAACATTCACTCACTGTTGAATGTGTCAGGTGGTTTCATCTGTGGTCCTAGCATTGGACCCCTAGTTAATTTTAGGATTTTAGGGATTCTTGTTGCTTCCCCTTCACTTTCTGCTTCTGATACCATGTCAGTGTCTTTGGTAAGTAGCGTTCAGTAGTTTGTTTTCATCTTTTCTTTATACCTGTGTTTTTGTAGATGTTCATGTGTTTTATGCATGATTTTAATTAAAATGCCAGAACTCAATGTCCATGTATTTTTGATGTGAGTTTTTAGGGGGTATGAAATTTATCAAATTCAGATACTAGTGCTGCCACTTTTATATCTTCCCAAAATTTATTCTTAATGGTTTTGAAATGTAAGAAATTCACTAATTTTTAATTGAGTCGAATATTTAATTTAAGAAGTAATAGCTGATAGAGTTAATAGTTGTGTACCTGATTTTATTATCTATCATGTTGCTTTCTTTTACATCTGGTAGCACATGTCAGAAAATGTTTCACAGCAGTTAGCACTTTGCTATGCTTGGTACATTTCTTATGGGTGGATGGCAGTCTCCACTGAAACATCAAACTACAACTTAAATGTCATTTGTTTCTTACTAGTTTTTTTTTCAATAGTGGTCTAGGAATAAAGATAACGGAGAACAGATAAGTTGGCTACTTGAAGTTTGAAAAAGTAGAACAAAGAAGGCATAAAAATGACCTTAAATATGAAAGTAGACACAGTCACTTGAAAAAATTGAAAGTTAACAAAATAGTAAGAATTTAGGGTAGACATTTTATATGACATGTTAAAATTAATGACCTTATAGTCCTGGGTTTTCTGGAGTAGTATTGCATTTTATTTAGGTTATTACTATTTCATATATTAGGCTATATAATGACTTTTATTAGTTGTTGAACAGAAATAATATATGTGATATTAAGAAGTATTTTTCCCATCATGACTTCCTCTCTGTTAATTTCCATGAATTATGTCACTGGAAGTTGTCTTCCTTTTATAAATTTAAAGCATTTGGAATTACCTTATCAGAAATCAAATAAAAAACAGTGTTGTATGTATGTGGTACCCTTTTTATTCTTAGATTTTAACTTTTTAAAAAGTTTAAAAGAACAAAATATACGTGATACTATTGAATATGGGATAATACAGGTACATGCATGCATTGCTCTTGAAAGGCAAATCGAAACCGGGGTTTTTAAAAGTAAGGTACAAGTATGTCAATTGCTTATTTACTCAGATGACAGGATTAAGAGTTTTCTGTGGTATGCATTTGTTTTGTGATTGAAATCGTAAATGTCGTTGGGGCTAGAGGGATAGATAAGCAGTTAAAGCACTTGAGCAAGCTTCAAGACTTGAGTTCGAGTCCCCAGTACTGCATAAAGTGGTACATGCCTATAATACCAGCACTTGGCAGGTAGAGACAGGAGGGTTGTTGTGTGTTTAAGGCCAGCCTGGACTACATAGTGAGTTTAGGACTAGTGTGGACTATAGAGAAAGACTGTGCTTCAAAAATTAAATAAAGTAAAATTTTGTTTTAATTTTTTATAAATTTCTGTAAAAGTAAACATAAAAATTATAACACAGAACCTTATGTATTTTAGTTTGATTGAGTTGTATCTTCTCTAGGTTAAAGAACTGAATCATTATCTAGAAGCTGAGAAATCTTGTAGGACTGATCTAGAGATGTATGTAGCTGTTCTGAATACTCAGAAATCTGTTCTACAGGAAGATGCAGAGAAACTGCGGAAAGAATTACATGAAGGTAAATAAACGTTCTTTATAGTTTTTTTTTTGTTTGATCTCGGAGAGACCTGTGTAAGTGAAAGTGATATTGGTTAACAACCACCATTCCTAAAATAGCAGGGCAGCATGTTGCTGACCAAATTTAAGCTTTACAGTAACTTTGACTGGGCTCTGAAAAGCTGAAGCTATGCGGACTACTAAAGAGGCTGATTTAGGTACTTTATCATTTCTGTGACAAATTAACCAATATCCACAATTTAAAGGATGAAAAATTTATTTAGCTCATAGTTTCATAAGGGCTCACACAGTATGATCATGGGGCAGTTGGCAACCGTGGAAGTACATGGCAGAGGCAGAGGCTGGAGAGCTGCTCACCCCATCACAGATAGAAGCCGAGGGCTTCCCTAGAAGCTGGACAACGTTTTTTCTTCCTTTAATAACCTTATGCTGCTAGTTGGACGCCTCCCCCGCACCCCCCGTGGTGGTCCACAAGTCAACAACAATACTCTTGTAGGTTAAGCCCCAAACATTCGCCCCTTCTAGCCAAATCTGCCTTCCAGTAGCACACAGTTTCAAAGGCATGAGGCTTTTGGGGGACACTTAAGATCTATACCATAGCAGGGGCATCTGTTGTTAACTTCTCTTTCCTTCATGATCCCTGTAATAAACTCATAAGGCCTTAAATCTGTGAAAGGCTGGAAATTCTACTTTAATTTTTTTTTTTTTTTTTTTGCCTGCATACCCATGTTGGTGGAGGTGAACTAGGAAAAGAGTGGCAGACTGTATTCCAGAAGTCTTATGTAACAGTCCTGTTTTTTTTTTTTTTAAGAAAGTAGTACACATACTGTTTCTCAAAACAGATACCAAAATTCCAAAAGCCCTGAAATGTATAGTTGTTAATTTATTATTTTCTAAATGTATGAAATGACAAGATCTAACAACAGGTTTGATAACTGGTAATTTTAAAATAGTGATGAGCATAGATAGTAAGATAATCTGCAGCTATAGTGAATCATAAGAATGTTAATGTTACTGTGGTTAGTTGTCTGCATTTTACAGTTGAAAGAAATGAATTTCAGTTAGATGGTAAAAATAAAGATCTGACTTCTTATCTAAATGTGTGGACCCCTGAAATCTTATACTTGTTGTAGATTATGTTAGAACATACTTTTATTTTTGAGATAGGATCTCATTTTGTTGTCCAGGATGGCTCTGAATTCACTGTGTAGCCCAGGCTGGCCCTGAACCATGGCACTCCTCCTACCCAATTTCTAGGATTACAGGGGAGTGCCATCATGCCTACTACTAAGTGATGCTAGGGGATCAAACCCCGGGCCTTGAGCTTCCTAGGCAACGGCTTTAATTACTGAAGTAGGCCTCCAGCTATAGAACATACTTTTATATGCAGGATTCAGACTGTTGACAGAATCCAACAATAAATACTTCTGTCAAATGCTGTGGAAAATAGAGCTATATAAATAATTTATGAGTCAGTTTTGCATATAAGTTGATTTTTCCCCAAGTAGTGGAAAGGTAAAATGATACAAGTTTATAGAACTATTTCAATAAAATGTTATGAAAATTAAATATTGAGTGAGTCTGTGACCTTCAGGAAACAGTTTTCAAATGTGCTGTTATAGGCAAAAATACCTATGCTCGCAGTTAAAAGGTATCCAGAAGAAATAAAATTTCTGCTTAAATTTTGCCTTCAACCCCGTAAAGAAGTGTTAAGTTATTGAGATTATCAAAGCTTTCTGTTATATCTAAAAAAAAAAAAAAGGTCTGAGAAAGTTAACTAAAATGAGGAAAGGGATAGAATAAATTTCATTCTAAAACATTCACACCAATAAAGCATCTTTAAATGAGAAAACAGATAAAAACTGAACAGCCTAAGTGTAGGGTCTAAATTGGTAGAATTAGTTATGCAACCACATGAGTGCTATGCTGGAAAGTGTATAGCAAATTCTTTTTTTTTCCCTTTGCTGGGGATGGAATTTATTTAGGGTCTTGGGTATGCTAGCAAACACTCTACCACTGAGGTATATCCCCAGCCCGAGAGCAGTCATTCTTTTGTCCTAGGAGAAGATGGGTTTTGTAAAAGTTGTCATCCTTTCTGTTTATTTATCTGTGTATTTTTGAGCTGGATTCTCAGTATGTTGCCTAAGCTAGTCTTAAACTCTTGGACTTAAGAAGTTCTCCTCCCTCAGCCTGCTAAGTAGCTGAGACTGAAGGTTTGTGCCACTGTCACTGTGCCTACCTGGAAAAAGTTACTTTTATGTGAAATTCAATTTATTCAGTTTTTGTTTTGCTTTATTAAGCAGCATTTCGAAAGGTGGTAAATATTTGTGAAGTGGTAGTCCAAAGAGGAGCGTGATGTGCGAGGACATTTTCATGGGGGACAGCTAGTAAGAAGTGCAGTTAGGATGCCAAAGACAGTGGCAGGTTGTGAGTGTGGAGTGAGTGTGGCCTACCCTTGGAGGCTTCATGCAAACCATGTTGAATTTTACTAGAGAGGCAGCAAGCTTCTAAAGCTTTTTTTAAAAATTTTAATTGTAGACTTACTGAGATTATTTATTGTTGAGATTATTATTCATCATTAACACTTTTTAAAGTCTACAATTTAATGTTTTTAAAATACATTCACAGAATTGTGTACCATCAGCTACTGTCCAACTCCAAAACATTCATTACCTCAAAAATAAATTCTGTATCAATTTTTGCCTTCTTACTCAGGTTCCCAGCAGTCATGCATCTATTTTATTTATCTAAGTATTTGCCTGTTGTGCTTTTATATGAATGAGATTCTATAATATGTACTGTTAATGTCCAGCATCTTGGATTTTTTTTTTTAAAGATAGTAAACACTTAATCCAAGACCGCACACATAGTAAGTCCTAGGTGAGTGCTCTAGGACTGAGATACATCTCTAACTGGAAGGTTTTATTTTTTTCTGTTTTATTAATATGTATATATGCGATGTATAACATTTACATTGAACTTGAGTGTTTTGTACACATATGTATTGTGTCAGAGTTACAGACCCTTCCCCTCTGCCTTGTTGACTCTCCCCTCCCTGGTAGTTCCCAGTATTCCCCCCATTTAGTTCTATGAAATGATTGTATTCTGGGTTTCTCATATTAGAGAGACCATTCAATATTTCAGCTTCTGTGTCTGAATCACGTCACTGAGCATGATATTTTTAAGTTGTATCCATTTACCTACAAAAGCCTCATAACTATCTGTCTTTATAGTTAAGTAGTACTCCATTGTGTACGTATACCATACATTTTGTATCCATTGGTCTGTTGGTGGGTATTTTGGTGTCTTCCACATTTTACCTTTTGTCAGTTGTGCTGCTGTGAACATGGGTACACACATGTATCCCTTTTATATGATGCTTTTAGCTTTTTGGGGAAAAAACCTCAGAAGAGGTATCGCTGGATGAGAGGGGATATTTACTTTCAGCCTTCTGAGGAATTTCTGTACGGCCCTCCATAGTGGTTGTACCAGTTTATAATCCCACCATCAGTATGAGGATTCCTTATTTCCCACCAGCTGAAGGATTTGAAACTGGAGAGTAATAATACCAGTTTTGCATTTGAAAAAGTTCAATCTAATGGCAGTGTGGGGAGTAGAAAAGTGAGGACAAGACAGAGGGCAGAAGGAATGAGTAAGGGACTACTCTTGTAGTTGTCTGGAATCTAAAAGCATATGGGCTGGTGTAAAGCAAAAGCCTGAAGTGCAGACTGTAAAGGAGGCAGAACTAGTCGGTCTCTTTCTTAATTGAATGTGTTTGAAGAAGAAGTCAGAAGGATGATCGTCTCTCCGACTTCTGCCTTGGGTAGCTTGGCACATGGATGGATTTATGGTGTTACTTGTTCTTTTTGCAGTATAAGATGCCTGAGCTGGTGCGTATCAGCTGTATTTAAAAAAATTCCTCACTTATATTGCAAGGTCAAAACTAAATGGACCCCCTAAAGATCTTAGATGACAGGTTTACCAAAATGTTTTGAGCACAATTAGAAGTGGTTACAACACTTTGGCCTTTAGAATGTTTATGAAGCATATTCTTTCAACACTTGCTATTTGAGTTGAATTGTGAGAAATGGCTTTTTGTCAGTAAATTTGGGCAAGGCTATATTATATATCACCTTTCAAGAAAACAGTCATTATTATGACCCTTAGCTCAAAATACTATAGTAAAGAAATCTTCAAGAATTTATTCAAACCAGCCAGACTTGGTTATCCTACTACTTTGTAGGCAGAAGGATCACAGATTCTAGCTGAAGCAGCTTAGCAATTTTGTGAGATGCTCTCTCAAAGTAAAAATTTAAAAAATGGGCCAGAGATGTAGCTCAGTACAAAGGATGTAAGTCCAATTTCCAATAGTAAAAACAAACAAAAAGATTAACCCATGATTTCTAAAACTAAACATGGAAGCCCTGTTCAAATACAGATTTCTCCTTGGTGCCAGCCAAATATAGAGCCCCAAATACAATAAATCATTGGCTAGACCTGGTCTTACAGCCCTATGCTCAGGAAATTGCCTACTATTAAAATTCAGTGTTTTTGATTGTGTGGGTCCCTAACAGTTTGCCATCTCTTGGAGCAAGAGCGGCAGCAGCACAACCAGTTAAAACACACGTGGCAGAAGGCTAATGACCAGTTTCTGGAATCTCAGCGTTTGCTGATGAGAGACATGCAACGAATGGAGATTGTGCTTACCTCAGAGCAGCTACGGCAAGTTGAAGAACTGAAGAAGAAAGATCAGGTGACTAGCAGTTTTGTAGGACTTGTTTACATTATTTATATTAGTATCAGTGTGCGAGCACACATAACAACCCCATGGTGACATTACTGTAGGTGTGTTAGTTGACTTAATCTGGAACAAGGTAATGTTTGATACTTTATTATTTGCTTTGCTGGGGACAAAAACACAGGCTTTTGTACATGCCTGATAGGTGCTGTATCACAGAACTATATTCTCCAACCTAAATTTTTAAAAAATTCATTTTAAACACATCAAGCCACATTTGAGGAATTTTGTTTTTCAATTTTGCATATGGTCTTAAGTTTTAGAAATGATACCTTTTGGATACCATAGTGCATATTTCTGAAAAAAATCTTTCTCTGTGGTGCTGTGAAGTTCTCCTAGGGCTGCTGAGTTGTCTGTCCAGACAAAGATTTTGGTGACTCTGCTGTAAAAGCCTGCTTAAAAGGTGACAGGAGCTGGGCTTGGTAGTATAGGCATGTAATTGAGCACTGTGGGAGACTGAGGCAGATGCATAGTCAGTCGAGCCCATCTGGGGTAATTTAGTGACTTCGTGAGACTGTCTCAAAAATCAAAACTAAAAAAATGGGTTGGCAGTGTGAAGGTTCTGGGCCCAGTTCCCAGTACCACACACATACACACAAAGGAGATGAGAGGATGGGGATGGGAGGCTGGAGGATATGAAAAGACAGAGGTCCCGAGTGTTAACATTACCAGGATCCTGGGTATTCTTTTCAAAAAGCAAAATTACATGATCAACACAAGTGCAGTCTCATGTTAAACGTTTCTTGTTTTAAACACAAAATGAAATAAAATAAGTATAAAGTGTTAGAGTGAAAATCCCCATGACATCTTCCATACCTCTCTTTCCCAGAAGTGGCTGCATTTACCAGTTTGGTAGAGAAATTTTCTGACCAGTTGTGTATGTTTATGAGCATACATTTAGGGTGATTCCCTCTGCCGCCTACTCAAGTTGTATCATACCGTAAATATTGATTATGTAATTTATTTTATAGCTATAATCCCAAATATATTTTCATATCAATGTCCTATCTCATTCTTGTTAACTGGTAATGTGGGTGTGTTGTAGTTGACTTAATCTTTCCTCTTTTTTAAATATATTGATACCCTCTCTCTTTTTTCATGTTAGTGTTGCAGCTAATACTCTTTACCCTGTTTTATATATGTGCCAATATGTTTTCAGAATAGCTACATAAAAGTGTTCACTGCTTTTCTAGGTATGTTAAGAAAAATTTAAAAATGTCTTTTGTGACTTAGATTACATTTTTCTTTTTGGAAGCTTTTTTTTAATTTTCCCTTTACTCTTAATTCAGATTTATTCATCTGTGGGTAGACCTGGTCAGTTTAAGGATTTAAACTTTTAAAGTACAAATCCATTGTGGTTCTTCTGCTGTCCACAAAAGCAATGTTAAGCTTTACTAAGGTCACTGTTTAAGACCTTTATTAGCATTTTTTATTTTCTTGCTATGTGCCTGCCAACATTTTGCTAAAGCTTTATTATCTTAGTCATTTCTTAGAAAATAATGAAACTCCACTTGAAGTAAGCACACAGAGTTCCCTACATTACAGATAAGAAACAGGCTGAGAAAGGTAGTGACAGCTCTGAGGTTTGAGCCAGTCTTTGTATCCACAGGCTGAGCACTTAGTCACTACCCTCTTCTCCGTGCCCCTCACTTTTCATGCACCTGCCCACTTCTCAGTCACATCAGATTATTCCATATTCCCCCACAGACCTGCCCTTCGAGGCCTCTGTTTTTGGTGCTTGCTTCCTTTCTCTTTGGATCTTCTATCTCCTCTCATGGCAAACTTACCTTAACTGTTCTTTCAAAATCCAGCTGAAGTGTTACCTCATTTGGGCCATCTTGGCTGGCTCCCTCAGATGAAATCAATCTTTATTTTCCCTCTTCCTGTAGAACTTGGTACATTTTGTATTATAATTCTGTGTTTGTCTCTCTTTTTCTAGACTGTATTCAGGGTCATAGAAAGTATATTGTTCATCTTTTTAAATGAATTATTACAGCAACTGAATGATTTATATTTCATATAAATTTGTACACATTTTAATGAGTATAATATAATAATTCCCTATTTTTACAGTAGCCAGGAGAAATGTTCTATATACATTTTTTGGATTATTAGAAGGAGGAAATTAGTTTTGCTTGGCCTTACTTTCATATAGTATACTTTTTCTGAAAGCTGCTTTCTTACTTTTTATAGTAGAATGCTTTGTGCTTACAGTGTCAAAATGTTTTGTTATGATCAGTTCCTAAATGTTATAACAAAACAAATAAGCTTATGTTAAGTTTTCTGTTATAATAAAGTTATTTTTTCTTTCTAAATTGTCTTGAGTGGTTAACAAACTGTGACTTGTTGAGTAAAGATTACCTGGGTAATATGTTTTTTCTTCCTAACTTTTAGGAAGATGATGAACAACAGCGACTTAATAAGAGAAAAGATCACAAAAAACCAGATGTTGAAGAAGAAGTCAAAATACCAGTTGTATGTGCTTTAACTCAAGAAGAATCCTCAGCCCAATTATCAAATGAAGAGGTATAGTGACTCTATAAGTAAAACTATTATATAAGCCAAGTGCAGTGATGCAGGGCCTATAGTCCCATGTGCTTGGGAGACCGAAGCAGGAGAATTGCTTGAGCCCAGTAATTGTAGACATATCAAAGTATACACAGTATGCCATTTTTAGCTTACTTATATATTAGTTACATTGTTTCCCTGGGAAGTAACTGAAGATTAGATAAAGTGACAGTATTTGTATTCATTTGCTTTTATGGCATTACACACTGAAACATGTTGGAGCTTCATTTTACCATATGAAGCAATTAAACGTTCTTTTTACCAGTAGTTCAGGAATTCAACACGTTAGACTAAATCTTTAAGTGATATTTGTAAAATTTTTTTGATGTGAATAGTGTATGCTGCCAATATTTTTAGATCCTTGTTTTAAAAAGTTTAGTCTGGAAAAATTTAGCTCCCTATAGCATTTAAATGAGTTTTAACCAGTGTTAGTTAAGTCTCCAGTTTTGAGAACGGAGGATGAAATTTGACAGGTTGAGGTGAGGCCTGGTGGAAGACAGCAGTTGTTGGCAGTCCATAGACTAGATGGACTCAGGTGCAAAATGTAAGGTGAGATTTCTGTGGTCTCATCTCTTTCCACCTGCATTGTAGCAAGGGCCTTCTGTCGGGTTTCTTTCCTTCGGTCTGTCCCACTCCATTGTACTTTCATTGTTTCGATCAAATTCATTTTCTTAAGTGCAGCTGCGGCCAGGCCACTCCTCTATCTACCAGCTACCACTGACTCCTGTTACCTACACCGTTGAATGCAATTCCTCATCAGACAGTGAAGGTCCTTCATAATCAGGATTCTGTTTTAACCACATTGGTCTTTGTTTTGTGCTGTACTGTCCACCTTGCATATTGGCTATGTCATCTGGGATGCTTGCCTCCCTCTGCCTTTCTGAGTATTGAACTCCTACTCATTTTTCAAAGCTCACACTGGTATCTCCTCTTCAGTGAAGAAAATGCTTCTCTTATTTCCTTTAGGATAAGAGCTGAGGTCCCTAGCTTGGATGCAAGGGTCTTCCCATTTGAATGATTTTTGTAGCCATCCCTGTTCTTACTTCAGTATGGCCAAACCTGCCTGCTTATTGTCTGTGCTTACAAGCCTTGTTTATTCTGTGCGTTCTGCTTATCATTTTGTATTAACAGAGGCTTGGAGTGTAGCTTAGTGATCGTCTACTTGCCTAGTATGTTTTAGGCCTGGGGTTTGATCCTTAGCACTGGAAAATAAAATATGTACATGCTTTCCAACCCCTGCCTCCTTTGCCAGCTTGGTAAGCAAGTTTTAGGTAATTGGATAAAGGTCCTCATTTTCAGAAATACCACATAACTGTTCAGTTTGTGTATTTAAACTTTTCAGAGCCATGTATATATAGCCTACCTCATGGCTTCTATTTTCATGTCTATGGATAGTTGGACATTGAAAAATTCTTGTAGATGCTCAAAAATTAGTTGTTTTTCTACATTGTTTGGAGCCCTGAGGATCATTTGACCTAATTTCTCCGTGCATTTTTTTAATAGTTAGAATTCCTGGAGAATATCTAAATTCTTGGGTATAGCCAAATATTACATGGTTTTTGCATCATGCAGTCATCTATCTGGGAATATTTGAAAAGCGGGAAGCAGCAAAGGGAAATCTGTTATGATCACAGTGAATAATTTTTCTTATTCTTGATTTGATCATAACAGATGTGTATGACATTGTGTATAACATTTCTTTCCAATGTTTGAAATACATTTTAGAGTTTAAGATCTGATATTTTGCAGTTGAATGTTGTAATTGTTTTTTGTTGAAAATTTGGCAGTTTAGGTGGTTATTTAAAGTCAATATGAAATGCTTTGGTGACTTAGATTTCTGATGAAAGATTTAAAATTTGTAGGACCTCACATCTTTATTCTGATGCTTAGGAAATATTTTTCTCTCACTGCAAAAGTTGTTTGAAAATATTATGGACAATTTGAAAAGTACATAAAAGGTAACTCAAATGAAAATAATTGGTAGCAAAGCTACCTCTTGTATTCTGTGTTTAGTGCCCAGCATGTAGGAGACATTCCATAAATGTTTGTTTAATGGTTACATGAAGGTAGCACATAAAGAACTGTTTGTAACATGGCAGGTACATTAAATATGTGGTAGTTTTTCGTTTGGAGCCACAGAAAATTACCTCACTTGGAAATATGTATTTTCATGTTTCAGGAACATTTAGACAGCACCCATGGTTCAGTTCATTCCTTAGATGCAGACTTATTGTTACCATCTGGAGACCCATTCAGTAAATCAGACAATGACATGTTTAAAGATGGACTCAGGAGAGCGCAGTCTACAGACAGCTTGGGAACCTCAGGCTCTTTGCAATCCAAAGCTTTAGGCTATAACTTCAAGGCAAAATCTGCTGGAAACCTGGATGAGTCGGATTTTGGACCACTAGTAGGAGCAGATTCGGTGTCTGAGAACTTTGATACTGCATCCCTTGGGTCACTGCAGATGCCAAGTGGATTTATGCTAACCAAAGATCAGGAAAGAGCAATCAAGGCAATGACACCAGAACAAGAGGAGACAGCATCCCTCCTCTCCAGTGTTACCCAGGGTATGGAGAGTGCATACGTGTCCCCCAGCGGTTACCGCTTAGTCAGTGAGACGGAATGGAATCTTCTGCAGAAAGAGGTGAGTTGTGCTTGTCTTTATGTTCATTTTGAGACACATGAGTAACTCTTAGATTTGTTGTTCATTCAGTATTTGGTCCCTGGAGTTGGTACAGGCATGTGTTGCTAGCATGTCATCTGCCCTTGTCCTAGTGTGCTTTGGTCCTTGTATATGTGATTATGACAGGGAAAGGAGTTAACTTGCTAATGGTGTTGAGTGTGAATTTCTTCCCCTGAAGTTGGAGTGTGAGAGTTGGAACAATCCATCTGGCTAATATTGTCAAATAAATTTCATTTATTTTGTGCTTTTTACAAAACCTGACTATTTAGAATTAACACTCATTCATCTTTCCATTAAGTTTGCAACTCTTATCAACTTTTGATGCAAAGAGTGGGTTTAAGGAATGAGTGGAAAATACAGGAAACAAAGGAAGTCATCCTTTAATGAGGATAATTTTCCTCAGAGCTTGTACACTTTTAGAAAATGAGATAAGAACTTTATTTACATACATAACTCTTTACAGATTAAAAGTCCTTTAATATATCTCATTTCTTTGAGCTTAATAATCATATTGAGGCAATCAAGGCTTGATTGTCCCCAGTTCACAGTTGAGGAAACTGGTTCAGGAAGTTCAAGCCTTGTGAAAATATTCCCTTTGACCTAGTAGTAAAATGTAGGCTGCAATGAAGATGAGTGTTCTGACTTGAAGGCCTTTTCCTCACTCAAAGCTGCTTCTCTTTAAAAGAGTACTTGATCTTTAAAGGACTAGCCTCTTATGCCTGAAAAAAACTGTTCTCGTTGGTCTCATGCAAACAAAAGAGAAGGTGCTACTTAATGTTTTTATACCTATTTTGTAAATGGAGCTGGTGAACTGGGGAGCTAATGCAGATTTTGTTCTTTTTCTTTCCTGTTGGTTGGGTACAAGGTATGGATGCTGTGATAGGGCACCTTTTGTTTGTGTTTTCCTTGAATGTGTTTTTTGGCCCTGTTTTCCTATCATACTTCTAGTGGAGATTAGGACTTTAAGAATTCAACGTTGTATTAAGTTTTTTTTTTTTTTTCCTGTAAATCCCTGGAGAATTGATCCATACTAAACTTGGAGTAACAGTGGTAAGACTGCATGTGTTTCTCAAGTATGTGATAAATTACTTTGTTCTGCCTAATAAGAGGTAATTTTGGTGCCCTGTAGGTTCACAATGCTGGAAATAAACTTGGTAGGCGTTGTGATATGTGTTCCAATTATGAGAAGCAGTTACAAGGAATTCAGATTCAGGAGGCTGAAACAAGAGACCAGGTGCGTTTCATTTGTATGTTCCAAATTGGTGAACTATTGTAGTTTTAATGGAGGAACAGAATTCTCTTCTTTTCTTATTTGCTTACGAAGGATATCTTTCTTGTTAAATTGCAAAATAATCTGACATGTGCAGTGGCAGTTATACTTTGTGCAGGCACCCAGTGTATTTGTGGGTCTGTGCTAACACCACACGGGTCTGCTCAGCCCTCGATCTTTGCTGTCAGCCTTCCCCTTTCACCCAGTGCCTAAACATGATGTCTCTGGGATCTTATGCACACAACACTCCATGATGGGAATTAGGAAAAGAGGATGTTGATTGTTGCCTCTGATAGAATAGCACTTGATTGAATGTTGTATTAATCATAATTTGGAACCCTCATTCCTTACTGCGTACTTAACATGTAGGGGTGGGGAATCCTGGAGATCAAGCCTAGGGCCTTCACACTGAGCGCCAGCCCCAGCATGTTTTTTATTTTTGGTTTTCAGACAAGGTCTCACCAGGTTACTAAGTTACCCAGGCTGGGCTCAGACGTGTCATCTTTCTGCCAGTCTTCTAGAATCTCCTGGGATTGTAGACATGTACCCCTGGATTTGCCTAGTTGTCATATATTTGTTGGATTGGTTAAAGTTAGTTTGCAGAGACACAGAAATTATGTTTTGGTATATTGATATGCTTGTTAAGATTGTTCTTTTCTAGTTACAATGTTGAATAGTAGACACCTGATAACTTTTAGGAAATAATGTAGAGTTTCATGAAAGAATGTTTGCAAAAGCTTATATGAGGCATAAATTTTTCTTGTTTCCCAATTGTTTTTTGTTTTGAAGATTGTTGCCTTAGTCCTCAAAAAAATGAAAACAGATTAGAATAATGATTTAATATTTTCAAACATCCTTGGCATTGAGTTCTTCCCTGTGTGCTCTTTTCATAGATAGGTTGGAGGTAAATTTTTGAATATACTTGAAAAAATTAAGGGTTGGCCTGTTACAGTGCGGCATGCATATGAGCCATCTTAGATTCTTGAGTCGTCTCTGTAGACATTTTCTAATGTCTCATCTGTGTCTGGCGTTTTCTTGGAGCTTGACCATTTAGATATAGCTAGAAGATAGTTACTGCTTTTAAGGAGCTTTCAGTGTTACAAATCAAAACGTGAGTTTCACGTTGTTTGTTCCTGGAGTTGTACCCATGAAATTAGAGGACGGCATACAACTTAATTTTAGTGGGCTTAGGAAAGGCAACACTTAAGTTTGTTGTATATTCTGATGGGATAGGGTACTTAAAGAAAGGAGGGCTGTACAAAGTTGTGAAAGAAAACTGTGTTCTGGAAAGTGGAGTAGTTCATGTGACTAGTCTCCCAGGGTAAGGATAAGGCCAGGAAATGATCATTGAGAAGGGGTAATAAATGAAGGTGTTTAAATTTAACCCTGATGGTATTTAGGAGGCTTTTGGTGCTTTTTAAAGTAGGGAAATTATATTTCACTTTTGTAAAATTTATAGTGTTTCTGTAGATGATGGATTGAATGCAGAGGAAAGAACAGAGTTTAGTGCTAGAGCTGAAATGGCCCAGAGAAGAAGCAGCTTTCAAATGAGATCATATATATGAAAATGATTTGTTAACTATAAAACACAGCATAATTGCCTGAGGAGCTCATCTCATTTTTTTTCTGAATTGACAAATTTTCAGGGAAAAAAATAAAGATTTTAAAAAAATCTCAACTGTAGCTAGCTAGCTAGCTTGCTTTTCTATTCTATTACTCTCTCTCGCTCTCTGTTTTTGAGACAGTGTTGCTTTGTAACCAGGCTAGCCTTAAACTTGGAATTCTTTTGCTTCAGCTGCTTTTAATTTTAATTTATAAAATGATCTGGTTTGGGCTCAGTGTTAAAGAGCGATTGCCTATCATGTGTGAGGTGCTAGGTTTCAAATCCTTACTACTGCAAGGAAAAAGGTGAAAATATTACCGTCCTTCTTCTAATTGAGTTTTAAAATTATGTAGGTGAAAAAACTGCAGGTGATGCTAAGGCAAGCTAATGATCAGCTAGAGAAGACAATGAAAGATAAACAGGAGCTGGACGAGTTCATCAAGAAGAGCACTGAGGAGTCAAGCCACCAGGTAAACTGGAGTTTACATGACCCATAGGACTGACTGGGCTGTTTAAATGAAATTAAAAGTTTTTAAAAAAAAAATAAAAGCTGAGGATGGTGATACACATCTGTAATTGAGGAAGGAGGATCAAAAGTTCAAGCCCAGCTTAGGAAATGTTGCAAGTTCCCATCTCTAGGACATGCACACGCGTGTTTCTTTTGCTCTGAAGATATCAGTTTTATTTCCTCTTGGCTGAAACTTTTATTAATTTTTCTGTTATATCTTTTGTAGGTTTTTTAAACATTATTTTTGAAATAATGAGGTCGATGAATGTCAAAGGATTCTGATTGTCTTTTCCCTCTTATTAATATGCTAGACTTTTCTGGTGCCCAAGAATCTCGTGAATAAGAAAGTTATGGAGCTGGGCTGCATAGTGCTAGTCTGTAATCCCAGTACTGTGGGAGGCTGAGGAAAGAGGATTACAAGTTTGAGCACAGTCTGGGCAGCTTAGTTAGTGAAGCCTTGTCTCAAAGTCAGAAATAAACAATGGACTGTGGGAAGGCCTTAGGTTCAATATCTAGTATCAGGAAAGAGAGGGGGAAAACAAAAATGACAACTAACAGAAATAACGGAGTGAAGCAAAGGAGCTGGGTGTCATGGCACACTCCTGTAATCTCAGCACTCTGGGAGGTTGAGGCAGGAGGATTTCAAGTTTAAGCTCCCCCCTAGTCAACTCAGTGATTTAGCAAACCCTGTCGTAAAAAACAGAGCCAGGCTTGGTGGCATAAGTCTGTAATCCTAGCACTCTTAGACACTGAAGCCAGAGGATCACAAGCTTGAGCTTAGCGTGGGCAACATAACAACTTAACAGAACCCTGGGCTGGAGGAACAGCACAGTGGTTAAAGCATTTGCCTTGCTACGCACAAGGCCCTGTGTTCGATTCCCCAGCACCACATAAAGCTGGGTGCGGTAGAGTACATAGCATTCAGGAGCCTGAGGCAGGTGAATTATCCTGAGTCCAAGGCCAGCCTGGGCTACATCAGTGAGTTCAGGACCAGCCTGGGTACAGAGCAAAACCCTGTCTCAAAAAAAAAAAAAAAAAAAAAAAAATCCAGAAGAAGAAGAAAAGAAAGAAAAACCCTGTCTTAAAATCAGAAATAAAAAAATGGGCTGGTGATGTCGCTCAGTGTAAGGCCCTGGGCTTGGTCTTCGGTAACACACCTACCCACCCACTGCACACTGCCCCTCTACCCCACAGCCTCCTCAAAAAAAAAAAAAAAAAAAAAGTACTGGGGATGTAGCTAAGTGTGAAGACCCGGAGTTCAATCTTCAGTAGCACCAGAAAAGAAAAAAAATGAATTATTTTCTTTTTAAGTATAGCATACTTAGAACAAAAACTAAACAAAGCAGGATTGACAATTCATGCTGCCATTGAGAGCAAGCAGAGCAAGCACTAAAGCATTAGCCTGTCTTCTAGAAACCCACACTTTAATTCTGCTTCTCACAATTTCTGCTCTAGAAGTACCACTGCTCTACTTCTAATACCATTAGATTAGTTTTGTCTGTTTCTCATTTTAAAAAGAGCCATATAGTACGTGTTGTTTGTCTTCCTTCATTCATTAGTGTGGGATTTCTATTCCTATGCACATACTGGTTCATTTTCATTATTGTATGGTTGTTCTGTTGTATAGATATGTTATTATTTGTCTTAATGTTGGTGGACATCTTAGTTGTTTTTAGTTCTGAGATATGAATAATTTTAGTTTGAATTTTATGTATTGGGTGGGCTTAGTGAACATATTTCTTCAAGTTATATAAATATAGGAGTAGAATAATCTCTGAATACCTCAGCCAAAATACTCGAAATTCAGGGTGTCCCAAAGGAATAAAATTAAGCACAAGGCTCAGTTCCCCAGCACCACATGAGCTGAGTGTGGTGGCACATGCCTGTAATCCTAGCACTCAGGTGGCTGAGGCAGGCACTCTGGCGGTTGAGACAGGTGTGCACCACCACTTCCAGCTTATGTGGTTCTGGGGAATCAAATCCAGGGCCTTGTGCTTGGTAGACCAGCAATCTTAACTTTGGAGCTGTAGCCCCAGCCTCTGGCCATGGGGGCGGGGGGGGGGGGGGAACCCAAGTCCTATGCATATTTTTTTTGAGACAGTCCCACCAGCAATGTAGAAGGGTTCCTGCTGTGAGATCAAAGCAGTCCTCCTGCCTCAGGTTCCCTATAGCCATGTGCCACCACACTCAGCTTATGTGGCATTGGGGAGATGAACTCAGGGCCTTGTGCTTGCTATCTAGTGCTCTAACTACTGTGCTGTTTCTTCCAGCCCCTGGAATTAATTTATTTTACTCTTTTGGGTTGTGTTTCCTTGATTTGTTAGATGTTCTTTATATAATTTTACTAGAGTGTCTTTTATTATATATGTCACATATGTGTTCTACTCAGTAGCTTGTGTTTTTAAGTTGTCTTGAATAGAGATTTTTTTTCTTTTTCCTTTTTTTTTTTTTTTTTTTTTTGAAGCAGGGTCTTGCTCTGCAGTCCATGCTGGTCCTGAACTCACTATGGAGCCCAGGCTGGCCTTGGACTCACAGCAATCCTCCTGCCTCAGCTTCCTGAGTGCTAGGATTACAGGCATGTGTCATCATGCCCGGCATGAGATTCTTTTAAAGTGGTCAGATTTATTCATTTTTTCATTATAACCAATGATTTTTGTTTGTTTTTTTATTGTGAGCTTTGAAGGTATTTTTGTATTTTATGACAGGACACAAAATTAGGACATTCTTTTTATGCTTTGTTTATAGTTGTTCATGCTTGTTTCAAAAGTTGATGTAGAATTGACTGATACATGTAGGAGACATATTTAGGGATAAAGTCCTACTGTTTCCATGTAGCTAGCCAGGAGAGCTAGGGGTACAGCTCAGTGGTAGAGCATGTGCTTAGTTAGCATGTATGAGTTCTAGGCTGTTGTCACTGTCATCATCCCTGTCTCTCCTTCCCCCAAATTTATCTCACCTGCTTATGATCAGTAGTTTCAGTATCATTTAGGGAAAGTGTCAGCTTTCCCACATTGCCCTATAAGATCATCTTTGTCTACTCCTAAGTAAAAAAAAAAAAAAAAAAAAAAGTGTGTGTGTTTTCAGGACCTTCTATTCCATTGATCTGTTTGTCTGTTGTTATGCCAGGTTCTTTACTGTGATTTATAATACAATTTTTAGTGGGTTCTTTTCAAATGTTTTTTATCTTTTTAAAAATATACTGTTTTTCTTGTATGAGACCTATTCACATATAGTTCAGAAACATTTATGTGTACCTCTAAAGCATAGTTAAAGCAACTATTTTCAAGTCTTTGGTAATTGCAGCTGTAGTCATCGTAAGGTTGGCATCTGTTGATTTTCTTTACTCTTGAGAATTGGTCACATTTTCCTGCTTCTTTCTGTGTACAGTACTTTTACTGTGTTTTGGGAATTACAGTTATTTATTGTAAGACTCTGGGTTCTGTTAAAATCCTCTGGAGAATGTTGACCGTTTGGTTTGGTTGTAGAGTCACCCTGACTGGGTTCAGTGCTCCTATTCTCCCTTGCCCCTGGGAATGTTAGTTCTGCGAATGCCAGCTCAGTATTCAGCCTTTGTTACACTGCTTAAAGAGCTGGTTTTATCTGTGAAGCCGAGGGGAGAGTGTGGGTCTTGGGCTGACAGGACATGAAATTGAGATTCTTTTTCTAGTTATGTTTGAGATTAATTACCCCTTTGTTATACTGACTTGGAGCCTATTTCTAGTGCTGTGGCCAAAAAGTTTTGTCTTCTGTATTACTGCAGCTGAGATGCCCTCAGATCAATTCAGTAACAAAGTAGAAGGGGGAAAAATAGCAATATGAATTGCTTCTTCTGGTTTTGATTTCCTCCCTCAATCTGTTATTTTTCTGAGTTGTCAGGTAGTTGTACTTTGTCTAAAATTCTTAGTTATAATTAGTGGGAGAGTGATCGTAGGGAGGGTAGTCCCTCTTGGTTCCTTTGTTTTCTTTTCTCTTTTTTTTGTACTGAACTCATCATGTAGCCAGGGCTGGCCTTGAGCTGAATCTTCCTGCCTCAGCCTCCTGAGTGCTAGGATTTCAGGCATGCCCCAACACGTGCAGCTTATGTGGTGCTGGGGGACCAGACTCAGGTCCTGGCTTGTGCTTGCTGCGCTCTAATTGTGCTCTTTCCCCAGCCCAGCAGTCCACCTTAGATAGCACTAGAAGTCTCAGTTGTTCTGTATTTGTATCAGAGGTAATCTTTTTCTTTCCACTTTCATTCAAAGAGGACACTTTTGCCAGATACAGAATTTTAAGTACTTGATGTTATTTCCTTTCAGCACTTTCAAGTTTCTTACTCTCTTGCGTCTAGTTTTCATGTTTCTAATGAAAAGTCAACTACCAGTCTAACTGTTTCTCTTTTTGGCAACATCTTTTGTCCCCTGGCTATTTAAAAGATACTCATTTGTCATTGGTTTTGAGTAGTTCTACTGTGCTGCGCCAACATGTATTATTTTTTTTTCCTGAGGGGCTAAAATCACTGCCCTTTCTTACTTACATTCCGCCCTTCCAGTGTCTCTCACATCCCCATTCTCTCCAAACTCTGTCTTATTTTCTTTGTATCACTTTTACTTTTTTTATGTTGTGATTTTCTCATATTAGAGAAACCATGCTGTATTTAACCTGTGTCAGATTCATTTTGCTGAGCATAGTGGTCTCACGGTGCGTTCATTTTCCTACAGATGATTCAAGTATAAGTTTCTTTTTGGCAG
The DNA here is from genome assembly GCA_004027205.1 of Ctenodactylus gundi. NCBI lineage: Eukaryota > Metazoa > Chordata > Mammalia > Rodentia > Ctenodactylidae > Ctenodactylus > Ctenodactylus gundi. The sequence goes on from PVKB01001151.1 coordinate 342,360, forward strand.
AGTAGTAAGTACTCCACTGTGTAAATATGCCACATCTTCTTTATCCATTCATTTGTGACTGGGCCTATTGGCTTCTTCCAAGATTAGGCTGTTATAAATTGTGCTGCTATAAACATGGGTGTGTATGTATCACTCTTGTAGGATGACGTTCATTCTTTGAGAAAGATACCAAGAGGAGGTAGACCTGGGTTAAATGGGATATTGATTTTCAGTTTTTTGAGGAATCTCCATATAGCTTTCCAAAGTGATTGTACCAGGTTGCAGTCCCACCAGCAATGTAAGAGAGTTCCTTTTCCTTTTTCCTCACAGCCTTGCCAGCATTTGTTTTTTGAATTCTTAATGCCAGCCATTCTTATTAGCATTACGTGGAACCTAAGTGTTGATTTGATATGCTGATGACTAAAGACGCTGAACATTTTTTTTTCATGTATTTATTGGCCATTTGAACTTCTTCTGAGAACTGTTTATTCATTTCAGATTCCCATTTTTTGACTGAGTCCTTTATTTTGGAGAGTTTAGTTATTTCAGTTCTTTGTATATTCTTGATAATAGGCCTCAGTCTGAGGAATAGCTGGAAAGAATTTTCTCCCATTCGGTAGGCACCCTCTTCACTCTGTTGATGTTTCCTTTGTTGCTGTGGTTCAGAGCTTGAGTATCCCTCAAAAGTTACCTGTATGTGGAACTGCATGTTATTGGGTGTTAGGACCTTAGCTGGAAGGGGCAGATGCTTGGGATTTGACCTGGAAAGATTGCATCAGCTTGTTGAGATTAAGAGTTGCCCAGGGCAGAGGTTTAGGTGTGTGTTGTTGACTTACGGGCCAGGAAGTGAGCTAGGGGCACCCACCCTGGGTGTGGAGGACCCAACTGGTAGTTTGAAGGAATTTAGAAAGGAGGAAGGAACACCATTGCAGCTTCTTCCTGGGAGCACTAGCCTTGTCTGAGTATCCCGACTTTGACTTGGCTCCTGCTTGACTTGGTTTCTGTCTGCAGTGGAGCGAGCACCTCCATTCCTGCTTTTACTTGGCATCTGTCTGAAGTGCAGCGAGCAGCTGTCCAGGCTCTGCCATGGGCCTTCACCATTGCCAGCTACCCCATGAGTGAACTGTGTGAGACCTTCTGAAATGGTGAGCTAAATAAATCTTTCCTCCCTTAAATTGTGGATCATGGGTATTTTGTCACAGCAATAAATAAATAAGACATTCGCTGTGCAGAGCTTTTTAATTTCATATAATACTATTTGTTGATTCTTGGTGTTATCTCATGTGCTTTGGGTGTTTTATTGAGAAAGTCCTTCCCTGTATTTATGTTTCCAGTAGTTTTGCCATCTTTTTTCTTCTAATAGTTTAGTTTCAGTGTTTCCATTTTAATATCTGACTCTCTGATCCATTTTGATCGACTTTGGTGTATGGTGTAAGTTGGGGGTCTAGTTTCATTTTTCCCAGCACTGTTTGTTAAAGAGGCTATCTTTACTCTAATGTATGTTTTTGGCCCCTTTGTCATAGCTCAGATGGCTGAAGGTACTTAGGGTTGTCTGCATTCTCAGTTCTGTTCCATTGATCCACCTGTTTTTGTGCCACTACTGTGTTTTACTGTTGCTTTGTGATATAATTTTGATACTTGGTTTTGTGATGCTTCTTGCTTTTGTTTTGTTGCTTAGGATTGTTCTGGATATTCTGGGTCTTCTTCCATAAAAATTTTTAGATCTTTTTTTCTAGCAAAAATGCTGCTGGTATCTTGACTGGGATTGTGCTGAATCTGTATATCAGTTCAGGTAGTATGGCCATTTTGACCATGTTGGTTTTATGTATAGAGGAACAGGGAATGTCTTTCCATATTCTAATACTCTCTTCAGTTTGTTTTTTTAGAGTACTGTTGTTTTCAGTATAGAATTTGATTCCTTTTTTATTTCAGAATTTCCCATATATAGGTGATACCTAATGTTTACAGTGAACTTCAGTATTTTGTGCACATACGTATCACATCAACGTTATAAACCCTTCCCCTCCTCATTTTTGGCACACCCTTCCCATCCCCCCTAACTCCCACTGGTTCTACAAAATGCATGTATTTTGGGTTTCCCAAGTCAGAGAAACCATGCAATATTTAACGTATTTAATCTTTTGCGTCTGACTCATTTTACTACTCAAATCACCACTCTTTAGCTCAGCTTCACACCCCTAGAATGGGCTGCAGTGGCCGTATCTTGGTGCCTCTTCTTTGGGACGAGCAGAGCCCTTTATTGAGATGATTTGCCGAAAGTTATTATCTTAGTATGTCTTTTTGAGATTCTTTTAACATGGCCTCACCCACAAGTCCCCATAAGAAAAGGACTATAACAATGAAATTTATACGGCTAGAAAATGTGAGAAAGAAAAAGAAGTTAAAATTTAAATTCCTTAGCTGAGTAGTGAAGGTAAGTATATGTTTATACATTCAAACAACATTCAGGTTATCATTACATCAGTCAGTTTTCTTAGTTTTCTTAAATCCAAGACCGAACAAGTGAATTGCTATGTTAAATGAACTTAAGTCTATATCACAAAAGTGTATTACACATAAAGCAATAGATATAATGACATACTTAGTTGTTTCAGAATTCTTTTTAACTTTCTAAAATATTTGCTTACATTTCACTAATTACATTTTGCCAGATTTGGTTTATCATTTTATCTACCTATCCATCCATAAATTCATGCATACTTTTAAAAGATTTCATACCAATTCCCCATGTTGAATATAATAATTATTATGCCTTGTATACTGATATACTTTTAACAATAATGATTATGGGGGATGTTTTCCAGACTTTATGAGAAAACAGGTACTGTTTTAGTAGGAGACCAGTCAGATGATTCAGATATCAATCAGGTTTTTTTGTTACACTTTCCTTTTAGATCTTTTCCTTTCCTCCATGTTCCTTGGTGCTGCTCTTCTCTCTGTCTTAAAGATTCCCTCAGGGATTTTCTGCAGTGTTGGGCTAATGGCCACATACTTCTTTAGGGACTCTTGGTCATGAAAAATTTTTACTTCTCCTTTAATTTTCAGAGATAATATTGCTGGATGCAACAATTTAGGTTGACACTTGCCGTCTTTTAAAGCTTGATATATTTTGCTGTAGGCTTTCCTTGTCTTTAAAGTTTCCATTGAGAAATCTGCAGTAATTTGAATGAGTTTGCCTTGGTGGAATAATGTTTGTTTTTCTCTTGCTGTTTTCAATACTCTCTGTATGTTGTGTTTCTGAGGTTTTGATTATGATATGCCATGGTGAGTCTTGTTACTGGTTGTGGTTATTTGGTGTTCTGCAAGCTTTTTGTACTTGAAAATTAATTTCTTTTCTTAGATTTGGGAAATTTTCTTATATGATTTCAGTTAATAAATTCTTTATACCTTTAGTGCTGTCTTCTGCTCCTTCTCCCATACTCACAATTCTGAGATTGGTTCTCTTTGAATCATCCATCAGCTATTGTATGCAGCTACTTAGCTCATTTCTAATTTTGGAGTTGTGCCTAATTATGGCATTTGTTTCCTCAGCCTTGTTTTCAAGGTCCAAAATTCTGTCCTCACAATGTTCAAGTCAGCTTTCCCTGCTTTCAAGAGTATTTTTCATATCCTGAATTTTAAACATATTTCTTTTCAAAATTTCCACTTCTCTATCAAAATATTCCTTCTTATCTTCAATTTCCTTATTTTCCTCAGCCAACTTTTTATTTGTGGTTTTTATATGCTCAGTGAACTTTGTATCCATGAGGACCACTAATTGCTTAATAATTTCTTCTTTAACCCTGCTGATTATTGCTTTCATATCTTTGAGGATATGTTGTTTGAACTGGTTGTTCAACTCATTTATTTGCTTTTTGACTTCCTTCCCTGTGAGTTCCACTATTTCAGGGCCCGTGACGTTAGTTTCTGGGGTCTCCAGCATGTCTGTGGGTGTCCTGTTGCACTGTCTTCTTCCCATGTTTCTGTTGTCGAGGGACTTCACTTTAAATCCCTAGCCTAGGGTTTTCTTTGAATGAGTGTGAAGGTGTGTTGGGAGAGGGATGGGAAACAAAATTCCTCTGAGTTCTGTGCTGGGAGTAGGCAGTGAGGGAGGACGCAACAGTCTGATAGCCTCTGAGGTGTCATGGTCATACCCAGACTGCTCGGCAAAGCTCTCCCACCTGTCCTGGCTTTTCTCTTCTGTGGGTGGAGCTCTCCGTCCTTGGAGGTGCTGCCACTCGCTATAACTGAGCTGTTCAGGAGGTTGGCAGCCTTTCTCTCTACACAGCTGTCTTTTGTGCCAGTTTTTTCCTAGGCGTTAAGAATGACTCCAAAAGCCCTGAACAGTTCAGTCTCTCAGGCTTTTGTTTTAATGTGGCTCCTATTTATGTCATTGCCAGTTACGGCAGCCAAGCACAGCTTCTGATCTAGACTCCAGGAGGCCTTTTCTAGGGGGAGCTTGCATTGCATTTGTGGTGTGCCTTTGCCCCAGGCTCGTTTTTTGGAGGCTGAAGCTACCAGCTGCTGTCATTTTCCACTTCTTCAGTTCCATACTTAACCTCAGTTTGAGGTTCTGGCCTCCACGCTTTCTTCCATCTGTGGATGCAGGACTGTGACCAGTCAACCTGGGTCTGCTTCCTGGGCTCCTGTTTTTCTCCACTTCTGATATGTTTTCAGGATTTCTGACCTTCCTGTGGCTTCCTTTTCAGTTGTTGGGACCCTCCTTCCTCTCCTAGCTTGGTTAGAAGTTCCGGGCTCTGAGCAAGCTTTCCTCTGTCTGTGGATGCTGCTAGTTCCCAGCCATTCACAGTGGCTTAGGGCAGATTCCTGGGCTGCAGTTTACCTCCACTTCTGATACATTTTCAAGGTTTCTGACATTTTTGTGGCCTCCTTTCAATTGTTGGGGTGCTCCTCCCTGTCCTACCTACATTGAACAGGCAGTTTCTGACTATATATTCTCAACTTTTAAGTGGGTCCTCAGGGAGACATTGTGCAGCTCTATTACTGAGCCGCCATCTTGCAGGTAAGTTCAAGAGGTTGATTCCTGAGTTAGGTTAATTCCTAAATATTTAATTTTCTTTGAGGTGACTGTGAATGGGATTATTTTTCTGATCTCTTTCTCGGTATTTTCATTGTTGCTGTAAAGGAATGTTACTGATATTTGTGTATTGATTTTATATCCTGCACCTTGGCTGAAATTGTTTATTAGTTCTAAGAGTCTTCTGCTGGGATTTTGGGGTCTTCCATGTAAAGGATCATGTCATCTGCAAATAAGGGTAGTTTGACTTCTTCCTTTCTCTGCATATTACCTTTATTCCAATCTCTTGCCTGATTTCTCTGGCTAAGGTTACAAGCACTAAAACTAATTCAAGGAGTTTAAGAGTTGAGTGATGTTATTTTGTATGTATAGCTCTGTGGCACTTTTTGTTTTCTGGTATTGGGGGTCAGTCCCTGGGCATTCACCCTAAGCACATCCTCAGCTCATTTTTATTTTTTTATTTTGAGACAAGGTTTCATTAAGTTGCTAAGTTGCTCAGGCTGGGCTTTGAACTTGGAGTCCTCCTGCCTTAGTTTTCCAGAGAGCTGGGATTATAGGCCTGTGCCACCAAGTCTAGCTAGGCACCCCATCTTAACTTGTAGCTAGTGCTGGGTGCCATGGTACATACTTCTTGTTCTAGCTACTCAGGAAGCTGAAGCAGGAGGATTTTAAGTCTGAGATGAGCTTGAGCAGTTTAGTTAGACTTTGTCAAACAAACACACGTAAAATCAAACAATGCTGAGGATATAGTTCAGTGATAGAATGCTTCCCTGGTATGTGTAAGGCCTTGGACTTGGGGTTAAGTACCTAGCCCCACTCCCACCCCCACAAATAAATTGTACCTAGTTTCATTTATCCTTTATAATTTAAATCTTTTAATTTGTGGATAAGATTTTAGTTTTTTATTGTATGTGTGAGTTTTTTTTGTGGGGAGGAAAGTTGCCTCTTAAAAATACATTGTAACTAGACCATATGTGTTCCTGTCTTCCTAGAGACTCCGTGTGATGCGCTTTGTTCCTTTGTGGTTGTGTGTGACCCTAGGCTTTGGGTTTTCTGAAAGGCTGACACTTAGCACACAGCGAAAGTTAACTTATCTGTTCAGTGAAGGATCTGTAGTTCCCAATTCTGGGCATAGAACATTGAGGGTATGCAAGAGTCAATTTCAGAATAACTAGTTTGCTAATTGTATCTTTTGCTTTATGCATTTATGTTAAGATCTCTGCACTTGCCCTGAGAGCCCAAGCATCTGAGGTCTTACTTGAAGAGTTACAACAGAGTTTTTCCCAGGCAAAGAGGGATGTGCAGGAACAGATGGTAAGTTGACATTTTAAAGATACACTCCATGTGTTGTATTTATTTATTGTTTTGTTTTGCTTTGACATCACATTTCAATGATTTTATCACTCTGATCAAATGTATTTTATCCAGGACCTGTAGAATTTTATAGTGGTTCAAAATATCTAAAAGTATAATTCCTTTTAAAAATTTTTTTCATTAGTACTAGGGATAGAAACCAGGGCTTTTACTCTGAGCTACATCCCCTGTCCTGTTGTTAAGTTGCCTAGGATGAGCCTGAACTTTTGTTATCCTCCTTCCCCATCCTTCCAGAGTGCTGGAATTGTAGGCATGTACCATCACCATCACACCATTTCTTTTTTAAAAAATACCTGTCAGGCACCTGTTCCTCCAATAAAAATTTCTCATGTTTAACTCAACTTAATTTTCTGGTTCAGAAACCTAAACAGAATAAACTGGGCCAACCTTTAATTTTCAGTTCCAAACATAAACTAAAAAACATGCAATCTCTCAAGAGTTTTAGCTGGTACAGCTTTTGAGCAGTCATTGTATTTTTCATAGACAGCTGATTTACTTAGAGTAACTTCATTATTTTACCCAAGTAGTTAATGGACAAAAGATGTCATTATAATTGTTAGGGATCCGGGGTACATTATAAAGCCATCAGCTTTGATGGGTGGGTGGAAGGAAAGCTCCCTGGGTAAGGTCAAGCTGTCTGGAGCCTTTGTAGAGAGTAGTTAGTTCCCAGGTACAGGCCTCCCTCTTCACCTGTTTGGCTGCATGTTCCTTTTTCTTCCTTTTTTTCTCAAAGTTAGAACCCTGCATTGATGACCCTAGATATATTGTGCCAGTGTTGTTCCTACTGATACAACTGACCATTCATAGCTGCTTCTTATTCAGTTCTTTCAGAAGTGACAATTTTAAACAAAAGAGTCATGTGTAAAAGGTACTGTTTTTTTTTTTTTTTAATGTCGTTGAGCCAGTATCTGAATATCCTGTGAGTTGATCCCCAAATCCTAGACCTATTCTTTTGGAAAGCCTCTCAAACTAGTTTTCATTTGACCAGAGAGTTCAGAGTTCTGTGATAGTATCAGTTCTTTTTTCTTGCTGTTTTTCATAGCTCACCTGCAGACCTTTTTTGGGTTGATTCCAGTTACAGTGTATAGTGATGCTAAAGACAGTAGGAGAATTACTGCTGTTAAGGCTGAACATGAAATCAAGTACTTCCATCATTCTCTTTCCTTTTCCTCCCCCACCTGATTTCTCTGTACTGGGGTTGGAATCCAGGATCTTCATACTGAGATACATACCCAGCCATTTTATTTTTGATTTTGAGACAGAGTCTTACTAAGTTATTAAATTGTCCAAATTGGGCTTGCAACCTCCTCCTACTAGAGTGATGACATTATAGGCTTCTGCCATCAGGCTCTGCTCATCATTTTCTCAAAATTACCATGAAGGGTTCTTATGCTGTGAGAGACTCAGTTTGTTAGGTCCCTGCTGAGTGATTATGGTATGGGATAGGAATTGTAATATTTTCTCCTAACTTTCAAATTTGAAAATATTCAGATTTGGAGAGAATTTTATAGAATCATCCCTTGAAAGTCTTTCACTTTTACTGATCATTTGCTAGTATTTTTGCTTCCTTAGTGCTCTTACATTTGCTAAGTCTCTTGCAGAATGTAGGTAGGTGTATTATGTGTATATAGGTATGCTTTGGTTTGTGTTTTTGCTTAAGTATTTGGAATTAAGTTGCAGACACCATGATACACCTCAATACCTACTTCAGTATTTTCAGTCTTAGTATGTATTTTGGAGAACAAAGTTCTATATGACCACATGTCTTAGTTACTTTCTTGTTGCTGTGACAGAATACCTGACATCCACAATTTAAGGGAAGAAAGATTTATTTAGCTCCCAGTTTCAGAAGATCTCACACAGTCCATTTCTGGCAGTTGGCAATAGTGGAAGCATATGGCAGAGACTGGAGAATGGTTACTTGCAGAAGGAAACTATTGCGGTTTGGGTCTGGAATGTCCCCCAAACTCTCATGTATTTGAATATCATAGATTGGCTATGGAACCATAGAGATTGGGTACTAGTCTGGAGGGGTGGATTACAGGTGTGTTAGTTGGATTACAAGCATGTAAATTGGATTATAGAAATGTAGTGGAGGCCTACCACACCTTCCACACCTGGATCCAGGAGAGGGTCTCTGATCACTGGGATGAGACCTGGAAGGAGGTAGAAGCTGCTTCCTGCCTGCTTGGAAGGACTAGTCTCAACTTGCCTTTACTTGGCTTCCTGTCTGTGATGTTGCGAGAAGCTGCCTGCACCTCTACCTCTGCCATATGCTTCCATTTCTTCCAGCCGCCCTTGAATGGACTGTCACCTTCTGAAACTGTGAGGGAAAATAAACCTTTCCTCTGCTAAATTTGTGGGTGTCAGGGATTGAGTCACAGTGACTACAAAGTAACTAAGACAGAAATCAAGTGAAAGTAGGAAAGCCACAGTCTGGAGACATAGGCAAGGCTGGAGCTTTCCCTGGAAGAAGCTGCAACAATGTTTTTTCTTCCTTACTTTAATAAGCTGCCAAATAAGGAAGCCACTCTTTCACTTTCTGGCCTAGGAGTCAAACACACACCTGAAAGCTCTTCTCTGGCAACCCCAATCTCAAATTGATACAGTTCCATCAGTTCAGGCCCCATCCCTTTCCACAGTTATCTCACTACATCCAAATACACAAGGCTTCAGATTCAAACCATAGCACCACAATCCCCTTACTTAACTAGTTGTCCCCAGAATTCCTTGAGTCTTTGTGGTAGTTCAGTTTTCAGTTTTTGGTTCAGGAACCAGGCACGCTTCACATTATGTTTTGTCATCATGCTGTTTTAGTCTCTTTTTATCTCTTACAGTATCCTCACTTAAAAAAAAAAATTAACATTTTTAAGAGTCCAGGCCACTTGTCTTGAAGAATGTGTTTGTCTGGTTACTTCCCTGTGACTTGATCCAAATCAGATACTTTGGCACAAATACTACAGTGATGATTCAGTGGGAAGTTCGTAACATCAAGAGTCACATACTGATAGGTGGTTCCATTATTGATGGTGTTAAGTATGATTACTTGATGAGGGTGGAGGCAGAGTGGCTATGCCAGTTTTTCTATTAACAGGAAGGTTTATGTAATCGAAGATGAAGATTGCATGCTTGTTTTTTCCTACTACCTGTTTAATGCATTCCATGAGGACATGGGAGATGTTTTGAAGTACATGCTCTGACTGATACAGGTCTTGATTGTATCGACCACTTCCACTGAGCTAGAAATACTATTTCTCCTGTTTTCCAGAGAGGTGGAAGGAATAGATTCATTACTTTTCAGCAGTAGTAAAAACACTGGAGAATGAGCTGAGATGCTTGCCGTATGTTTCTTCTATTGAATATATGTGAAGGTTGCAAGTCAGAACATTTATGAGCTCTTGATTTTCAAACCTTATTTGGTTTGGCCTTTCCTGGTGGACTTAACCTTTCTTGCTGTAATGTAGTGTCTGTTTCTGTTTCAGGCAGTCCTGATGCAGTCCCGGGAACAGGTTTCAGAAGAGCTAGTGCGGTTACAGAAAGACAATGACAGTCTCCAGGGAAAGCATAGCTTGCATGTATCATTACAGCAAGCGGAAGACTTCATCCTCCCTGATACTATAGAGGTAGTATATTTTCCACATGATGAAAAATGAAAACAAGGGCATTTTAAAAAAATGGCTGCAAGTTCTTTTTAAAAATAACTATTTAGATATAGTTTATAGTATCAAATAACTCAACCTTTTAAAGAACACAGCTGTTTTTAATATATTCACAGATTAAGTTCAGCCACTATTACACTCAGTTTTTAAGACATTTTCCTCATCTTAAAGAAAAACCTCGCATCTTTTAGCTGTTACTCCTTTGCCATATCTTATTTTGGACTTTGATTTGAATGGAGTCATGTAATTTTGGTCTTTGGGGCTGGGTCCTTTTATTTAACATGTTTTCAGGATTTCCTTACGTCGTAGCAAGTATTAGCATTTTATGAACCCTTTGTATAGCTGGAAAATACTCCATTGCATGGATGTATTGTTTATTCATGTTGATGATTCTTTTCTATTTTGGAGCTGTAATGAATAATGCTGCCATAGACATATATATACAGGTTTTGGTGTTGACATGTTTTCATTTCTGTTGAGTATATACCTAGTAATAAAACTGCTGTTTCATGCATGTCTGAACTCTTGAGTTGTCAAGGAACTGTTCACCTGTTTTCTAAAGCAGTGGCATGGCACCATTTTACCTTCCCACCAGTAGCATGTAAGGACTGAAACTTTCCATGTCTTTGTTAACATTTGTTGGTAATTCATGTAATTATGGCCATACTAGTGAGTTTGAAATGTGTGTGTATATGTATATAATTTTTTTTGAGGCAGAGTCTCACTCTGTACTTCAGACTGATTCTAAACTCACTATGTAGCTTAGCTCACGCTGACCTCGAACTCATAGTAATCCCCCTGCCTCAGCCTTTTGAGTGTTGAGATTACAGTCATGCATGACCATTTCCAGTTTATGTGATGCTGGTGAACTGAACCCACAGCCTTGCTGGGCAAGCACTCTCACTGCTGTGCTAATCCCTCTAGCCCTCATTATGGTTTGATTTCTATTTCCCTAATGACCAGTTGATAGAGCATTGTTTCATGTGCTTATTGAGTGCCTGTATATATTCTTTGGAAAAATGTTTCTTCATATCATTTGCTTATTCTCAAATTGTATTGTCTTTATTACTGAGTTGTAAAAAGTTCTATTACCTAAATGTAAATCCTATAGCAGACATAGAAGTTGCAGAAGTTTTTTCTATTTTGTGGACTGTCCTTTTTACTTGGTGGTAACCTTTGAAGAACAGAAATTTTTAATTCTGATGAGGTCCATTCAGCCAATTGTTTATTTTGCCGGTTGTGATTTTTGTGTCATGAGTGAATCCTTTGCCAACTCCAGTTATTCGTGTAGCAACCTAGATGCCAGCAATTCAGTGTTTGTTGGGTCAGCAGATCGGCTCCTTGTGATATTTGTTTTTGTGTCTAGCACTTAAAAGACCGTATTATACCCACCATCTTTCTCCATGATGATACCTTTGGTCACATACAATCTTCTCTGATTGGATGAATTTGGGCTTCAAAACTAGCGTCTTTGAAAGAAATTCGTAACTGTTTTGTTAACTTTATCCAAATTTCATACACAATTTTGGAAACTTCCAACATAAAACACTGCAGTGATCATGCTTTTCAGTCAATCCCAGCACCTGGGCTGTGAGTTGTTCTTTCCAAAAACAAACAAACACACAAACAAACAAAAAGCTCTAAACCTGTGTAAGTAAATCTTGTAAACAGTATAGGCAAAGACGAGTTTTTTTCCTCGCAGTACTTGGGATTGAACCCAGATCCATATGCATGCTAGGCAGAGGCTACACCTCATTCTGGGCCATATCACCCTCAGCCCTTGTTATTTTAATTTTCAGACAGTTTTGTTAAATTTCTAGGATAACTTCAAATTCTCAATCCTCCTACCTCATCTCCCAAATATCCCTAATTACACACGTATGCTACCCTGCCTACCTAAGTCAAAGGTGAAATTTCCTAGAGCCGTTTTCAAACCAAAGTTGAAAAAATGTTACTGATAAGGTCCTTTGTTTCTTTAGAAATAACTGTTTTTAAAAACTTACTTAAAAATCAAACATTACTGTTTTTATTTTTATTTGATCGCTTATTTTCAGTTTTCTCTCTAAACATTAGCCCTGTGCCACCCTCCCCTCCCCTATGTTAAGTGTTCAGTGAGTGAGTAAATGAACGAATAGGTATGTAAATTAATTTTGGTTGCAGAAAATCTTTAGTTTCTTTATTTCTTTCCACCCTCACAAATCTAGTAACATTTATTTCTTAACCAGGTCCTCCGGGAGCTGGTATTAAAATACCGTGAGAACATCATTCATGTCCGGACAGCAGCAGACCATATGGAAGAGAAGTTGAAGGCTGAGATACTTTTCCTAAAAGAGCAGATTCAAGCAGAACAGTGTTTAAAAGAAAACCTTGAAGAAACTCTGCAGCTAGAAATAGAAAACTGCAAGGAAGAAATAGGTGAAGATAAAAGTGATGTCATTTAGAATTGGATTCACTAAATGAAACTCTTCTGTGTTTTGCGAATTAATACATAGTCATGGGATATGGAAACCAAAAAAAAAAAAAATACAGGGAAAGGATTAGATAAAGACTCAGCCTATTTTTTCAGATGTTCTGATATATCTAGTAATTGGGAATAAAAAACCAAAAACCAAACCATTTCATTGTTATTTTAAGAGCTAAGATCTCTTTGTTAGTTACTGTCAGATACGAAAGTCAGTCCTGGAACCCAGCTCACCAGAGTTTTTGTAGAACTTTGCTGTATTAATGGAGTCTCCATCTACCTTCCCTGACGAGGTTGGATGTGAATGCTTGATCTGGAGTAGCTAATGACGGTGTCTGTATGGCTCACTTTACCTTATCTTGACTATAATTCTGATTGATTGGGGTGATTTGAGAAAGGGCCTTTCCCCATATTCAGGATGTATTATTATTTAAGAAAAAAATAGAATGCAACATAATAAATGATTGCTAATATTTCTCCTTTGTTTTCTTCCTAGCATTCATTTCTAGCCTAAAAGCTGAATTAGAAAGAATAAAAGTAGAAAAAGGGCAGGTAAGTCATCAGTTTAAAATTAATTCTATCGGTACCCAGTGTTTATTTATTGAATCTTACTGTGCTACAGCCAAGGAATAAAAGATAATTGAGGTTTGGTCCCTGCATTTAAGAAACTTCTGTCTAGGAGGAAAACAGTAGGACGATGATGTAGAACATTTGTCAAGAGCTTGCTGTTGTCAGGCTGTGTGGTAACTGGAGGAGGTAGAGGGAAGGCAGAGATGGGCCTGTAGGCTGGCATTTCCAATGTAGTGGCAGACAGGCAAGACATGGTCATTACATGATATACACTTAAAGCTCCAGTAGAAATACACCTAGAAATTTGTACAAAGAAATATGGTAATCTACAGCTGGATTAGTCGTCTTCTGGACAACATAGATAGCATTCAGCTGTGGTAGATGGCCCCATTCAGCTCTTGTCCTTGCGTTCCTTGCCTCGAAGACCTCCACTTTGACTGCAAACTCTTGGCTGTACTTTCTCTCATCTGATAGTCTCACCCCATTCTTCTGGCTCTTTTATCTTCAGGCATTCCAGGGTACCTCCTTCAGACCACAAGTCTCTGAACTTTTCCCTTTCTCCTGGGGTTAGCCACTTCCACTGTTCCCTTCTAAACTGCATCTTACATGCCCTGCCTCATCAGCTTGTCTTTAACTCACCCCCTTTTAATTCCTGACTCCTCATCCTCTGCTGCCTCCCCTCCACTACTGCCCAAATCTGGATTAGGCCTGGTGTCTCGAGCTGCTGATGCCACCAGAATTAGTGATATATTCAGTGCTTGTGTTGTCAAGTGGGCCTCCAGTGCTCCCTTGTCGACCTTTGGTTTATCCTGAGATGGGTCTTTTCCATCCCCTTTGGTGGGTGTTTCAGTTACTACCATCACCTAAACCCTCTCGCAGTCACTCCCTCAAGGCACAAATTTTTTTTCCTTATACTTTCAAATTTTTATTTTCATTTTTGTTGCTTTGGAAGAACTGAACATTGAACGCAGAGCCTTACACATACTAGGCATGTGCTTACCACTGGGCCACATCCCTGACCTTTGCCAAGATTCTTTTTAAAAATGCTTTCTACTGCTTGACTTCCCAGGAACTCGTCCACTGCGGTCTGCTTGTCTCCAGTTTTGTTACAGAGCTCATACTGCAGAGATGACCAGTGCTCATGGCTTGCGGTAGAGGGCTGACCTAGCACATTCAGACTGTGGATTCCATCCCCAGCAAACACACGCACACAAATGTGCACATGCAACGAGGAAGGAAAAAGGGAATAAAGTTTTTAAAAAAGGATGGGGAGAAAGAAAAAGTGATCAGTGCTCAGGCACATAGACACAACTCATCCTGCCAACTCAACTGCCTTGTGTTCAGACTTGGCCTGTGTAACAGCCTACCTTGTTTCTTTGCTTCCAAATTTTAGCCATTTCTAATTTGTCTCCATATTGGAATCGAGGTGATGTTTAAATATTGTGAACCTGATTGTGTCCAAGACTGGTTGAAAAGCCTTCTAGCATGCTGTACTCTAGGGGCTTTGCATGAGTTTCAGTCTTTCCCTTTTAATTTCACAGTTGGAATCTACATTGAGAGAGAAGTCTCAACAGCTTGAGGGTCTTCAGGAAATTAAGATCAATTTGGAAGAACAGTTAAAGAAAGAGACTGCTGCTAAGGTAGTATTTCTGTTGGTCATTTAAAGAAAGCAAGACTAAGAATGTGGGACCACATTTTACATTTAAAAAACAAAACCAATATTGATACTTTGAGGTGTCACCTTGATAAACTTGTCAGGACTACAGCTTGCAGGAAGAAAATGAATTGATATCATTAAGAGTTAATTCTTCCCTGCTGGCTCTGAAACCTTGGGTCATAGGTCTTACTGGCTGTAGGTAATAGGCTGTAAGAGCTACAGGACAAAGATTAGTCTGTTCCCAGTTATAAACATTGCTTTGAAAATGTCATTCCACTTGACTGACGTAGTAAATCAAAAGATCGCACAGAACCAGATTCATTGCCTCACTTTTGATTAGTTCAGTGAGAGTAAAGATATATGCAACAGCTGGGGACAGGATTGCCTAGAAATGGTTTTAGTTGAGCTGTGTGGTCAGACCTTTAAGTGTAAAACGCTGTGTTGCTGTTATTCACTAGCCATTTGTATTTAGAAGAACTCCTACACTTCCTAGGTTAGTTACTAGGAAGTTTACCTGAGGCTGTGTGGGGAATATTTGCTGAGTTTTCTTCATGGATGCTTGCCTGTTATGATTGTCAAAGGAAGTCCCTGCAGTTTCTATCCCTACTGCTGTGACAATTACTGATCTTAGCAGCTGTCTTTTTATGATTAATCATCATCACCAGCTGTGGGGTTTGGGGGTAGGAAGAGGTACAGCACTTTAGTCTGGTTCTTATTCTGACGTTCATACTAAACTACTTTAGGGTCTAGGACAAGTAGAACTGCTAGCATGGACCCTTGTCATATTGAAAAGAAATTAGTACAACATGGGGGTATGATGGATATCCACTTTCCATCCTAGTAATAGTTAACTAAAAGTCCTAGACTTTCTGAGTAATTCTTTTAGCTCTTTGGCATTAACTGTCTCCCTCTCTCTGCTCTCTCTCTCTCTCTCATATATATATATATATATATGTACACAATTTTTTTAGGTTACCATGGAACAACTGATGTTTGAAGAGAAGAACAAAGCTCAGAGATTACAGACAGAATTAGATGTCAGTGAACAAGTCCAGAGAGATTTTGTAAAGCTTTCTCAAACGCTTCAGGTGAGGCATTTGGGGAACCACTCCAGCGTGCTGAGGGGAATCACTGGAGCAGTTAGAGATGCTGTGATTAAAGGTGCTCTTACTTACAGCTGAAGTATGTGCCTAGTCATTCATACCAAAAATCTGGTGCTCTCTGTAGACTTGGCCCCCTTTTTCTTTTTTTATACTGTGCCAATAATGTCCCAGTGTTTTGTTTTGTTTTTTTTTTTTTTTGAGACAAGTTCTCACTCTGTTGTACAGACTGGTCCTGAGCTTACTATGTAGCCAAGGCTGGCCTCAAACTCATGGCAGAACTCTTGCCCTCAGACTCCCGAGTCCTGGGATTACAGGTGTGTGCCATCACACCTGTTTTTTGTGGTGCTTTAAGAATTGAACTCAGGGCCTTACACTTGCCTGGCAAGCTCTCTAACTGCTGTGATACTCCTCTAGCCCCCTCCATTTTTTATTTTTTTTCTTTTTTCTTTTTCTTTTTTTTTTTTTTTTTTGGTGACTGTTTGTTCCCTGTGCACAGCATGACCTTCCCTCTGGGAATTATTCTTATCTCTTTCCCTCATGAGTTCTGTCCTTCAAGCCCCAGTTCTGGCTTGTACCCATTCAAAGAACCCTTCTCCATATCCCTAAGCTGGACATACTCCCTTGTCACTCCGAATGCCCACAGTGGTATGTAGATTGTGCTTAAACTGTAGTTTCTGCAGGCTTAGGATTAAGGTCTTTCTTATGTTTCCATGATCCCAGTATTTCCATTTCACATTATTAGTCAGTCAGATGACAGCTTTGGGGAGTTGTCTTTTGAATTTAATCTTTGCCAACTGTCTTAAGTGACTTCTTTGGTCAGTTAATCTGCATTTCCTGTAACTCACTCAAAGTAGAGACTTCTGTACAGGGGCCTCTTGAGCATTAATCTCACCACTGTTTCTCCAGGTGCAGTTAGAGCGCATCCGCCAAGCAGACTCCTTGGAGAGAATCCGGGCAATTCTGAATGACACCAAACTGACAGACATTAATCAGCTCCCTGACACATGACACCCATATAGCAGGATTTTAGCCTGCATTTTGGGTTTTTAACTCATCTTTAGAGCAACATTAATTATTATTTAACTCTTAACTGAAGAAGCAGAAGTCACAACAAAAGGAAGATTGGAGAAATTGCTCATTTCTAGTGGGAGAAGACTGCAGCATAGGAACAGCCAACAGCTCCGGTGATCTGCAGCCAACAGACCTTTCAAACAGGAATACTAATGTGACTCCAGGCTTGATTCCAAAAGGTGTAGGATCAGAAGGAATGGAAAAAGAGTGCTGCTTCCTTGCCTGCTTTCTCCAACAGATTTTTGGAACTGATTTCCTTACCCTAAAGCAACTTCCCAATAGTGTTTGGAATTACTGTCTTCTGTTAATAGATACAGGGAGAGATTTTTCTGTTGTCTAGAACTCATCAGTTCACATTGTCTCACTAGCAAGCAGGTGTATTATGCTGTATGAGTATTTTATATTAAAATATGAAGTGTGAGAGCAGGCCATTGGCTACAGACTGTATTTCCCTTACTCAGCGCATTGTCTTTTTACTGTTCAGTCTTACATTGGAGGACCTTATATGCTACTGAAACTTGCCTGAGAACATAATACTGTGGCAAAAAAACCCCAAAAACCAAGAACAGAATTAGGATTTGAAAACTTGGCTAAGGCTATATACTATTGGAAATTGGGTTTAATGAAAAAGCACAATAACTATTTGGAAGCACTTTTTCTTGCATACCTGAATCTGCATAGGCCCACAGGTACCAGGGTGAAGCTGAAGTGGCACCACCTTACTCATCTGAAGTGTTCTAATTTAGTTACTGGATCAGTGAGAAAAAAATAAAATAGCTAATGTCTGACATCTAGTATTTTTATCAGTCGGGCTTGTGTACTATTTGCTTCAAGTGTCAAATATAGAAATACTGGTAACAAGGTTTGTATACTTTGTATTTTTCTCCTACAGTTCAGACCTGAAGTGTAACATTGCTTATGGTGAAGTTGGAGAAACGCCATTTGGTATACTGATCACCCTGGATAGGTAAGAGAAAGCCTTACTGGAAGAGGTTGTCTTTGCCGTAGCTTTATGAAGTGCTCAGGATATTGGCAGGTACAGTACTGTCCCAAGATTAGCCAGGGTAAGGCTACATTACTGAATTCATTACATAGGTGATTCAAGAGTAAAAATGTTTTCAAGTAACATTTGTGATTAGTATTTCATAACAAGAGAGTACCTAAAGAAACAGTGAACTAAATGAATATTTTGGAAATCAGTGAACTAAGTAAACATTTTGGTTCACTTGCAGGCACCATCAATTTAGCTCAAGTAAACTGTCTGTGTTATGAATGAAGCTGTAACGTACTTGCCCTCAGGATATTTACTTCTTTCTTTCATAGGACAAGTGATACAGACTACATTACCTCACCCCATGGATTATTTTTATAGTCTTGCATTCATGATTATGAATCTAAAAGTAAATAATAATTATGGAAATAGTGCTGACGGCTTGCTTGCATGAGATAGTTTATAATTTGAATCACATTTTATAATTGGCTAGACTTTGTATAGCTAATTTATTTTAGTTATTAAAATTAGCACTGTAAATCAAGAATAATCTGTAATTTTTCTGTACTGCTGCACCCAGAACTGTTCTGCTGAGGCTGATCACCTTCCAGGTATTTTTCTCCCTAAGATGGGCACTGGGGCAGACCAAGGTTAGGGAACTATTTAAGGACAGTACTGTGGCAGGTGCAAACTGTCATCATCTAGTCAAGTGAATTAGACAAACCCAAATTGACACTCTACTTTTTTTATAGTATCGTTTTAGTACAAAACCACCACAACATTATCCAGGTAGGAAACAACTCTAAAGCTTTTTCTTTTTTTCCGTAAATGAGATCTACTTTAGAAAGTGGGATTCTTTCTAGAAAAAAGATCAGTTAAGCTTCCTGTGCTTGTATTCAGTCTGTATACACCTGTTCTCTTGCATGTCTAATCTGAGTTACCTCTTACTGTAACATACCTTACCACGTAGCTTTTAATTGGTTGTCACTCAGCCATGGTATTACCTTTCAGAACTTATATTGGCAGGTACAAAATTGTACACTGCATACCAAACTAGTTATCCCTTTAAGGTGCTAAAATGTGCACCTTATACCCACTCATTAGAAGAGAAGCACAGCCGGACTCAGCTCTGAAAGGTAATAGTGCCTGAGGAAGTGGGCCAGAGTGGCCTTTGTAATAGTGCATCTTGAGCTTTGCTCTGAGCAGATCACAGGTGTAACTATTTGTTAACTGTACTGAAGGCGTGTCCTTAAGAAGTGTTTAAATTAAAAAGCTGCTGCCAAGTAGACTGTGTGGCCTTTTCTTTGAATCATACGGTTTGACCCCTTTGCAGTCACATTTTGACACTGCTTCTCTACAGTGCAGCTCTCATTGCTCAAACATGGAGAAAAGCTTATGTGGGTCATCGAGATCTGGCAGTATGCAACTGAATGCCTACCGTCAAGTTTTTGGGGGTTTTTCCCCCCTTTTGTCCTAGGCCCTTACTTGAATAGAATCTCAGGCTTTTAGTTATAAAGCACATTCCATTTTTTAAATAAAAACATTTATTCAATAATTATAAAACAGATATTTAAAAAATGAACAAGCACAACAAACTTCATCCAAAAATGCCTCTTTATAAATTAGTGCTACCTGTTTGTTTTACAATATGGGTTCAAGCCTTCAGTTTTGTTAACTTCAAATGTGACTTTTCCTGGTAGGTTCAGAAGTTGACATGATTTCGGATATCATTGATTTGCTTCACCATTTCTCTTATGTGCTCACCCCTGTAAAATCATAAAGTCACTCACTTTTGGAAATGAATGAGTAATCCATTAGGAAGCTCTCTCTCTCTCTCTCTCTCTCTGTGTGTGTGTGTGTGTGTGTGTCTGCAGTACTGGAAATTGAGCCTACGCCCTTCATACTGAGGTACATTCCAGCCCAGTTTTTGTGATTTTTTGGGGGTGTAGGGTCTTACTCTATAGTTCAGGCTGGTCTTGAACTCATTATGTAGCTCAGATTGACCTAGAGCTTAAGGTAATCCTCCTGCTTCGGTCTCCAAAGTGCTGGGAGTACAGGCATGTACCACCATGTCCAGCTTGAGTGGTGGTGGGGAATTGAATTCAGGGCCTTATTCTTGCTAGGCAAGCATTTAAACTGCTATGCTATTCCTCCAGCCCCCTTAGCTGTGATTTTTAAGATACAGTCTCATTAAGTTGCCCAGGCTGGGCTCAAACTTGGGATATTCCTGCCTCAGCCTTTCCAGGTGCTGGGACTAATGGCCTGTGTCACTAGGCTGGGAGTCAACTATGTTCAAACATCAAAGAACGGCTTTGCTAAATGTAACAGCTTAGATTTTTCTGATGGATGGAAACTGGTGTTCACTATTCATTTAACAGTGGTTCACTTATTAGAATTTCTCTGTAGGGGGTGGGAAGTAGGCAGGGTTTGAACCCAGGGTCTCTTGTATACCAGGGAAGTGCTACACCATTTAATTATGTATCACCAGCTCCAGTAACATTTGTGTACATACTGAATGGTAAATACTTTTGACCTCTGGGGGAAAAAAATAGTATTATAGGAAAGCCTTTACTTTCTTTCCTCATTCTTAAATCTGTATGTATCATTTCCATCACATCATTTCCATGTCAGTAATTAACTGGCATGCAAATACCAAGACAGACTTATTTGGGCAGAGAGAGGAAGATCTTGGCATACTGCAAAGGAAAACCGTCTCGCGGTTAGCACCCAACTGGAAGCATGTACTTACTCCTCCTTGAGGACAGACTGGATGCATTTTCGCTGGTAGGCACTGAGAGTAATGGTGGGTTTTTGAGGACTCTGCACCTTTTCCATCTTTCGCTGCTGATAGTCTTTTTTCATAGTAACCTTAAGTAGCAGAAAAAAAGTAGATATTTTAGCTGTTTTGGCCACATTTTTGTAGTATTTTTAGCCTGTTCTTTTTACATTTTAAAGAAACAGGGCAACACTTAGCCACTTTTCACCCATTCTTACCTGTCTGATGGCATTGCCCAGATGTCGAAGTTGATCGGGTATCAGCTGTAATTCTTTCTTCATGTCTCTCTCACTATCAGAGAGAACTGGAAGCTGAGAGTGAAAACTGTGAAGTACTTTTTTCATCCTTCAGAAAAAGCAAGCACACCATTTCAGCTTGAAATCTCTGCTAATTAGGAGAAACATGATCATTATGCTTTAATTCAAGAATCTGGTGCCTGGGAAGGATGTCTCTCTGAGATGGACTGGTGAAGTGTCATATTCACCCATTCACATCCTTCAGAGGAGACAGAAGGTCCAGTTCAACTCTCATGTGTGCCAGTACCTGCTAAGGTCTACTTTGTTAGTAACGCTGTTAGTACCTGAGGAGGGAATGGAATACTGCGTGACTCACTGACCTGTTCATAATATCTTCTTGTTTTTCCTTGGCTTCCTCATATTTGTCAGCTAAGCGCTCAGCCATTTCTCGCAGACTTTTCCTGATGGCATAAGAAATAAGACTCTTGGGTCCACCTTGACATGGAAGCCAGCTTACAGGATTTGACACCTTAGAGTGAGATGCAGTCCCAGTCTTTTCTCCTACATGTTAAAACTCACCTCTCTTCTCGACAATAATTGAGATCTTCTAGTTGTTTCTTTTTCTGGTCACATAATAACTTGACCCTTCAGGAAGAAAAAGAAAATTTCATTACAAGTCACGCCTGGGTTGTTACGTAAGCTAGCAGCCAGGGACCAATGGTTTATCAACACAGGACAGCATACCTTCGCTGAATCTCTTCTTTTGCCAGGTCCTGCTTAAGAATGTACTGTTCTCTGAATACCTGCGTGGCTCTGCTGATAAGCTGAAGACATTCTTCAGGAGGAGGAGCCAAATCCTTTTCAGATGATCTTAAAAACAAAATTTCCATCATTTTCTTTAGCTAAGTGAAAACAACTGAAAATAAACCTTAGCTGCTATAATTCTCCTCTCCTTTCAGCATTTTTATTCTTGGGTGCCACTTTCTCCTTCTGTTCAATAGCAGCTTACATATCTCCTATGCCTCTTAAAATTCCACCACAGTAAAAGTGTATGAAACAGCTGAGGGCAGAAAGGATAAACTAATTTTGGAAAGGATGAGAGAACCTATTCTTAAAATCTGTGTGCCCAAGATCGCGTACTTTAAAAATGCTGGATTGGCAGCACTACGTTGCAAAATGCTTCTAATATGCTTTTCAAAGGAATCTGGGGTTTCAGCCAGAATACGGAGGGGAGACTCGGCCACTTTAGCGTCTTCTTGGGTACAGAGCAGGGGAGGAGATGCCGGGTGGACTGTACTTCTGCAAAATAAAGAGATAAATATTCAAAGTCTACCATGGAATTGTTGTATTAAATGAAACAAACCATATTTTTGTACAACTCTTAAGAAAGTAAATGTTATTAGTTTTGTAGAAGAATGCTAGTTACCTGCTGCAGGAGGTCACCTAACTTCCCATTACCACTAGTCTGCCAGTGCTGCCATTTGTCAAACACTTAAGATTCTTTCTGGAAGCTTGGTACCCCACCATGTGCCCTTATGCAGTTAACCAGAGGGCCCATTTGTAAGCCAGAGCCACAAATAAAAACCATTCTTTTCTTAGCTATTTAGTTTAGATTTAGTGAAAATCAGTAGGCCAGATAAGTGTCATATACCATGTTTAATCCTACATAACTTGATTTCAAAAAATCAAATCTATACAAATAAAAATACTGCAACTTCAGAGTTTGGAAGACTAAACTTTGACAACACTGTAAATTAAATTTCAAGTCAGTTTTTAAAATTAGAATAATTTATTGAACAAAAACATTCCTTACTAGACAACATATAGGGACTGGGAAGGTAGCTCAGCGGTTCAAGCAGTTGCATAGCAAGTGTAAAGCCCTGGGTAGCTCAGTGGCTGTGGCATTTGCCTATTAAGTGTATGCCTGTAATCTCAGCACCTGGGAGGCTGAGGCAGGACTGCTGAGTTCAAGACCAGCCTGGACTGCAGAACAAAATGAGGAAAATATTGTCTAAAAAAATAAGAAAGACAATGTATATTTCATAACAAGATGGCAGAATG
This sequence comes from Ctenodactylus gundi, assembly GCA_004027205.1. NCBI lineage: Eukaryota > Metazoa > Chordata > Mammalia > Rodentia > Ctenodactylidae > Ctenodactylus > Ctenodactylus gundi. Next base: position 365,336 of record PVKB01001151.1, read on the forward strand.
ACTATGATTTGAAGGTGTCTAGACAAAGAGGTTTTTCCCCCTTTGGGATTTATATTTTTATATCCAGCTATCGTGATTAGGTTAATTTACTAAAACTAATATGGATTTTTTAAAAATACGCTAAGGCAACTGGCAAATACTTTCCAAGTGATCTTATTTTGTTTAATCTTTCTAGAGTTTAGTGTCCTTCAGAATAAGGAACACACAGTTTGAATCCTTTCTCTTTCAAACACTGAAACTTTCAATCTTTAAAGAGCATAAAGCCATTTAGGGACAGTAAATTAATGCCAGTATTTTGCATTTATGTTAGTGTGCATACAGAAGCACAGACTCTCTGAACTGACAATAGGAGACGTGGGTCTGTTTTGACACTCAGTGACTTGCTGTTTTGGTGCTTTTATTCCTGCATTTGTAAAACTCAGAATGACGTTCCCGGGCTGCTAGAAAAAAAATGTTGAATATTGTTTAATATCCAGGTTTATTAAAGGGAGTATTTTGAGTTCAGCTTTTAAAATATGGACTTTCTTTACATCATCTAACATTCCTCTGACTCTAGCACGTAGCACAAAATTAAGAGTAAATATGGACTTTGGAATCAGTCACACCTACACCTGTTTCACCACTTGAGCATTGTTTCTGGGTCTGGTGGTGCAGGCCTATGAACAGGGGAATAGCACATTGGAGCCCACCTGGGCAGCATAGCCACCTAATGAGTTCCTGTTTCAAACAATAAAAAGAGGCCAGAGATGCAGAAGAATTATTCTGTCAATTCTGGGAATAATGTAGGAAAATATTACTCTGAGCCTGGTACAGAGAGCCTGATAATCACTAAGTCTAATTCATACTACATGGAGTTCTGTATTTAATTTTTGTCCCTCCCGAATATTTTAAAGAAAAGCACTTGGTTCTCGGCTATTTCAAAGAGACTGCAGACACGATACCTAAAATGAAACTGGCAGAAAAAACAAATATCCACCTTTCCAGCCTTCAAATCAGAAGGCAAAGTATAAACTATATAGGGATACTCTGAAACCAGTTACGGAAAGCTTTTTTCCAGTTTAGATTTTGTAGAATTAAAGTACATGAAGGATACAAAATGGGACGCACAATAAAGGCCTTATAAGGCACTCGTAGGTACTGGTAATGCAGATCATCGTAGGTCCCATAATGTCAGGAACTATCCAGAATCCTCGAATGGGAGCTGGCTGCCTGCAGAGACACATAGTCATAGTTAGAAGTTAAAAAGTAGCAAATACAATGGTACCAAGATCAAAACTAAGATAGGTCTCTGGCTTTTCTGGCTGTCTGGCAGATGCTTGGTTATGACTTGAAAATCTCATACACCTCTGATTAGTATGAACTAAGCTTCCACTTAGCAGCCTACAAGCCATTTACCAACTTAGGAACCCATGGCATCATGGGGGCTGTCATATCAGCAGTTACATACTCTTCCTCTTTGTGTCTTTTCCCCCAACTTACACAGAAGCCTGGCTGTCTTTGTGTGCCCTGTCTGGTGCCTAAAAGATTCAGTACTCAGTAATACCCAACACCTGTCAGAGGGCTTAATTTAGGGCGCACAGCATGCGTCTCTCATTTCCTTCCCACTTCACTAAAGAAACTGAAAGGTGGGCATGGTAATACACGCCTGTATTCCTGCCCCTCTGGGAACCTGGGGCAGGAGCATCGCTAGGTTGACCCCAGCCTGGGAAAATAGGTAATATCTTGATCAATGTAAAAAAAAAATTAAAAAGGGCTAAAGGCCCTGAGTTTAATCCTCTGTACCACTCCAATACACACCCGCACTCACTCCCACACATATACACATAAAAAGTACAATTTGGAGACTGGGCCTCTGATAGGAACTGTCTTCCCTGCCAACAAGGCCCACCATCAGTGCCCATGTCCCTCTCATCCCATGGCCATAGCATACTGCTGTCCCTGAGTGTTGATACCACCACCTCTTACATCTGAAGACTACCATCAACTGTGTACTTTCAAAATCTCCCTACTGTTTACTTCTCTCAGCTTATAAACAGGCTCATTTCCCTTCCATTCAACAAAAATTCTCTATCTCAGCTCTTTGGGGGAGTTTCATTATGCTCTAATGTCCAGTTCCCTTTAACCTATCTTTCGCAATAGTATTATAGTCAACAGTGTTGCTCCCTCTCTTATCTTCTATTAACCCCTTTTTTCTTTTCCTTTTACTGGCAGGGTGAGAAGAGGACCTGAAAGGTTCTAGAGTTTTGTATTATCAGTGTGAGATTCATATACAGAGTGTGCACAAACACTATGCAGCCAATATCTGGGTCAAGAACTAGATTATGGCAGCAGCCTCACACAACCTCCCATATGACCCTTCTGGATCAGAGCTTTCCCTCCCCTGTGGAGGGAATCACTACTCTGAATTCCATAATGCCATGCCCTTGCTTTGCTTTATAGTTTTCCTATTTATGTGCTCATTCCTAAGCAAGACAGTCTATTTTCCCTATTCACTTAAAAAAGAGACAGAGAGAGAGACTGACATTAAACTCTTGAGCATTCACACCGACATACATCCTCAGCCAATTTTTTAATCTGACACAGGGGATCTCACTAAGTTGCTAAGTTGCCCATGCTGGGTTCAAACTTGCAATCTTCCTCTCTCAGCCTCCCAAAGTACTGGAATTACAAGCCTGTGCCACCACGCGTTGCTATTCCTCCCCACTTTTCAACATGGTATATTTGCTACTGTGCTCCTCTCTCCCAAGTATTTTCCCTGTGTTCTTCTGTATTCCAAGGTGAGACTGTACAGTGCATCGCTACCGTGCCGAACTGGCCACTCTTAGCCACAGCTCCTCCTTGGCACCCTTCCCTCAAAGTTCTTCAGTGTCTATGGCAGCCCTTTTCTCACGTTTCCTTCCTGGGCTGAGGTCTCCTTTCACTCACAGCTCACACTTCTACCTTGTTTATTTCTATCTTCTCAGGTCTCCTATATACTCTCCAGGCCCTTTTCTCAGTATCCATCAATATACTCACAGTACAAGGCTTACAGTGCTCATTTCTAATGTTGTATACTAAACCACTCGAAACTCCAGACCTACAAATCCCGTTCTTAGGCTTCTCCACATGGATGAGAAGCATACAGAAGCAAAAAACTCCACGTGTATCCATTGACTTCTGTTCTATCCACACTTTCTCCTAATGTCCTCATTTTCCGGAGACTACTACATCTACTCACTTAAGAAACCAGGGAGTAATTCTACGGATCTTTGTTCTTTGTAGTCATCATGTACTTACTGACTACCTACTACGCTCTGTTAACACACTAGGTAGACAGACCGGAGGCCAACAGTACCATTCTAAGAAACAAACGCTCTGCCCTTGTGAAAAATACTGTAGTAGTGACAGACACTGAACATAGTAAGCAACAGAACTCTTAAGTTTGATTAAGGAATCGTGGGAGTCCTCTCCAAAGAAGCAATACCAAGATTAGAAAGAAGTGTAAGAGCCAACAGAAGACAGCAAGCCAGGGTTAGGACTGGGATAGAGTATATAGTATGTGGCATGGCTTCAAAACAAGAGAAAGTCTTTGAACATCTGATGAAGTGGACACTCTTAGTGGTGAAGTACCACACGTGTATGTGTGTGTGTACACAGAGAAGAGACAGATCTTACCTGCAAGGCAACGGCTTTGTACAGAGGATGTGCTCCACAAAGCATTTCTGTTCTGTAGCAAGTTCTTGTAAACTATCCTTATCTTCTTCATCTACAAAGAACACATAAATGATGCTGAGACAAGTCTCTACAGTAAAATGCTGATACCTCAATGGAGTTCTTTTCTTAAAGGACTATGCTCTTCTGAAGCTTATCCTTACTGATTTACATAAATCAATCTAGATTTATGTTGTAAGAAGTTTTAATTGGTAATGTTTCTAAATGCAGAAATGTTTCACTGAGAACAATTCCAGAAATCACTCCCTTCCACAGTCTATTCCTTATTCACCCTGATTTTATTTTTATTTTATTATTATTTATTGTTTTTGTACTGAGGCTCCAACTCAGGGCCTTTGTACTAAACTACATTTCCAGTTTTGGTTCTGAGACAAGGTGTATCTAAGTCACTAAGGCTTGTGATCCTCTGGGATTAGAGGCCTGTACCACCAAGCCCAGCTCAATTTATTTTCTAATAGCCTTTCCAAATAACTCACAGTATCAACTCTCCCAGCCTTCCAAATCAGTGGGATAAGTATACTATACAAACTGTACAGCAAACACCACAGACAAGTTAGAATATTAATTATCTAAAAAGGAACTCCCAGACCATTAGAGGTGACTCCCCAGGTTCCTACCAATGTTTCCAGACCGAGGCAACCACTTACCTACTTTCTCTGTAGGTTAGTCAAATTCCAAGTATTTCATATAGACAGAATTACAGCATATGTAGTCTATAATTCTGGCAGATAGTTTTGTTTTGCTTTTTTTTTTTTTTTTTTTTGGTGCTGGGGATTGAATTCTACCAGTGAGCTATACCCCCAGTCCTACAATTGTGGATTTTTAAATTTAACATATCTTTAAAGCTTATTTGATGTGGGAGCATGTATGAGTACTTCCTTACTGCTTATAGCTGAATAATATTCCATTGGATGAACAGATACACCAAGTTTTATTTATCTGTTCATTGGTTAAGAGTTAACAATCAAGTTTTAGACTATTCACAAAAAAAAACCCCACTGCCTAATCATGCGTCACAAATTATATACCCATATTCTTTTAATCATTTCAGTAATTTCATGTGGTCTTTGATCCAATTTGAGTTCATTTTTTAAATAGAATAAAGTAGGGGTCTTTTTTTTTTGCATGTAGATAACCATTTATGCTAGCACCATTTGTGGAAAAGACTTCTTCCACCAAACTGTTTTGGCAATCTCTGATGAAACCAGACTGACTGTGACATACAAGGGTTTATTCTTAAGACTCTCAGTTCCATTCCACTGTGTGTATTTTTATGTTGATACCATACTGTCATGAAAATGACAGCATTATGCTAAGTTTGAAAACTGCAAAGTATAGATCCTCCAACTGTTTTTTCATTGCTCAAGAATGTTTTAGTGGGGCTGGAGGAATGGCAGTGGTTGGACTGCTTGCCTAGTATGCACAAAGTCCTGAGTTTGATTCCCCAGCACCACATAAACCAGATGCGATGGCACATGCTTGTAATCCCAGCACTCGGGAGCCTGAGGCAGGAGGACTGCCTCTGTGTTCAAAACCAGTCTGGTCTTCATAGTGAGTTCAGCACCAGCCTGGACTACAGAGTAAGACTGTACCTCAAAAAAAAGGGGGGGGGGACAAGGGACGGGGATGTTTTAGCTATTCTTAGTCACTTGCATCTCCATGTGAATTTCAGGATCATCTTACCAACTTTTGTTAAGAATGCATCTAGAATTTTGACAGATGCTATACTGAATCTTTAGATCAATTTGGAGAGTATTGTCTTTTAATAATATAAACTTTTCTGATCCAAAACTGTGAGTTTTTTCACTTATTTAGGTTAAGTTTTGCATTTTTGCTAAATCCTTTTTTGTGTTCATTTAATGTTAGTATGTATGAAAATATTTTTTAATTTTTAATTTAATTTTTGAGACAGGGTCTTATTCTGTAGCGCAGGCCAATTCTGAACTCACTACGGAGCCCACGCTGGCCTTGGACTCATGGCAACCCTCTTGCCTCAGCCTCTCAAGTCCTGGGATTATAGGCGTGTGCCACCATGCCCAGCTTAGTTAATTTTTATACTGTTTATTAATAGTACACAGAAATGGAACTGTTATTGCTATACTGATCCTGGATCCAACAAACTTGAACTAAAATTTCTTTTTCACTGGGCTACAGAGTGAGACCCTGTCTCAAACAAATTGTTTATTCACATAGGTTTTTTTGATAGATTCTGTAGGATTTTCTATATAAAAGATTAGTTACCTGAAAAGAGTGTTTTGTTTCTTCTTCCTATCTAGATATCTTTCCTGTCATATACTTGACTAATTTCTCTGCTTAGAACCTCTTTACAAGGTTAAATACAAGCCGTATGAGCAGGCATCCTTGTCTTACTCTTTAAGTGCAAAGTGTGGAAAGAAGAGGAGAACATGGAGACTGGAAACCGAGATGAAGTGATTACCAAGCAAAGCCTTGATGATGTGGCCTGCTTTCTTCCAGCTGATTATAATAAAACACAAGGAAAAGTAAAACTGGGGGAAGAACTATTTAAAAAAGCACATGGACTTAATGATTTGGTAAATGTCAGCCTATTTGGTGGCAAAATATGATAAAAATAAATTTCAGTGTCAAAAAGCATGCGATAAAAAACCAGACTGACCTTTGGTCCTCAACAACCCCCAGCTTACTGAGTGAGTAATTGTGTTATTACCTCCGAGAGCTCAGTAGGTTAGTCACCCTCAAGACTTTCTGAAGAGATTGTAAGAGTAATTAGATCATTTAACTCTCTCAGCAGAAGTCAAAAAGTAGCAATGGGATTACCTAAAGAAGGATCTGTACATGATCTTATTTCTACTGGAATACATCTTTGTGATATACACAGAAAAACTAAAAGGTTCTTAAAAATTTACTAACAGTAGAAACACTGCACTAAGTGCATCAAAAAACAGGGTGAGAATAAGGTTGTTGTACCCCTAAAATTCTACACATAAGAAACATGCTGATAGGGCTGGAGGAATAGCACAGAAATTAAAGCACCTGACTTACAAGCACAACGCCCTGGGTTTGATGTTTGATTCCCCAGCACAATATTAAGCCAGATGTGGTGGCACATACCTGTAATCCCAACACTCAGCACTCAGCAGGCTGAGGCAGGAGGATTACCATGAGTCCAAGGCCAGCCTGGGCTCCATACTGAGTTCAGGACCAGCCTGGGCTACAGGGTGATACCCTGTCTCAAAAAAAAAAAACAAAAAAACCCAGAAACCATGCAGATTAAAAAAACAACAAGGAACTTCTGGTCAAGATGGTGGCTGAGTAACAGAGCTGTACAGTATCTCCTCATAGAACCATGTAAGAAGTTGAGAATTTAGTCAAAAATCACCTGTTCAATGTAGCTAGGATAGGGAGGAGCACCCCACCAAATTGAAAGGAGGCCAATACCTGACAGAAGGCCTCAGTAAGGTCAGAAATCCAAAAGACATATTGAAAGTGCAGAAAAACAGCAGCCAACCAAATGCAGCCCTGAGTTGCCAGCACCCACAGACCATAGGCAGAGGAAAGCCAGAGCCAGAACCTCAGATGAGGTAAGCACAGATCTGGGAGAAGAGGGAATTGTCAGCAGCTGGTAGCCCCAGACTCTGAAAAACAAACCTGCAAGTAGTGTACACTAGAAATGCAATGTGCAGTCCCTCTAGAAAAGGCCTTGTGGAGCCCAGATCAGAAGCAGTGGTTGGCAACTCTTATAGGCAATGACGTAAGCAGAAGCCATTTAAAAAAAAAAAAAAAGAGCCTGAGATTGAACTGATTAGAGTAAAAGAAAGCTCAGAACAGCACACCAGGGCTTTTGGGGTCACTCTTAAGCAGTGCCTAGAAAGAAACTGGCACAGTGGCAGAGAGGAAGAAAAGGCCGCCAACCTCCTGAACAGCTCAGGGTAGTGGGAGCACCTCTGAGGGTGGAAAGCCCCACCATCGGGGGTGGAAAACCAGGACTGGTGGGAGAGCTTTGCGGAAGGAGCCGGTGGTGAACAAGAAACCTCAGAGGTCATCAGAATGTTATGTCTGCCCTCACTGCCTACTCCCAGCACACAACTCAAAAGAAGTGCACCTCCCCGCATTCACCCTCATACTCATTCAAAGAAACCTCTAGGCTAGGCCTTCAAAGTGAAGTTCCTCAACAGAAACATAGGAAGAAGACAGGGAACAGGACACACACAGAGATGCCTGAGACCCCAGAAACTAATGTCATGGGCCCTGAAAATAGTGGAACTTATAGGGAAGGAAGTCAAAAAGCAATTAAATGAGTTAAACAGCCAGTTCAAACAAGATATCCTCAAAGAAATTCAAACCTTGATCAGAGGGCTTAAAGAGGAACTTACTAATCAAATAGTGGTCCTAATAGAGACAAAGCTCACTGAGCATAACAAAGCCACAAATGAAAAGTTGGCTGGGGTAAATGAGGAAATGCAAGATATGAAGGAACATTTTGATAGAGAAGTGAAAAATACACAAAGAAACATATATGAAATTCAGGATATAAAAATATATATGTCAAAGCAGGGGAAGACAACTCGAATATTTTAAGAGTTTTAGACCTTATAGACAAGGTTGAGGAAACAAATGCTATAATTAGGCACAACTCCAAAATTAGAAATGAGTAAAGCAGCTGGATACGATAGCTGATGGATGATTCAAAGAGAACCAATCTCAGAATTATGAATGTGAGAGAAAGAACAGAAGAGAGCACTGAAGGTGTATTCACTGAAATAGTGCAATAAAATTTCCCTAATCTAGAAAAAGAAATTTTCAAGTACAAGAAGCCTACAGAACACTGAACAGCCTCAACCAGCAATGAGACTTGCCACAGCACATAATAATTAAAACTTCAGAAATACAACATAAAGGGAGGATATTAAAAGCAGCAAGAGAGAAACAGATACTATTCTATCAAGGCAACCAATTTGAATTAATGCACATTTCTCAGTGCAAACTCTAAAGGCTAGGAGAGCCTGGAGCAAGTTCTTTCAAGTTTTAAAAGATAGCAAGTCTCGACTGAGGCTGTTGCATCCAACAAAATTATCCCTGAAAATTGAAGTAAAAAAATTTTTATGACTAAGAATCCCTAAAGAAATTTGCAACCACTAGCCCAGAATTGCAGAAAATACTGGAAGGAATCTTTCAGAGAGATAGACAAGTAGCCCAAAAAAACAAGGTGGAAAACACCTAAAGAGAACATGTAACAAAAAAAAAGACTGGTATTTGAATCATTTGATTGGTTTCCTTCTAAAACAGTACTAATCCTCTCATAAAATCTGTGATTCCCCACAATTATTGTTTTTAACAGTATATAAGTTTGAAAAACAATAATTATATTCAACACAGTGAACTGGTATAAAATCTTTAAAAATATGTATGCATGAAGTTAGGGATGGATAGGTAGGTAAAATCATACACTAAATCTGGCAAAATATCAGTAATTAGTGAAATGTGAGTAAATAATTAATGAAAGTTAAATAAAATTCTGAAATAACTAAGCATGCCACTCTATTGCTTTAAGTGTAGTATACTTATGTGATACAGATTTTAGTTCAGTTAAGGTAACAATCTGATACAGACTTAAGCTCGTTTTATGTAGCAATTCACTCATTTTGGTCTTGGATATAAATTCATCCTAAGAAAACTGGTGGATGTAATGACAACCTGAATGTCTTTTGAATGTACAAATATTTACCTTTCAGTGCTCAGCTGAGGAATTTGAAATTTAACTTCTCTCTCTTTCTCACGTTTTCTAGCCTTATGAATTTTATTGTTCAAGTTCTCTTCTTATGTAGACTAGTGCGTGAAGCCACATTAAAGAACCTCAACAAAGATATATTAAGATACAGAAAAAAAAAGAACTTTTGGCATATCAGCCCAATAAAGGGCTCTGCTGGACCCAGAGAAGAAGCATCAAGATATGGCCACTGCAGCCCATTCTAGGGGTGGAAAACTGAACTAATAAGTGATGATTTGAATGGTAAAGTGAGCCAGACATAGAAGATTAAATATGTCACATATCACATGATTTCTGTGATTTGGGAAAGCCAGAGCACAGGCATTCTATAGAACCAAATGAGTGTGATAGTGGAAATTACAGGGGAATGGGGAGGGCCAAAAATGGTGAGGGAAAAGGATCATAATATTGATGTGATATATATGTGCACAAATTACTCAAGTTCACTGTAAACATTATGTGTTGCATATATGTATGTATTAATAAAAATGGTAGGGAAAATTATATTGCCTGAAAAAATACATGGGCTCACTAGTCAGGGTAGCATGTACCCGTAATCCCAGCATTCCAGGAGGCTAATTTAGCAAGACCCTGTCTCAAACCAAAAAATAAAAAAGGCTACTGATGTAAAACAAAACAAAAACAAAAAACCCACGTACTTACAAACAAATGCTATCTGTACTAAGAAATAAAAGATGGCCCAGAGAGTAGAGTTCTAAGACCTGGGGATTCTCTCCAAGCTTTGAATCTACTGGAAAAGGACTTGGAAAATGTACAGTCCTGTGACTTCTTCCCCTTTCATTTTCTTCGCTGTTGAACTGTACTGCCTACAACCAGTATCCAATGCCCCTCCCATCACTATACTTCATTTCCTGGTTTCACGGATTCACAAACAAAAAGTATTTTCCTTATAGACACGTCCTTAAGTGGTTCAAATAATTTGAGACTTCCATGCTCATGAGAGATAAATGAGATATTGATCTTGTGTTGATGCTATAATCTACAATGATTTGATATTTTTGAGAATGCTGAGATGAGGTGAATGTACCTTATATATGGGTCAGCTGTTAATCTTTGGGGATATAAGTGGAATGCAGGAGGCAGAACAATGGACTCTCCAAAAATGTCCACATCCTAATACCAAGAAACTATGAAAATGTTACCTTACATAACAAAGGAGAATTGCAAATGGGACTGAAGTTCTTCAGAAGATGCCTTCATATATCAGAGATTGTATGTATGGGTGGACCCAGTGGCATCACAGATTTCTTTAAAAGAAAAAGAGGAAAGCCAGATGGGGTGGTGTACAACTGTTAATCTCAGCACTCAGGAGGCTGAAGCAGGAGGATTGCCAAGAGTGGGCTACATGAAGAATACAGGCCTTGCCTGAACTACAGAGTGAGCAGTCTCAAAAAAGAAAGAAAAAAAAGAAAGAAAGAAAGAGAGAGAGAGAAAGAAAGAGAGAAAAAGTGAAAGAGGATAATGCAGGCCATGGTAGCCAGGCACAGTAGCTGTAATCTCAGCTATTCAAGTGGCTGACAGGCAAGAGGACAGCAAACCTGAGGCCAGCCTCGACAATACAGTGCCTCATTTAAAAAACAAACAAACAAACACCTGTGAAAGAGGGAAGAAAAAAGGTTCAACTTCTAACCTCATCCCACTGTTGCTGAGTCTGAAATTGGAGAAGAAACTAACAAATCATGGAATGTGGTAGATGCTGTATAAAGGTAGGGAACAGATTATCGCCTAAAGTCTCCCTGAACAAAAAAACCCTCTGTCAGGTTGAGTCCAGTAAGACCCATGTGGGACTTCTAAAGAACTGTAGGATAATGTATTTGTTATGTCTAAGCCATAAAGCTGGTGGTGAGTAGAGCTGCAGAAAGCCAATACAAAAAGCATTTAGTTTATTTTTTAAACAATTATGTATTGTATTATCTGTGGGTTTTCATACATGCCCTGTATCAGTGTGAGAAAATGTTCCTTCGTATTTTTAATTTATTCATCACCCCCCCACCCCACCCCCGCTTCTTTCTATAGTACTAGAGTGTGAATCCAGGGCCTGTGCTGCCATCACCTGAGGTTTGCTGACGGTTTCTGTGTGAAAGCTGTTAGATTTTCTTAAATGCTTTGATCTATATCTAATAAGTTGGTCATAAAAGTTTTTTTTTTTCTTTTGAGAAAGGATCTCGCTCTGTAGTCCAGGATGGTCATGAACTCACTGTGGATCCCAGGCTGCCTCAAATGCACAGAAATCCTCCAGTCTCCTGGAGCACTGAGATTACAGGCATGTGCCCTACACCTACCTTATGATGAAGAATTGAACCTAGGGCCTCGGGCTTGCTAGTCAAGTGCTTTAACAGCTATGCTATTTCTCCAGTTCAATCATACAGGTTTTTACTTGTATTCATACATATAGTACATTGACTACCACTGATAAATTAACCTTGCACGCTAGAATAAATCACACTCAATCACAGTGTTTAATCGTTCTTATATGTTGGATCTGCTCTGTAAAAGATATTTGCCTGTAATTTTCTTTTCTTGGATGTTTTGGTTTTGGTATGAAGGAAAATGAGGTGAGAAGGGATCCTTCATTTTCAACTTTTACTGTTCTGGAAGAAGCTTCTTAAGAACTAGCATTCATTCTTCAAAAGTGAAACCACCTAGCTCTGGACATTTTTTAATGGAGGTGTAGGTTTAAGGTTTTTTTTAAATTTCTAATTAATCACTTTACTTGCTATAGGTCTCTTTAATTTTTTTTCCTTCTTGAGTCAGCTGTGTCAGTTGTTTTCTTGCAATTTGTCTATTTCAAGGTTATTAACTGGCATATAGTTGTACACAGTATTACCATGTAACTTTCAAATTTCCAGGGTGAGTTTTTTGTTTTTGAGACAGTGTCTAGCTCTGTAGCCCAGGCTGGTCCTGAACTTACTATCGAGTCCAGGCTGGCCTTGGTCTCACAACAAACTCCTGCCTCTGCCTCTTGAGTGCCTGGCTTATGTGGTGGTGGGGAATCGAACTCAGGTAGTTAGTGCTTGACAACCGCTGAGCCATTCCTCCAGCAACCACCTTCCCTCCCCCCACCTTTTTTCTTTTTTTTTTTTTTTTGCCGTAGTATAGGCTAGTCCTGGATTCATTATGTAGCCCAGGCTGGCCTCAAATTCACAACAATTCTCCTGCCTTGGCCTGCCAAGTGCTGGGATTACGGGCCTGCCAAGTGCTGAGATTACCTCCTGCTAATCCTTATGTGATGCTAGGGAATTAACCCAGGGCTTGAACAGGCAATACAAGCTCTGGAATCACTAAGCTATGACCCCAGCTCTCCCTCTTTTGCTCTTGATTATCATAAATTTGAGTTTTCTCCATTCTAGTTTTTCGTCACTCTAGCTAAAGGTTTGTCAATTTTGTTGGTCTTTACAAAGAGCAAACTTTTTAAGCTGAGAGTGGTGGCATATGCCTGAAATCACAGCACTCAGAAGACTGAAGCAAGAGGATTACTGCGGGTTTAACGCCAGCCTCGACACAGAGTGAGACCTTACCTCAAAAAACAACAACAACAAAAACTAAAACATGTAACTACTTTTGGTTTCATTGATCACTATTAGAAGAGTTTTCTTTTCCAAAATACTTTTTGATGGAAATTTCTGAAATTGACCAAAAAGTATAGGAAGTTAGGTAAGCTTACCTGATCCAAGAAATTTCTGAAGTTTGTGAATCCAAGTCAGCCCAACACTATGTACACCAGCTTCATGTGTACAGTGGTATCTTGAAGGACACTTGGGATCTGTAAGAGGAATCATTAATGACATAAAATGTATCCATTAGAGTATGAAAAAAATTGTCCCAATAACCAACAAACACCATCTGTTGACAGAAGTGATGGAAAGTTTATCCAACTTGGATGTTGTGGCTCTGTTCCAGCAGCTCTGAAATTTTAAAATGTGAATTCATTTGCAAGTATATTTTGAGTACTTTCCCAAAATTACTTTTCTTAGCATGTATTTGTAATATATAATAATTACATTAAACTTGAGAGATTGGTATACAAATATATACAAATATATACAAATGGCATCTTAATCATTTTGAATTCTTTTCCCTCCTCCCACCCATATATTCTCCTATTCACATTTTCTTCCTCTCTCCACACACTGTAATCCTCCTTTTACTTTGCTCTTTTACTGACTTATTCCTTGGGTTTCTCTTAAGTATTTTAAACTATAAACACAACCCAAATGTTATTTTCTAAATAGTAATAAAATGGAGTTCATCAAAACATAAATACTTGCTGTCCAGTAACTCACATCTGTCACATTTATTCAACATTCTTCAAAATAAAACACAGTGAGAATGATCATTCTACAGAAAAGTTGTCTTTGTAAACATTCCTCACAAGAAACTGGTAAGGAAACTATACTACAGCACAGAGACAGACAGTACTTTAGTATAACTGTTCTGGGAATAGTTTGATTGTAATGTAAGTAAGTCACATACCTTCATTATGTTGACTTAAAGATACTTCTAAAGCTTTAGTTTTTAGGTTGCATTTATACTAAGATAAGTGAGCAGTTAATTTTAACTAAATGGCTTTGAAACAAAAATTTCTATGCTTTCTTTGAGCCCTAATCTCAGTAAGAAAATGTTCAGGCTAAAATATGAGCTCTTCAGACAAAAACAAAACACAGGGGCTGGAGGAATGGCTCAGCGGTTAAAGCTCTTGAGCAAGCGCTAAGCCAAGCGCTAAGTACCAGAGTTCAATTCCCCAGCACCACATAAGCTGGGTGTGGTGGCGCAGGCCTGTAATCCCAGCACTCGGGAGGGTGAGACAGGAGGATTGTCGTGAGTCCAAGGCCAGCCTGGGCTCTGAAGTGAATTCAGGACCAGCCTGGACCACAGAGCAAGACCCTGTCTCAAAAATAAAAAAGAAAAAAAAAAACACAACAACAACAAAAAAACCCCCAAAAGATCAATGAATCAGAGCGGTGGTTCTTTGAAAGAATAAAGCAGATTGATAAGCCCCTAGCCAAACACACCAAAAAGAAAGATGAAATCACAGCAGACACAGCTGATATCCAGAAAACTGTAAGAAACTATTTTGAAAACTTAATGTTCGAGACTCAAGAAGAAATGGATAAATTCCTAGGCACATGAGATACCAAAATTGAACCAAGAAGATATAAATCTTGAATAGATCAATAACCAGGGGTGAAACTGAGACAGTAATACAGTCTCTACCAACAAAGAAAAGCCCAGGACCTGATGGACTCACCACAGAACTTCATGAAGAGGTAACACCAAACTTTTCCATGGTGCTGAAAGAGAAGGAACACTGCCAAATTCCTTCCTGGAAGTTACAATTACTCTGATGCAAAAACAATTAGACTTAACAAAAAAGGAGAACTATAGCCCAATTTCCTTAGTAAATATTAATGCAAAAATCCTTAAGAAGATACTTGCAAACAGAATGCAACAATTTTTTTTTTTTTGAGACACGGTCTCGTTCTGTAGTTGAGGCTGGTACTGAACTCTCTGTGTAGCCCAGACTGGCCTCAAATTCATGATAATCCTCCTGCTTCAGCCTCCCAAGTATTGGGATTACAAGCACGTGCCACCATGCCTGGCTTATTAAAAAGATCATATACTATGACCAAGTTGGCTGCATTCCAGAACGCAAGGATGGTTCAACATACATAAATCAACTAATGTAATACTCATATAAAATCAAGGACAAAAATTATAATGTCTCAATAGATGGAGAAAAAAACCTTTGGTGAAATTTAACATTTACTTATGATTTAAAAAACTATGATAAAAATATGTATAAAAAGTCTTTACCACGCTGACAAAACTGGTTTAAGAGAACCCTACTGCCAATATCATCCCAAACGGGAAAAAATTAAAAATATTTTCCCTAAGGAACCAAGACAAAAATGTTCACTCTTACACTTGTGTGTGTTCAACATAGTATTCAAAACGTTAAGCAAAGAATGAAATGAAAGGAATACATATGGAAAAGAAGGAAGTTAAATTATCCTTAGTTGTAGATAATAAGATCCTTTACATAAGACCGTAACAATTCTACCAGAAGCCTCTAAAAATAAGCAAATTCAGCCATGGTGTAGTTTACATAACCAATAACACAAGATTCAACAGCATTCCTATACTGCAATGATGAAATCACAGAGAAAGAGATCAGAAAAAAAAAATTCCATTCATAATAGCCTCAAAAAAAGGAAAAAAACTAGTTACCTAGGAGTCAACCTGAACAAAAAAATTCAAAGACCTTTACAATGAAGACTGTACGACACTGAAAAAGAAATTGAAGAAGACATTAGAAAATGGCAAGACATTCTCTGTTCTTGGATAGGCAGGGCCAATATTGTCAAAATAGTTGTACTACCAAAACTGAAATACAGATCCAATGCAATTCCAATCAAAGTACCATCAACACTTTTCACAGATACAGAAAAAAAAAAAAGATCTTCTAATTTGTATGGAACCAGAAGAGACCTAGCATAATCACAGCAATCCTAAGGAAGAAGACAAAAGCAGGAAGCATCACAATTCTGGTCATAAAGTTATATTACAAACCAACAGTGATTAAAAATAAAAAACTACATAGTACTGGCACATGAACAGAGAGGTAGACCAAAGGAACAGAAATGAGAGTGCAGAGACAATCTCAAGCACCCCTGTGCCATCTGATCTCAACAAAGAACCTAAAAACATACACTGGAGAAAATACAGCCTCTTTACTAAATGCTACTGGGAAAACTGGTTAGCCACATGCAGAGGAGTGAAAATAGATCCACATCTTTCACCATATATCAAAACCAAGTCAAAATGGACCAAAGACTTAGATATTAAAATGGAAACACTAAACCGGCTGGAAGATAAAATAGGTAAAACTTCTGAAGATATAGGCAAAAGCAACCTCTTTCAAAAAAAAAAAAAAAAAACCCACTCATTACAAAAGAGAACATCAAGATTCCACAAATGGGATTATATCAAATTACAAAGTCTCTACACAGCAAAGAAAGTAACGACAAAGAATCTATGGAGTGGGAAAAGAGTTTTGCCTGTTACTCCTCAGAGAGCTATTACCCAGAATACACAAATAAAAAAAAAAAACTAAGATTCCCAAAAATGAAAGGTCTAATCAAAAAATGGGCAACTGAAATGAACAGTTTTCAGATGAAATACAAAAGGCCAATAAATACATTTTAAAAAGGATTGTTATCCATTTGAGAAATGCGGATCAAAGCAACACTATAGTTCTATCTTACTCCAGTAAGAATGGCTTTTATCAAGAACTCAGGAAACAGCAAATGCTGAAGAGTCTATGACAAAAAGGAACCCTTCTACATTTTAATGGGACTATAAACTGGTACAACATTATGGAAAGCAACATGAAGGTTCCTAGGGAAACTGAAAATAAGCTGGGTGTGGTGACACACACCTGTAATTACAGCAATTGGGAGGTTGAGGCAGAGAACTGCTGTGAGTTCAAGGCCAGCCTAGACTATAGAAAAAAGAAGGAAAAAAAAAAAAAGGAAAACTAAAAAAAGAGACTCCATTTGACTCAGGTATTCTGAGTACCTTTCCAAAAAAGTTCAAGATATCATACAACAATGACAGTTGCATACCTATGTTTATAGCATCGTAAGTCACAACAGCATAATCTGGAAACTCACACTATGCCCATCAACAGATGAATGGATCAAGATGTTATATATACACAATGGAGTACAACTCTACCATAAAGAAAGATAAGTCTGAGTTATTTGTGGAAAGTTGGATGTACCTTGAGATGACCATGCTTACTGAAATGAATCAGACACAGAAAGTTAAATATCATATGGTTAGTCTAGTAAGAGGAAACCAAGTATAAAAAAGTAAACACAAGGCTGAGGATATAGTTCAGCAGTTAGAAAATTTGGCTATCAAGCACCACATAAGCCAGGTACTGTGGCACATGTTTATAATCCTAGCACTTGGGAGACTGAGGCAGGAGCATTTTAATGTGTTCAGAGTAAACCTGAGCTACATAGTTCAGGGCTCAGCCTAGACTACAGAGCAAGACCCTATGCCAAAAACAAAACAGTACAAGATGGGGCTTGGGGTCATAATTAATGGTTAGAGCATTTTCCTAGCATATGCAAGGCCCTGGGTTCAATCGCCCAGCATCATATAAAATATGGCCAGTGAGGTGGTGCACACCTCTAATTTTAGCACTTAGAATTCTCAGAAGTACCATGAGTTCAAGGTCAGCCTCAGCTACATAGTGAGTTTAGGACCAGCCTTGACTATAGGGCAAGACCCTGTAACAATATAAAAAAGTAGAAGAACAAAATAAAAGAGTGATGGAAAAATAAGAATAAGATGGTAAGACTTTTGTGGAGAGGGAAAGGAGATGAGAGGTGAGAAGGCAACAAGGGAGAAGGGAAGTAAAAATGATCAAGATGCAGTATGAGTATGTATGCATCAGCTCTAGTTGAATGCAGTATTTATCATAAATACATACTAATAAAAATAATTCTGGCCAAAAAGATGAGCTCTTGAATATTGATTATTTAATACAAACATAAAACATATAATGCTATTACATAAATATGTAACTTAATAGATGTATGTATAAATTATACATTTACTTCTGTGCTTAAGAATTTTTAAATTATAGAAAAATAAAAGCAAAAAAAATAACATGAGGTATGATCAAAATGTGCCCAAATTTTAAAAACATTACAGTAAAAGACATATCACCACTAACCACTCCTTAACATATTTTCTCTCACTTCAACCACACTTATCTTACCAGTCTTGTTACTTTCTGAAACAGTTTAGGAACTTTTCTTTTGTGTATTTATGGCATGTGATTTTTAAAAAACTGTGGTGAATACCATCACCAAGTGGCATCCAACAGAAAGGCAAGCTCATAAAAACATGGTGTGTCCTCATCCACATTACTGACCAGATCTGGTACTGAGCACCTTCTGCCTTTTTTCCAAAGTCAAAAAGAAAAAGGTAAAAATTGAATGTATTCAGGATTATCAGGGCAGGAACTAAAGAGGATTTCTAGAACCGCTTTAAAAAGTGGTAGGAATGATGGTATATGTTTGTTCAAAGCATAGGAGAGTATTTTGAAAAGATTAGTGCCAATGTGCCTTTTACTAGAATAATTTTTAAATTTAAGTATTCATTGTATTTTTTAATCAAATCTCATATAAACAAAAACTGACCAGAGAACAATAATCCAAAACTATCAAGTTATGTTATTAACAGCTTCACTTTTTCCCCACTATGGGGGCTTAAACCCAAGGCCTCGCGCATGCCAGGTATGTTTTCTCTTAATGTTAGGGAGGGGCGGGGGGGGGGGGCGGTTCTGGGTCAAGCTCAAGGCTTTCACAATTCATCTTTTGGTTCTGATCTTGAGACAACTCTGACAAATGCGGCTAAATTGCCCATGGGGAACTTGAACTTGCAACTATCTGCCTCATCTTTCCACAGTACTTGTATTACAGGACTGTACCACCAGGAGTAAGTAACATTACATTATTTTTATGCTTTATCTACTGGGTTTCTGCATAAACACTTTCAAAATAGCATTTTGCTATAAAAATATTAAAACCTATGATCACTGGGAATATTTCTCTGCTGAAACAGTAAAATATTGGAAATTATCCTTTCATGAGCCCAAATGTAAGATGTAAGGCTCAAAGCACTTCACTATAGCTACCACCACTGCTTAAAATGGTTTTTAAAAATTTGTCATGTTTAAATCGACAGGGGGAAAAAACCCTTAATATTGGATATAACAGAAATCTGCTATGAGAAAGAGCCACTTTAGTTACTGAAGTGGTATTTTCTAAAACCCTCTTCATGGTACATGGTAGTCATTTCACTTTTTTCTAAGGAAATCTGGGTTGTTTCAGTGATTGTAATATGCCTTAATCACAAACATTAGTCTAAAACCTTGTTTCGTATCTTTCACCAAAACCACCCAAATAAGCTTTAAGTAAGATTTTTCCAAAGAAACATGTATTTTTCTAAAGAAACAAAATGGTTCACATCACTTTACCGCACTAGGTCTCTGTGCCCTCCCTCATTCCAGATACTGTATGCCTCCAAACATTTTAATTAATAAGCCAAATGAATTTTCTTTGTAACTGTTATCATGTAAGGAATAAATACTGCCTCTTTAAATGTTTTGGTAAAGCCATTAGTACAAACTGGCTCATGAGAACTGCAAACTGCAAGATTACCATCCCTCTCTCTGTATTGGACAAAAGAAAATTATCAAAGGTATATTCAGTTACTCCACAGAATGAGTAAATTTCATTTTTTTTTTTAAAGGAAGGAAGTTAAAAAATATTGGAGAAGTGCAGAAATTTCAACATTTTTGTTTTGGAAGGAACTTTATAGATTTTTAACTCTTAATATTTTCAGGTGAGAAAATAAACTTTTGAAAAAACAGGGTGATTAAATGCCCCTAAATAGAAGCCTATTAATAGGAGAGCTAGAACTAAGACAAAGGCTACCTCAGACTCCAAGCTACATGTTCTTCTACTCAACTACTTTGTCTGATGTAACATATTCTTTGATTCTCTTAGCAGTTTGTCCACTATTAGGGCTTAAACCCAAGGCCTCGAGCATGCTGTGCAAGGACCTGGTACCAACCCACGCAAATTAAAACAAGGAAAAAAGGAGCTAGGGGAGCTCAGTGACAGAGTGCTTGCCTCCTATGTGAGAGGCAATGAATTCAATCCCCAAAACTACAGGGGAAAAAAAAAGATTAAGAGAGTAATGTTGTAATTTAGGTATAACGAGATAATATGTTAAGATAATGAAGATACTTTTAAAAAAATTCTTAGCATTAGCATAGTCACTTGGACAGAAAATATTCTTAGGAGAGTAGTATTAGGCCATTACCCTTGTGCAAACATTAGTGTCCTTATACAAACTAAGATTGCCATGCTGCCACCAAGCAATATAATTTCATGTATGTAATCCGCTGATGTGTAAAAAGCTGTTATGTTAAACTTACACTAGTGACTTTGATGTCAACCTAAGTTAGATAATGAGACCTTGTTTCAAAAAAACAAATGGGTCACAGCTATGGTACCATTTGACTATATGTTAATTTAAAGTATGGATATATTAAGTATTTGAATCATGAAATCTACTTTAGATAGGGCCAGGAAGAAGTTACTATTGTACATCTGTGTGGATCTAGACTGAAGATCACATACCTTAAAACGTGAGAAATCTGCTCAGTCACAGAAAGTCTACTGTGTATGACTATCAGGTCAAGATAATTCACTGAAGTTTTTAATAGGAACCACATAACAAACTGCTTGAAAATAGTATATGACAGTCTTAGTATAAATAAAGGGACAGAATAAATATATTTAGTGAATACTTACCTCTGTGAAGTTTGATTGGACAAGAAAAGTCAGAATCAAAGGGATCATCCTCTCCAGATGCCAGTTTCAGGGCAAGCTCCAACTCAACACATTCAAACACATATAGGGAAGGAATGGCTTCAGCTCTGAAATCCCAGGACTTCTCTGACTGTAAGAAAATAAAAAGATTGTAATTTTAATCTTGTATGCTCATATGAAGAGGTGTAAAATTAAAAACAAAAGCATTTGCTGGATCTAATACTGCTTTCAAGTTCTTCATTCTACCCCTATCCTAACATTGTCAATTCTTACGAGAGAGAGAAAAAAGTTTCTCTTTCTTTAGAAAGAACAAACAAATCCTGCAAAAGGCCATTTTTGGTGATTTTATGTCTGTCACCAAGGACTACAATACAGAGTTCAGAAAGAAACATGTACATTGATGGACCAAGTAAGTTGAGGAACCTTGTAATTTCTTTCCATTTAGATTTTAAAGTTTCAGTTATTTTAAATTGTTAACTATCTAAAATATCAGACGTGTCAGGTGGAAGATAAAATTCTTCACATATTAAGCACGGACACTTGGCCAGAAGATATACCTGGTATTAAAGAAATGAAATATACCAATACTAGCCTACACTTACTGTTTGGTCATCTTCTTCTTCCCCTTCTAACACAACACAGTGATACAGCATTCCTGATTCAGTAGCAATCACTAGGATATTAGGGACACATGGTAAACAGAGTATAGCACATGCATCATAACCATAGTTGTCCTCAGCCGCAGGATGCATGGGTAACGGACCCAACAGCTTTCCGACAGTCCCAGGGCTAAAGAAAGAATGAAAACACTCTTGGAAAATGTTGACAGAAGGTAACCATGTTCATCCTTTAAAACCATTCTTTGACTTTGTCTTTCTCCTGTTATACCCTTAGTACTAATACCAGAGATAATTTGAAGAGATTAGTGACAATAAGTCTTCTACTACAATAATTTTTAAAATTAAATATTCACTATATTTTTAATCACATATCATATAAACAAAAACTGACCAGACAACAATAATAATAATCCAATACTATCAAATTATGTTTTTAACATCTTAGTACCAGAGATAATTTGTCGACTGAAGGGATAGTAGCAACAAATGAATGACATTCTAGGTGGTCACAACTGGGGGTAGAGGGGTAACAGGCACTTACTAACTGGGTAGGTGCAGAGATGCTAAACCTTCCTCTCCAACCAAGAATTATTCAGAACAAAATGTCAATAGTCTGACAAGGGTAACTTCTATGATTTTAGTTACTATATCCAAAACACTTAACTTGACCCACTGTATTATCACTGGTTAAGAATTACTACTGCCTGATACTCCTAACTCTAATAACATTTTTTTCTTAGATTTCTTCCTGCCTCTCTGAACACACCTGTCTAACATCCTCTTCTGATTTGTCTCTTAGCTAGTGGTGTTTACAGGGCTCTATTTTAAGTCTTTACCTTTTTATTCAAAACACATAACATACTATGCTTGCTCTTAACTATCACTTATATTCTGATGACTCTCAAATCTATTTATTTTCTGAAATATAGCTTCTGAGGGCTTTTGGACTCATATGTTTAATTACACAAACACGTTTTATAATTGCTAAATGATACTCCCAATGAAATGATGATTTAATTGAAGCCACATATTCACTATTACTGTATTATGTGACATAATAATAGAAAGATGTACACGTCATAGTCAAACAATAAAGGGTACAAAAAGTGAATGGGAAATGTGTTGGGAGCTGCACATTCCAAGCTGGAGAACAGCTTATCCAAGTAACACAAGCAAGTAATACAACAAAGACAAGGAACTAACAGAAAAGAAACTCAGTACGATGGAAGGCAAAGTACAAGGTCTAAAACAACAGGAAAATACCTACATATTTACACAGGACTGGTTTATGACAGAGTACTGCATGCGATGTTAAAGTATTCAGAGTCTGCATGCTGAGTGACAAGAGTACCATTAGCGGTTTAAATCAGGATTGACATAGACTTACAAAAATCTATCTGAGCTGTGTATGGTGTGCACACCAGTAATCCCAGTACTTGAGAGACTGAGGCAGTAGAAGCCTGAGTTGGAGGACAGCCTGGGTTACATCAGTGAATTTGATGTCAACCTGAGTTACATAATGAGACCCTGTTTCAGAAAAAAAATAAAACAGGCTAGAGGAATGGCATAGTGGTTTAAGCACAAGGCCCCAAGTTCAATTCCCCAGCACCACATAAAGCTGGGTGTGGTGGTGCATGCCTGTGATCCCAGCACTTGGGAGGCTGAGGCAAGCAGACTGTCCTGAGTCCAAGACTAGCCTGGGCTATACTAGTGAGTTCAAGACCAGCCTGGGCTACAGAGCAAGACCCTACCTCAAAAAAGAAAGAGAGAGAGAAAAAAGAAAAAACAGAAGAAGAAAACAAAGTCCCAGTGGTGGTGGCACACCCTGTAATCTCAGCACTCAGGAGGCTGAGGCAGGTGGATTGCCATGAATTCCAGCCCACCCTGGGCTACATGAGTCTCACATGGTATCAGTCATTCTCGTGAAAATCTCCCTCAAGTCTCCAGTTAGAATAACTTCTCCTTTGGGTACTTACTGTATCTCATTAATTATCACTCTCGCTTTTTCTCTCTCCCTTACCATCCCTCTCTCTATGTATACATTCATGTATATACATATACACTTATATATACATATAAATACATTCATGTATATACATACATATGTGTGTATGTGTGTGTCTTCCCCCCAACAACTGGGACATAAGACACCAATTATATTTAATTACCCCCATAATGCCTTGCTCATATAAGACAATAAATATTTTTTCAGTAAACTAGACTTCCCAGAACTCACCCAAATAATATGAGAAAATTAAAGTCAAATGATCTGGATACTCTCTTTCCCCAAAATGTACACATCAAGCACGTAAGGGTTACTTATTTCTACAAACTCAGAAATACAGATCCCAGGTCCAACCATGACAAGCTATACTGGAATACAAGATGAATTTTCACTTCTAGTAGGTTAACATCTCACCTTACCTTTGTAAGAGACTAACATATGTGAGGAAAGTCTCCCCATTCTCATATAAGATGTACAGTGGGTATGCCACTACTTCATCTTTGCCTTTTTGTCCAAATGTATTCTTCGGGACTGCTGCAAATGGCCCAAAATCAAATGCAACAGCTGTCTCTCCTAGAGATGCAGTATATGCCCTTCTGCAAAGAGATTTGAAAACCAACTTGTTGAAAACAAAACCAAAAAATCTCCAATAACAGCAGGTGGGTGGGTAACGAAGCTATATTCAATGAAGTGAAAACACAAAATCATGCTATTAAGAACACCAACCCTGGAAAATTCTCATAAAATTATTAAGTGAAAACAGCAGGCCATAAAATCAGCTGATGCTATCCTGATTTTAAATACTTTAAATATAGATACACAAGTAACAAAAAATTATGCATGTACACATGAATAAATATTAAAAAATAGGAAGTAAACAAAAACACCAGTTGTATTTAAGCAGCAGGACTCATCCATCCTACAACTGCCTCCTCTGTGCTGGGCTCTGTCCTCCAGTGAAAGATGTTGACTTAGTTACTTTTTTGTTGCTGTGACTCAATACCTGACACCCACAAACTCAGGAAAGTAAAGGTTTATTTTAGCTCACAGTCTCGAAGGTCACAGTCCATTCAGGGGTGGCCGGCAACAATCGAAGTACATGGCAGAGAGAGAGGTGGAGGCAGCTTCCCCGGACAAACAGGAAAACAAGCTGAGGCTAGCTGAGACTAGTCCCCGCCCTAAAGGAAGGCAGGTGCAGCTTATGTATCCTTTCAAGTCTCCACCCAGTAACCAGTCCCTCCTGCATCCAGGTGTGGCCACTACGCACCGTTAATCCTAACTTAACTGTAATCCACCCCTCCAGACCAGACCCCAATCCACCAACATCACATGGTTCCATTAAAATACATGAGACTTTTGGGGACACTCCAGATCTTAACCTCAACGTCCCACCCCTGGCCCCCAAAAGACGCATGTCCTTCTACCCATGCAAAATGCAGTTAGTCCTTCTCCAAGAGTCACCAAAGTCTTAACAGCTTCAGCACTACTAAAGAAACTCCAAGTCCATAGTCTCCTCTGAGATGTAAGACAAACTTAGCTGTGAGCTCCTGTTCAAACCAAAGAGTTAAGCACTTCCAACATAAAATGGCACAGGGTAAACATTTCCATTCCAAAAGGGATGAATAAGGTAATAAAAGACAATAGGACCAGTACAATTCCTAAATCCGGCAGGGCAAGGGTTAAATCCTGTAGCTCCATGTCCAGCAACTGGGGTAAATTCTGGCGAGGCATGAACTCCGAGGGGCTTGGGTGGTCACATCCCTGTGGCATTGCTGCTGACTGCAACCTCCATCTTCTCTCCTTTGAGCTGGATCCACTCACGGCCTGCTGCATTTCTCAGCTGACAATCCATGCTCCTGGCTTCTCCAAATCTTTGGGCTCTCCACTGGACCTTAGGCTTCTCCTTCACAATTTCACTCATTGCCCTCCCAGGGGCACACTGCTTGGCCTTCAAGGCCTTCCTCTGAAACCTGGGTGGAAGCCTCCCTGAACCCACAACTCTTGGGCTCTGCAAGCTTGTAAAGCTGGGACCACGTGGACATCTCCAAGATCCGCCACTGGCTTGAGCAGGAATCTGGCTCCTCTGTGCCATGGTTGCATCAGCTTCTGAGTGCCTGGGTTGCTGAACTCTAGGAAGCTGAACTCCAGCAAACACTTCCCTCTTTGGCCCTACAGGGAGTCCTGGGGTACTCTTCACAGGACAAGATCTTTTGCCTTGACACTCTTTAGCTGGCAAAGGGTGAGATCTTGCTGATTCCTGAGTCACTTTGAAGGCCTCTTTCTTACAGTCCTGATTCCAACTTCTTGGTTTCTGTTTAATGTTAGTATCTTGAACAAGCACATGCTTTTCTACTCCAGACTGTGAGCTTTTTATATCTGTTCTCTCTGCCATTGTCTTCTGTCTTTCATTATAAAACTGGCTAAAAGCCACAAACAGTAGCCATGTAACAGTTTTAACATCAGTCTGTCTTGAGATTTCCTCCACCAGAGTAAGCAAGCAGTCCACCAGCCTTAATTTCAGTTTCAGGCAAAGTCTCTGGATAAGGGCAAAATGCTGACAAACTCTTTGCCAAAGCGTAGCACACATAGTTCTTAGGCCACTTGCTGATACAGTCCCCCTTCCCACCTGAAACTTCTTGAGCCTGGCCTTTCCAATCCACACTTCTATCAGCATTCTGGTCTTCTGAGCTCTGACTAGAATCTTCCATTAAGCTTGGCTCAGAGCACTCAAAGGCTTCTCCAGCTTGCATCCCCAAACTTTTCCAAATTCCTTCTACAAACTGTTTCCAAAGACTTCTGAACCACATCTTCAGGTAAAGTACAGCAACGACCCCACTCCTCTGCTACCAATTTCTGTCTTGCGATTCCCTCCACCAGAGTAAGCAGTCCACCAACCCTAATTTCAGTTTCAGGCAAAGTCTCTGGACAAGGTCAAAATGCCGACAAACTCTTTGCCAGAGCATAGCACACATGGTCTTTAGGCCACTTGCCGATACAGTCCTCCTTCCCATCTGAAACTTCTTGAGCCTGGCCTTTCCAATCCACACTTCTATCAGCATTCTGGTCTTCTGAGCTCCGACCAGAATCTCCCCTGAAGCTTGGCTCAGAGCACTCAAAGGCTTCTCCAGCTTGCATCCCAAAACTTTTCCAAATTCCTTCTGCAAACTGGTTCCAAAGACTTCTAAGCCACATCGTCAGGTAAAGTACAGCAACGACCCCACTCCTCTGCTACCAATTTCTGTCTTAGTTACTTTTCCTTCGCTGTGACTCAATACCCAACACCCACAAACTTAGGAAAGGTTTATTTTAGCTCACAGTCTCAAAGGCCACACTCCATTCAGGGGGGGTCGGCAACAATCGAAGTACATGGCAGAGACAGAGGTGGAGGCAGCTTCCCCGGACAAATAGGAAGACAAGCTGAGGCTAGCTGAGACTAGTCTCCGTCCTCCAGGAAGGCAGGTGCAGCTTATGTATCCTTTCAGGTCTCCGCCCAGTAACCAGTCCCTCTTGCATCCAGGTGTGGCCACTCCACACCATTAATCCTAACTTAACTGCAATCCACCGCTCCGGATCAGACCCCAATCCACCAACATCACATGGTTCCATTAAAATACACGAGACTTTTGGGGGACACTTCAGATCCTAACCACAACAGATGTGTATAATAAAAGCAACAGCAAACATATAACATAAATTCAGAAAACAATGTAATGAAGAAAAAGTTTGGCCAAGAGTATTGGCAGAGGTATTACTTTAGGCTAGGTGGTATGAAAGGACTCCACTAAGAGATATTTGGGCAAAGACCTGATGAAAGTAAGGCAGCAAATCTAGAGTTACCTAGGGAAGATGGAACTGAAGAGGAGGGACAGACACACGCCAACAGGTGCAGTCGGTATGCTACTATTTCATCTTTGCCTTTTGGTTCAAATATAGTCCTTGGGACTGCTGCCAGTGGCCAAAAGTCAAGTGCAACAGTTGTGTCTCCTAGAGATACAGTACATGCCAAGGTTCTAAAGTAGAAGGGGCTTGATTTTTTGAAGTCAAATGATCAAGTCAAATCAAATGATTTTTTGAAGCAGAGCAAAGAGGCCAAAGTGGCTGAAGCCCAGAAACCCAGGGCACATTGGAAAGAATAAAAATGAAGAGGAAAACTTTTGCAGACCACGGTGAAGTTTTTGGGAAATCAATGGGCGATAATGAACAGGAAAGCAGACTGATCTGATTTATCTGTAAGTATCAGTTTGGCTGCTATATTGAAGACATGCTATATAGGTTATAGAGATTTTCTTTTTTCTTAATATTTTTCCCAATTTTACATAATATGTATACATATCTGTACAACAGAGATGGACAAACTATAAAACCATGCTTCTATATTTTAACATTTAGTGTACTTGGTTATCAAAAAATATTCACATTCAATAAAATACATAGTGTGGTCTAGATCTGGAATGTCCCCAAGAACTTCATGTACATGGACGTGGTGGAAAAATTATGGATTACCACGTGCTGTTAAAAGGCCAGGCCTGGTTGGAAGGGATAATCATTGGGGCTTGACCCAGAAAGGGCAGAACATTGGGCTCAACCTAGAAGGCCGAATTGCAGGGATATGGCCTGAAAAGATACATACTATCTCCACCCTTTAATTGCCTTCCTGTCCACCATGCCACAAACGGCTTCTCTCCCTCTATGCCTCTGCCATATACTTCAACTACAGCTCTCTGCCCATTAGTGGACTGAGACTTTCAGTTGAAACTGTGAACTAAAACAAACCTTTCCTCACTTACGTTGTGAATCTCAAGTATTCTGTCCTAGCAACAATAAAGTAAGATAATGCACATGACCAAAATCAAAACAGTATCCTATAGTTTAAAGTTTTAGTATCATTGTAAGGCAGCACCAAATCTTTTTTTTTTTTTTTTTTTTTTTTTTTGATTTTGAGACAGGTTTCACTAAATTGCTCATTTGCCCAGGTTGGCCTCAAAATTGCAATCTTCCTGCCTCAGCTTCCCAGACTGCTGGTGTTATAGGACTGTACCACCAGGTCTGGCTATTGTAGTTCCTTTATCATAACTGAAAGGCTAGAGGCATAGCTCAACAGATAGGGTGCGTGCCTAGCAGGTACAACCCCTGGATTTGATTCCCCAGCACCACATAAACTTGGTCTGGTGACACATGCCTGCGATCCCAGCACTTGAGAGGCCAAGGCAGAAGGACTACATTGAGATTGAGGCCAGCCTGGACAACAGAGTGAGACCCTGCCTCAAAAAACAACAAAACAACTTAACTGAAGTTTATAATGATGGTATCAGTACTTTCCCTGGGCCAAACCCCATGCTAAACACTTCTTTATGAGTTATCTCATTTATTTGATACAATAATCATAAAAATGAACAACTTTATTACATTCATTAGTGAAACAGAAAAACTTGCCTAGATGACACAGCTGGCAAGGATCAGAGCCCTGACGAGGACCCAAGTGGACTGATACCAGAGTTAAAGTTCTGAACAAATGCATTTGCTTTTATAGACAGCATGCCTTTCAAAAGGAAGTTGATCAGCTATGAAACACGCTGCAGGAGAAAATCCCCTCACCCAAGAACAGAACCAACCCTACAGGCAGATATTTCTCTACTGGGGAGTTGGATGCATTGTGATTTAAATCTACAGACACTGAAATTTTTAGTTCTGAGACCATCAAAGAGAATTAAAATGGTCACAGGTCAAGAACAGCATCTGGTTCCTAGCAGATATAATTCCTTTTTGGAGGAATATACTTCCAATTCAGGATCTCAACATTCCTAAACATCAGGATCAAGTAAATATAAGTTCACAGGTCGAGATCAGCAATTATTCATATGAATGCGATGTGACTGCAGAGTAGTAAAGCACAAATAAAGATTTAAGTATCTCTTTTCCACAAAGACTTTAGATATTAAAACTTTGAAATATAGTTTAAATATGTATAAAATATTCAAGGAATAAAAGTTAGAATAACAAAAACTAAATAAAACAGATGTGACCACGAAAAACAGAGGAAAAGAACTAAAGAGAGGAACTTCCAGAAATACTGCTAATACAGAGTTTCTACACACAAAACCTTGTGTGATCATGTTTGTTCATCACCGGAAGGACTGATTAAAAGGCCAGCAGACCGGGGTCTTTAATTTCAAACAGGAATTCTTTCAGTGACCAAAGCAGCCAGGAACTTGTCCTTGTGGTGGGTAAGAAAACATAAATAGAAGCTATGGTCACTGGAAAATCTAAGTAAAGGGCTAAGAATGTTCCACTCCAGGTTCTGGGATACTAGAAAGAAGGTGGACTGGGAGTTCAGCAATCTGCCTTCCCGACACTGACTGAGCCGCTCGCTGGTTGGGCCTCCAGCCCACCACCCTACCTTTCACAATTTCTGTAATTTTTCAGGTTTTTTTCCCCCACTATTTTTATTAATATACAGATGTAATACATAGTATTTACAATGAATTTGGGTGTTTCGTACATCTACGTATCACATTGACTTTACAATCCCTTCCCATTTTCTATCCTCCCACCCCCTCCCTGTCCCTTCCCTTGGCTCCGGCTATCACTTCGTATGGTTCCAAAGAATGTCTGTGTTCTGGGTTTCCCAAGTCCAAGAAACCATACAATGTTTAACATATTAATCTTCCGCACCTAAGTCATTTCACTTAAGTCACCACTCTACCTCAGCTTCCTATTCCTCTAATGGGTTCATAGTAGTTAAATCTTGATATCTCTTCTCTGAATCCAACCAATCCCTTTACTGGGATATTCACCAAAAGTTTTTTTTTCCATATTTTCCTATATCTTTGTTGTTATTGTTACACCTGGCCTTACCCACCAGTTCCCATTAGAAAATAACTATAAGCATGTAATTCAAAAGACTAGTTAATTTGGGAAAGAGAAAAAATAAATAGATACATAAAATTCAGTTGCCTTAGCTGAATACTGGAAGGTGCATATGTGTACGTTCACAAGGTTATCTTTACATCAATCAGTTTCCTTAGGATAAACTTTCATTAGTGACCTGATAAGGGAATTGCTACAACAGAACAAAGTTAAAACTGTATCAAGTTGCTACATTAAATGCAGTCAAATCTATACCACATAAATATACTTAAAGTGACAGACATGAAGGCAAATTTAGTTATTTCAGAATTCCTTAACTTTCATATCTTATTTACTCATATTTCACTAATTACTAACATACTTTTTCTCAGCTCATTCTCCTCTAGCTGTTGTCGCTTCTTCTCTGGGGTCATTGGTGTCGCTGGTCTCCATTTCACTTTCTAAGATTCCTTTAAGTATTCTCTGCAATACTGGCTCAGTGGCTGCAAATTCTTTTAAGCTGTCTCTGTCATGAAAAGTTTTAAGTTCTTCCCTAAAATTAAAAGATAATTTTGCTGGATATATCAGTCTTGGTTGGCATTTATGCTCTTTTAGTGCTTGGATGACACTGCTCCAAGATCTCCTAGCTTTTAGAGTTTGGATTGAAAAATCTCCTGTTACCCTGATAGGCTTATCTTTGTAGGTCACCTTCTGTTTTTCTCTTACCGCTTTTAGTATTTTCTCTTTGTGTTGGGTTTCTAGAATTTTAATTATGATGTGTCGTGATGAGGACCTCTTCTGATCAAAGTCATTTGGTGTTCTATATGCCTGCAAAAGTTCCATGTTCATTTCTTTTCTTAAATTTGGGATATTTTCTTCCATTATTTCATTAAACATGTCCTTTAAACCTTTTGTTTTGTCCTCAGTCTTCTCCTCGATTCCCACAATTCTGAGGTTGTTTCTCCTTGAATCGTCTATCAGCCATTGCAATGATTCGCTTTCTTTGTTTGTTTTGTGTTCTTAATGGCCTGTATGTTGCAGCTTAGTCACTTTATTTTCTAGGTCTGACACTCTAATCTGAAGTTGTTTAAAGTGGTTGCTTATTATTACCTGCATGTTTTTCATTTCCTCAATATCTGCATTTAATTTTTCTGTATCTCTGCAGTGTTCTTCTCTATTTTCTTCTTTTGTCTTCGTTATCTTCTGGTATATTTCTTCTCTGGTCTCCTCTAGCTGCTTTTCAAGGCTTGCTTTTTGCTTATCTATGCATTGGTGTAGCTCTTCTGCTGCCTGTTTTATTTCTTACTTTAATTCCTGCTTTAGTTCATTGAATTTCTGGGCCCGGAAATTGCCATCATTTTTGCCATATTCATCTTTATTTACCCTGATATCATCTCCTGGGGTTTCAGGTCTTTTTGTAGGAGATTTGTAACCACGCTTCCCCATTTCTTCCTTGGTCTCCTCTAATTTCTTTTCAAGGCTTGCTTTTTGCTTAGCTAAGTGTTCTTGTAGCTGTCGCTCTGTCTGTTTTACTTACTGGTTTGCTTCCAGGTTTGCTTCCTGCTTTAATAATTCCTGCTTTATTTCACTGGCTATCTGGGCCCAGAAGTCACATCACTCGTGCCCATCTGTTTTTTGAGTTCTGCAATTTCGGCACCCCTTGTATCATCCCCTGGGGAGTCATATCTTTTCGTATAAGATTTCTTACCATGTTTCCCCATGGTTCTGCTACCTCTGACTGTCTCTGGTGCGCAGGGAAGAAAATGGCTCCTGCTGACGTCACTGCCTGTGACGGCTGTTGAGCCCCATTTCTGATCTGGGATCCTGGGGCCTTTTCTAGGGGGGAGCCCTCACTGTGTTTGTAGTACACACACCCGCAGGTTGGTACTTCCGAGACTGGGGCTGCCCACTGCCAATAATTCCCACTTATCCGGGTCCACGCTTACCTCGGGCTGAGGTTCTGGCCTCCAGACCTTGTTTGTGATCTATGGATGCCGGCAGCATGGGGCCACACCAAGTCAGCTGTTTTCCTCCTCATCCGATGTGACTTCAGGATTTCAGACCCACCCACAGCCTCCTCTCCCGTTGTGTGCTCCATCCTCTCCCAGCTCCACTCCGCCTGACGTTCAGATCCCTGCGTGCTTTCCTCTGTCCGCAGCTGCCTGCCGTTTGGAGCGGCTGTGGCCGTTTCCTTAACCGCGGGGATTTTTTTCCCCGCTCCGGTTTCAATGATCCTTCGGAGTTTCTGGCCTCCCGCTGGTCGTCTTTCAGTTTTGGGGGATTCTCCTCTCTTTCCTAGCTACACCAACCACTCTTTTTCTAACTTTCTTCTTGACTTTTTAAGTGAGCTGATGAAGAGACATTGTGCAGTGCTGTTACTCAGTCGCCATCTTGACCGGAAACCAATTTTTCAGTTTTATGATATATTCTCTTACCCAACTCACGACAGAAAACCAGTTTCTGCCACTCATATTTTAGAACTTTCTTGAAGAGATCACACTAATAATCACAGTGATATTCAGATTTATAATTTGCTACCTATTATTATACACTGCCTAGTCATGCTTTCTTCTCATATTACCTAAAGAATGCTAAAATCATCTCCAGAAAACCTTGCAATCTCTACCAAAATGGCATTTATAATCTAAATAAACAAATTTTGGACACAAATAAAAACTCACCCTTTATTGAGTATCAGACTTTCCTCTTCTGCCTCTGATAGTACAATCACCTTAGCTGGTGTCTGGGGTTCACGCAGAGAATAAATTCTAGCAATCAAAAGAGAAAACCAGCGCTTAAATACTTTCATTTCCCCAAAGCATACTTTGCTTTCCATTTCATCAGTTCTCATGAATTTTCCTACCAGTTATCAAAGTATTTCTTTGCACAGATTTTCTGCTATTGACAAGAGTAACTTACTCCTTATTTTATTAGAATGTGGTTTCCTTGGGATCTGAAGAAATATTTTCTATTCTTATCAAAATTCTTTAGCACCCTATTTCATATCACTGCAGTCCTACCTTTCCCATCCTGAAGCCTCAGCCATAGTCTCCTTACCTGGTCATCCCACTACTGTCCCTAACCAAGCCAGATTCCCCTTCCTTATATCCATGAGTTTTGGTCTATTAGACACCAAATATCACCAAAGGTGAAACTAGGTCTTCTTTATACACCAAATGCCAGGCACTGTGACATTCGGCTAGTAATCTGTACATTGCATCATATGAAGACCTAATGTTGTATCATCCTAGTTTCTCATGGAGAAGTATAAAACTTTTTTTAGCCAAAAATCATCTTAATTTAAAGCAACTTATATCTCACAGTATGTATAGTTATTGTTAAAAGGGGAAACAATTTCACTATTAGGGCCAACAATGTCACTATTAGAAATCTAATGTCACTTCCATGGTTGTTACCAGGGTTAGGGTTACAGCTCAGTGCTACAGCTAGCTCCTGCCCAGCGCATGCCGATTCAATTCCCAGCATTGCAAGAAAAAAGACAAAATGAAAATAAGTCACTATGGAAATACTTAGGTGAATCTGACATGTCATATTTGAGGATATGAAAATACCTAAAGGAGGTATATTAGACCAGCATAAGGAAGACATAAGGGTGGGCTGGAGGAATGGCTCAGCGGTTAAAGTGCTTGCCTAGCAAGCACTGCGTCAAGCGCTAAGTACCTGAGTTCAATTCCCCAGCACCACATAAACTGGGTGTGGTGGCGGATGCCTGTAATCCCAGCACTTGGAAGACTGAGACAGGAGGATTGCCCTGAGTCTAAGGCCAGCCTGGGTTCCACTGCAAGTTCAGGACCAGCCTGGGCTACAGAGTGAGACCCTGTTGAAAGAAAAGAAAGAAAGAAAGACAGAAAGGAAGAAAGAAAGACGAATACTGTAGGATGTCCAGTTCCCTATAGCCCTTCAAGGGGAGCCAAGAGGACCTAAGCAGTAACCATGATTCCACAGAGAAGACCTCAACAGTTAGGTGAGAATGTACAAGAGAAACCAGGTTTGAAATACTCCATCTTGAGAAAGGTTCCAAGCATGGACACCTGACAGGAGTCAATGTGAGACAGAGCACTTCTGTGGCAGAGGGCATTAAAAGTTACATACCTCCTACCAGAAAAAACATGTCTCTCTGCAGAGAGCCCCACAGGCAGCAGACAGAGCTCAATTAACTAAGATCAGGCATACCCCTCCATCACTAACAGGCAATCAGGTAAGCTTTCTGCCTTACCTGTCTACCCTCCCTACCACACCCTGAAATAGTTAAAATCAGAGGAAGGAGGAGGCAGCCCCAGACCTCAGACTTCATTCCATACTCCAAAGTGCTGGATTTAAAATAGTTAAAAGAGAAAGGGCGGGAGGAACAGCCTAGCAGTTAGAGTGCTCACCTAGCAAGCACAAGGCCCTGAGTTCAAGTCCCAAGCACCACAGACTAGCTGAATGTGGTGATGTATACCTATAATTCCAGCACTTGGGAGCTGAGGCAGGACTGTCATAAGTTTGAGGCCAGCCTGGGCTACACAGTAAGCTCAAAACCAACTTAAATAAGGACACCCTCTCTCAAAAAAAGAGAAAGAGTACATATTCTCCACTCAAGATCCCTCAAGACATAAGAATGACCTATGAAAAGCCTGGGATATGGTTTAGAAATCAATTTTAAGCTAGATAACATTTTAATAACTAAAAGTAACTAGAAAGGTAGGGAATCTGTGTAATATGCCATTAAATGATCAATTATTCAGCAGACAAAGACGATCTGATAGAGCACAGGTAAAAGCACTGATTAGGAAAAAACCAAACTAGAGGTATTTCTACCTCTACGGAGTCCTTCCAATAAACTTTTTACATAGGCAGATCCAGAATATCACCTGATAATACAATAGAACTCTGAGTGGGATTAAGGTATTTATTTAATTTTCAGAGTACAAAACTAGGAAGGGAATTTGAAAATTATCAAATTAAACCTACTCTTTTTACAACTTGGAAACTGAAACTGTGCCCCTCTGCCCAAAAGTTTAAGATCTCAGAGAAAACAGAAATGACTTTAAAGCAAGAATTCAAATTTTTCAACTTCTACTTACATTCTTTTTCCTATGCCACTTTATAATCAAAAGGATACAATGAAAAGTTTAGAGAAGAGGACTGTAATAGTACTTACAGGTCAGACTAGAAAAGGTAAGAACAGGGGCAAATTAGCTGAGAAAGAAGAGCAATAATTAAGTTATGTGAGTTAAGGCAATTAGTACCAGCCTAGATCACAGATTGAGACTCTGTCTTTAAAAAAAGAAAGAAAGAAAATCTAATGTCCAGGGACTCATTTGAAACCACCTTAAGGTACTAGTCAGCAAACAAAAACAGCTTTCCTACTTAACAAAGTTAGCTGAGAATGATGTTTACCTTATTACATTGTCTGATGTTAGAAGCACTATGTGGGGATCCAGCATTTCACTCGGATACCAGGCAGCATGTTTTAGAGTCAGAGAGGTAGAACTGGTAAAAAATCTCTCAGCAATTGGAGTAGTACTAAAATAAAGATAACAATGTTCCAAAACATTTTGTAAAACTTGGATGAAAAATCTTATTTTAATATTCATTATTCTTTCCTTCAAATGTCTAAATTCCTCTCTTTTAAATCGTGCTCTCAGCACTCAAAGCACCTATTTAATAAATATCAAAGAATACTATTTTATAAATTCTAGCATTTTTATACAATGCTTATCAAGTGTTTTTTTTCTACATAGCATCTTATTTGATCCTTTTATTAACCTTCTAAAGAAATCCCAAGGGGAAGATATTATCAATATTTATTTTGGAAAGGGAAGATCTAGAAAATATTACACAGTGCAGTAGGGCTCTCCTTAAATATTGCAGAGCTTAAGTATGTCTCTACCTTACATTCTTTTCAGTAGATGTGTCAAATTTGAAGATTTCTCACTCTTTTGAATTTGTTGAAAAAATATATAAAAGTAAAACTTCAGATGAATTTCTGAGCAAACCGCTGATTCCCGAACAATAACTACTACTTTTAAATATATACATATATGTTTAAATTTTATTTTGGTAAAAATTTGACATGACAGAAAATTTAACATTTTATTATTATTTTGTAAATACATAAATTCCAAATTCTGTAACACATTAGAACCACGGGATTTGGGGAATTAGTGTCTCTGTCCATCTCTTTTTCAGAGGTTTACCCATTTCCTATCTGACCACTGCCTCTCTTTCTACCCTGACATTCATGTTGGGCCCTTTTCATGTTATTATTTTTGTGCACTTTAAAAAAATATTATTTCTAACAAATTGAAAAAACAGACTAACTTCCAGTGAGACAGCAATGTAATAATTCTCAAAAGTATAATCATACATATGCTACAAACATTTAATACTGCCAAACCTGGTGGTACAAGCCTATAAACTCAGCACTCTGGGAACTTGACACAGGAGGATCACAAGTTCCAAGGCCAACCTGAGGAGCAATTTGGTGAGATCCTCTCTCACAATCAAAAATAAAAATGGCTGGGGAGGCAACTCTGTGAAGGCCTTGGGCTTGAACCCCAGTGAAAATTTCAATAGCACTGTACTAAACATACTTTAAGAAACCTGGTCTTGGAGCTGGAGCATAGCTCAGTGATCAGAGACAGCAGCTGCCCAGGAAACAGGAGGGCCTGGGTTCAATCCCTCAGCCTGACATAATAAGTAGTGTGGTGGTGCATGCCTATTATCCCAGCACTCGGGAGGCTGTGGAAGGAGGATTGCTGGGATATCAAAGCCAACCTGGACTACACAGTGAGTACAGGATCAGACTGCACAAGGCGTGAGCCCCTGTCTTCAACAATTTACTCTATGTGTTACAAATTATATAGACAAACACGAAATGGAAATAAAACTTACCTACAATTTACTGTTGCTTTTCCACCTTCAAATTCAGAATTCTTCCCCCACCTTTTAGGTAATTCTAATACCATAAGTCCTTTTATTCCTATAAGTGCTACATGATGTTGTGTTGGACTTAGTAAGACTTGATAAATTTCAAACAAGGGTGGATTTATGCAAAGCAATCTCTGGAAAATGAAGCAAACTGGTCAAGATAGATAATTTTAATGTAAATACATGTGGCAATTACTTGAAACTAAAATAATGCTATACAAGACAATAATTTCTATACAAGACAAAAAATACGAGTAAGTGCTAACACCTTGGCTACTGACTGATGACTATTTTTAGGTACTTAGATTGAAATGTTATATGAAATACACCATATTTCCCTGCTTTGATGAAAACAGATTCATGTAACTATTGGCTTTTTATAATCAGCCCACCACTCCAGTCTCAACTCTCCACCATTCATACTTGATCAATTAATTTGTATTTCTAGGAAGGCATCAAGTTTTGCTATGCCTCTGTGTCCTTGAATAATCATTCCTCTTCCTGTAAACCTTCCTTTTTTTCTTATTTTAGATGGCTAACAAGATCTAAACATTCTTAGAGACTCCAATTGTATGAATTCTTCACCCGGGTCTGGACAAATGGCAGAGGGGCAGGAGGAATGGCACAGTGGTTAAAGAGCTTGCCTCGTAAGCACAAGGCCCTGAGATTAATTCCCCCGCATCACATAAAGCCAGGTATGGTGGTGCATACCCATAATCCTAACAATTGGGAGGCAAGAGAACTGCCATGAGTTCAAGGCCAGCCTGGGCTATAAAGTGAGACCCTGGCTTTAAAGAAAAAAAAAAAATCTTGCTTCTTTTGGAGTTCAAGGCCAGACTGGGCTACATAGGGAGTTCACGACCAGCCGGGGCTAAAAAGTGAGACCCTGACTTGAAAAAAAATCTTGCTTCTTTTATATACATATTTAATCACATTAATTCATTTTTAATATAACTGCATTCTTTACATTTTGTTGTTATGTTAGAAGTCACTACACAAAGTTTTTTTTCACATTCGAAGTTATAACTCATGATGGCTGCTTTCTTTTTCAGTTCTGGAGAACTGAAGATTTTCAAGACAGTCACTAATATTTATTAAGAGGTATGTGCTCCAGGCACACTGTCAAGTGCTAGACAACAAAAGTAAGTAAAATAAATACAGTCCCTGAATTGGTGCTTATGGTCTAGTTAAAGAAGGCAGATATAAATAAACAATTATATTAATACTGTGCCAATGCTGTAGAGAAAAGTGAAAGCTATAAGAATACTGTGCACTGGAACTGGGCATGATAGGTCACACCTGTAACCCCAGCTACTCAGGAATCTGAGGCAGGAGAAGTGCTTGAGCCCTTGGGCCAGCTGGAAATAACCAGACACTACCTCTCCGAAAAAGAGAGAGAAGATAGGCCTGACACAGGCCTATATATAATCCTAGTACTCTGGAAAGCTGAGGCAGGAGGACTGAGTTTGAGCCAGTGCTGGCAACTTAGAACTTAGCAAAATCCAGTCTCAAAAATCAAAAATCAAAAATCAAAGTGAGCTGGGGATGTACTGATAGCTTGGTGTGAAGGCCATGAGTTCAATTCCCACCACCTAAAAAAACAGAAAAGAAGTTGATATGTATATATGTGATATATAATGTTTACAGTGAACTTGTATTTTGTGAACATATATACTGTGTCAAAATTACAAATCCTTTCCCCTCTTCCTTTTTAACCCTCCCATCTCCTCCCCTTCTCACCAGTTCCCACTATCTCCCCATTTCGTTCTATGGACTGTATTCTGGACTTCTCATATTAGAGAAACCATTGGGTATTTAGCCTGAGTCTGACTCACATCACTGAGCATGATGGTCTCAAGTTACATCCATTTACATACAAAAACCTCACACCTATCTGTCTTTTTAGACCAGCAGTAAGACTGTAGACTCTTGACCTAGTTTCAAAAATGAAAAAGTACTACATCTTGTTAATATCAACTCAACAACAAACTGGCCTATGGCACACAACAGATATTGGACATTAAAATGGTTGCTATGTTCATTTTCTAATCTTTAAGAGAATCAAGTCATTATAAACATTTCCATAAACTTTATGGCATAAAGCAATGTTTGATCATAAGTCTAGAATACTTTCTGATAATATCCATTTACATGCCATTGACTTATCAAAAAACACAAAGCCTTTTCAATTTTAGGAATGGCCTCATTATCTACAAGAGGGAAAAATAAACAAAACCTTTCTCCTTCATCTAAAGCACAAAACTGGGGGCTTTCAGATATAGCATCTGACCCAAGCAACGGGATGGAGAAATAGCACAGTGGTTAGAGTAGTTGCCTTTCCAGTAAATGTCAATAAGCCCTGAGTTCGATTCTTCAGCACCACATGAACTGGGCGTGGGGGTGCACGTCTGTAATCCCAGCACTCGGGAGACTAAAGCGGGAAGATGGCCAGTGTGTTCGAGAAAAGCCTGGGCTACATAATAAATTCAATTTGGGCTATAAAGCAAGACCCTGTCTTACAAAGGCTGGGAGAGGAGGGACAAAATAAAACTTCATGACTATATTTATGATTACGATTGTATGAACGACAGGTAAAAAAAACAGGTTTCTTTTGACCACCCCGCCACAAGTGCAATTCCACCAAGTTCCCTATTATTTCACCCTGCGCTGTTTTCTTCGGAACATTTCTTAACCATCACTGGTATTTTATTGGTTAACCCACGGTCCTCTCCTTCCTCCCGGACTATCAGAACGCAAAACTACAACAGCATGCGCTCCTTCCCGTAAACAGCCCGTCAGAATCAATAAACACGCCGGACAGGAGGAATAACACGAGGGCAGACGCACTTCCCTCCTGGAAGTGGGATGTCCCCGAAGGGATGTCTGCTCACGCAGAATAGCGGACCCGCCGGAAAACGCAAGACGGCCCTGGGAACAGAAACAAGAGCTCAGATCCGGGTGGGTG
Source organism: Ctenodactylus gundi (assembly GCA_004027205.1). Taxonomy (NCBI): domain Eukaryota; kingdom Metazoa; phylum Chordata; class Mammalia; order Rodentia; family Ctenodactylidae; genus Ctenodactylus; species Ctenodactylus gundi. The sequence goes on from PVKB01001151.1 coordinate 405,606, forward strand.
TCGTAAGAAAGCCCGGCCGTACCTGGTACTGGGAAAGAGAGAGCTCCTCGCCGGCGCCGCCGCCGCCGAGGCCCCGAAGGCGAACCACCAGGAAGGCGCTGCCCTCTCCGTCCCACAGAAAGAGCTCTCCGCCGAAACCGAAGACCAGATTTCTCGTCAGGAACTGCGGCGGCAGAGCAGAAGGCGAGGGTAATGACGAAGAAACCTGCTTTTCAGCGTCTGCAGGGCTCAAGTGTTTGAGTCCCTCGCGAAGCCGCGAAAACACGACGTGGTTAGGAAGCCAAGTCTGCCACAGTTCGCAGTCTCCAACAGACGCTTCGGCAGTCGCCATCTTGCCCCAAAAGCTCGGCTCTCTCCAGTTGCTCAGCCCGCCGCTGAGCGTAGCCAATCCGCGTCTAGCCGTCTACTGCTTTGGCCAATCATCGAGCGGGCAGTCCGGAATCCTGACGGTAGCGGTAGGGGCGGGGCGACGGGGAGCTAGCATATCAGGCGTGGGCGTTGCAAGAAGATAGCCAATCGCTAACATAGCATTTATTCGAGGTCGAGGGGGCGGGACAAGAATAGTTCGCGGTTAAAGACAACGCTGAGAGTGCCGGACGTCTGCTATCTCTGGGAAAAACTGACACCTATGTACCTAATTGGCTGTTGGAAACGTCTATTTGTATAAACCCATGCATCTCGAACAATCGCTCAAATTTGTGTGTGTGGTACCGGGGATTGAATCCAGTGCTTCTCTCACATGCTAGGCAAGCCGTCTGCCACTATGCTACATCCCCAACACACAAATGACACTATTTCAGCCATCTATGCTCGGATTTCCCAAATTTGCCTATGTGGAACTAAACAGGCAGATGACGCTTCCCAGAAATTTCCGTGGCCCCAGTGAAGTTAGCTCCAGAAACTACAACTCCCAGAGTTCTGTGCGCGCCCAAGGGACAGGCCTTTGCGGCAATTCTCTCGTAGAGATGGCAGAATCTGGTGGGTCTCGCCGCCGCTCATTGTACAAACAGATGGGCTCCCCACCCTGGAAAGAGGCGTTCCGACAGGTAAGTAGGGTTTGGAACATTGGTCACTCCTCTAGTCTGTCCCGAAGACTGTTGACCTCCGTGCCTCATTTGAGCCGGCTTTATGAAGTTGGTGCTAGAAGCTCCTGGCCAGTGGAGGAACCTTGAAGTCTAGTTTCCTGGTTAAGTCTGGGTCTTGGATCCTACGTATGGATTTAGCCTGGATGGGCACAATTCCGGGTAGCTTTGTTTTTGGATTCGAGTTCGTTTCAAATTTGAAATACCCTGTTACTCTACAGTACCGCCACCACCTACTGTTGCTGAGTGGGCGCAAAGAGAGACATTTGGCCAGCTATGACATGTGAGATAGAAGCAATATGTAGTGAAGATTCAGAAGGGCTTCAGTTACCGTTAGCAGAGTTGTACCTCAGCTCAGTTCTGACCTCTTTTGATGTTCCTGACAAATAATGCTGCCTCTCTCTCCAGTAATCGCTAAGTGTCTTAAGTTACTTTTTCGTTGCTGTGTTTCAATACCCGACATCCACAAATTAGGGGAGGAAAAGTTTCATATCAGCTCACAGTTTCTGCTCAGGGGCAGCCGGCAACAGTGGAAGTACATGACTGAGGCAGAGGTGACAGCAGCTCCCCACAGACACAAGAAGCCATGTTTCCTCAAGTCAAGCCCTGAAGGAAAGCAGGAAGCAGCATATGTATATTTTTCCAGGTCCCATCCCAATGATCTGTCCCTTCTAGTGCCAGCCTCAGTGTTCTGTCCACGAAGGTGCGGTAAGCCCCCACCACATGCCTGTCCTCCACTGCACACCCATAATCCATTCCTCCATATCAGGCCTCCATCTCCCACTAGAACATGGTTCTGTAGACAATCCATAACATCCAAATACATGAGACTTTTTGGGGACATTGCAGATCCAAACCACAATACTGAGTGATAGACACATCCCAGGAAAATACCCTGATGCTGTAATGATTGAGTACAGCAGGGATTCTCAACTTCATGAATTGACATTTAAAGCAAGCTAATTCTCTGTGGTGGAGGATTCTGTATATTGTAGGATGTTTAGGTGTAGAGTCCCTAGCCTCTACCCATTAGATGCCAGTACTCCTGCAACTAGAGTTTTGACAACCAAAAATATCTTTGAATATTGCCAGATGTCAACTACAGGACAAAAATCACTCAGAGTTGAGGAACATTGTTGCACAGGAAGGCCATTACTACAGCTATTTGTAGAATAACAAGAATTTGGAAGTAATACGTCTTGTAATGGACAGTGGGTACTAAGATAGTATCACACCTTACCATTAAGGAAGCTGGCATTGAAAATAAAATATGAAGTATAATGATCTGGAAATGAATGAACAAAGCATTGTAATTTTACCTATCCCTGTGTATAGATAAAGACTCTTAATAGGAATATACAAAAATTGCAGTAGTTAAAATGGTAGTTGAAATTTCCTAAGTTTCCTTTAATATTTTACCAGCTAATGTAAGAAGTTTTGTTTTTAATGGAATTGTTGGGGGTTTTTTCTCCCTTTTTACTTTCACCTTTTTCCCAAGGGATGCCTGAAGAGAATGAGAAACAGCCGGGACAGGGTTCTAAACAAGTACCGCCAGGCTGGAGCTCCGATGCCAGGGAGGAACACTCTTCTAGTAAAAGAGGTGATGGAAGAGGAGTGGAGCTCCTTGCAGTCAGTGCAGGACTCTTCCGAGGCCTTGGCTCAGGTCAGCTTGAGATACATGTTTTCAGGGAGAAAGTGTACCATGAAAAACTCCTCGAGTCCTTTTTGTACTTGTCTACCTGTGTTCTCTAAACCCACTTGTCACCTCCCCACTCCCCCAGATACAATTCTATCAGCCTTTGCCTAAAGCTCTTCTGCCTTTAACATTAGACTCTTAATATTTATGGTCCCTCAATTCTAGACCAGAGACCTGCTGAATCCTTGCAGTATAATCACTTATGAAATTAAAATAAAAATTTGTTTTGCCTCTTTTCTTGAAAATTTTGATTCACTAGACATGAGCTGGGAATATTACTTTTTAAAAACATCTCCAGGAATGTTCTGATCTAATTTCAGCCAGATTTTGGAACCTGGTTTGAACAGGAATCCATTAACAATGTCAGTAAGAACACTGGCTTGGAGGTTGTGAGTTCTGGAGTTCTGGTTTTGCTACTGACTCATGACTTCACGCTGCCTTTTTGAGCTTTGGCATCGTATTTATAAAATGAGGAAGATAATGTTGTCAGCATTTTGAGGTCTGTGTAACAAAACAGATGGGAAACTGCTTGAAACTATCAAGGCGGTATTAAGCATGATGCATTTATTAAGTGGCATCTGTGTGCCCTACCGACAGTATGCTAAATGTTTGCCTTATGTCACCCAGTGAGTGCTCACAATAGCCCTCTCAGGTAGGTTTTATTCCCACTTTACAGGGGCTCCAACTGAGGTTTGCAGAGACTAGGAACTTTCCCTGCAATAACATATATCTAACTGCTGGTTTCTACTGCATGTTCCAGGTTTGGTACTGTTATTTTGTTACTGGTTGGTAATGACTTCTTAGCATAACCACATTTCTACGGGACTAGACTGATTTTTATCAGGTAGATTTGGTTGTTTCAAGCCACCGTCATCGTGGGTCTTAGTGGAGTATTAATACCTCACACTTCAGGTGACTTCATATTCTCTTGCAGTTGGAGTTCCAGATGGACCTGGCTGTGCTGGAGGAAATCCAACAGGAGCTGACTGAAGAAGGTTACCCCAGGAAGTAATCCTTCCTACCTATATTTCGCTACTCTAATCCTGTCCTTTCCTTTAATCTGGATTTGTTTTTTTTTTTAATTTTATTTATTTGAGACAGGGTCTTACTCTATAGCCCAGATTGGGTCTGAACTCACTATGGAGCCCAAGCTAGCCTTGGATTTAGCAATCCTCCCGCCTCAGCCTCCTGACTGCTTGGATTATAGGCATGTGCCACCATGCCCAGCTTTATGTGGTGATGGGGAATTGAACCCAGGATATTGTGCTTGCTAAGCAAGTGATTTAGCCCTGTGCCATTCCTTCAGCCACAGGGATTAATTTTAATTCCCATTCTTCTACCTCTACCTTCCGTCAGTTGTCCAGAATTCCTGTTTTTATTCTCAATTCTTGGCTGTCTTCCCAGTAAGAATCTGCAAGGTGCTAGGCTATATGCTAAGAACTCATTCCATGATACTGTTTTCTGTTTGTGACTGCCCCATAAGATGTACTAGACAGGACAGAAAGCGGTCTCACACAGGTCACACAGGTAGTAAGCAGTGGAGCTGGGAAGCAAGTCTGATTTTGTCTGAATCTAGTTCCCACATCTGTTCTATCCTGTATTTATAGTAATAGGTTAAGCTGGACCTGTTGAATTGTTCCTGTACTCCCAGTTAGTCAGGAGGCCATGGTGAGAGAATTGCTTGAGGCCAAAAGTTTGATTCCAGCCTGAGGAACATAGCAAGACCTATATGTTTACAAAAAAGAAAAAATAAAATAGAAGGATGTGCTCTGTTAAGTGTCAGCTTTCTCTCTTGCTTCTAGGCCTTTCGTTGAAGATCAAGTGAAGTGTCAGCTTTCCCATGTCCTTGGGATCCTGACGTTTCTACATCTTTGCTCTTGTGGCCTCCAGAGATGGAAGTGTGAAAGTTCTCTTCTTGTCTCTTAGCTTACTTCACACCTTGAGCTTGTGAGGAGGAGGCAGAGAGGAATGGGAGAGATCTAAAAAGATGAAGCTAGCCTGAGAAAGTAGGAAGTACCCGTGGCACTGTGGTTTTGCTGGAAGCTCCCTGTTGCAGAGGAAGCCTCTGAAGCAGGAAGTTTGCACTGAGTACAGGGCAGCCCCGGGAAGCACAGTGAGGGTATTCCTGCGGCCTTTTGTCTTGCAGAACAGTCCATCATCAGCGAGTATGAGAAAAGCTTGCAGTTTGATGAAGAGTGTCTCAGCATCATGCTAACAGAATGGGAAGCAAATCTCCTCATCTGTCCTGTGTGTACAAAGTATGAGTTCTCAAAACCTTCTCATTGTTCATGGTTCCCATCCCCCACTCCAACGTCCCTTGAAACCCTCCCCTTCACCCAATTTGTTGCTTGAAAAGGTTTGGGGACCCAGGTCTGGGGAGCTATCGTGATCTAAGATCCTCATTCTGCTCCTAGGTACAACCTGAGAATCATGGGTGGTGTGGTGGCATGTCAGTGTGGCCTGTACATCCCATCTCATGTAAGTAGTCCACCCGCAGGTCTTGTGCTGCCTCTGCTCATGCACATCCGTTTGTTTGGAGTACCTCCGGTGCTGGGACCTAACTAGTCGTGCACATCTTCCGGTTTTGTGTGCATTGAGGTTATAGTGGTAGCTTCTCATCAGCCATGATGAGAAAAATATGCAGCAATAGACAGAGGAAAACCAGGGGTTTGCTCCCTTGAGCCACCACTGCTTCAGATCTTTGAGGTCCCAGTTTAAGGTTGGAAATACTTGTATCAAGTATTCCATCATTCGGTACATAGGCTTCAGTGATGTATTTTAACAGCAGCAGGAGCCATCTTTTCTGACATGATGAGGATGGCAAGTTTGCCAGGTCAAATAGCAAATTATGAAAATGAAACATTTTATGCTAAATTTGAGATGATTTTGAATACTTTTTTAAAAAACATAATTAAGGAAGCTCAAGGCCCTGGGTTTACCACACAAGCTGAGTGTGGTGGCACATGCCTTATAATCCTAGCACTCAGGAGGCTGAGGCAGCAGGATTGCTGTGAGTTCGAGGCCAGCCTGGGTTACATAGTGATTTCAGGACCTGCCTGAACTGCCTAGCAAGAACCTGTCTCTAAATAAATAATAAAAATTCCTGAAATGCCTAACCCAGAGTTAAGCCTAGCTCAGCCATGTGATTTAGTGGATGTTTGTATACAATGGATCAAAAGGTCTGAGTATGCAACTTTAGGATATTTCTGGGTTTTTTTGTTTTGTTTTGTTTTGTTTTGTTTTGTTTTGTTTTTTGTTTGGTGGTTCTAGAGATTGAATCCAGGGCCTTCACTTTGAAGTGAATCCTCCAGCCAAGTTTTCATTTTTGATTTTGAGATTGGAGTCTTGCTAGGTTGCGTAGACTGGCCTTGAACCTGTGATCCTTCTGCCTCAGCTTCCCAGAGTGCTAGGATTACAGGCCTGTGTCTGAGCACATTTTTTTTTTTTTTAAAGCAGCTCATCTTTTTGGGTGCTTCCTAAACGTTTTTTGCTTTAGTAAAATGAAATTTTATTTTCATTCTCCTGTGTAGTACTGCTGCTGGTTACATAGTAACTCAATCACAGACTTAAGAGTTGCAAGCTTAATTGGTACAAATAGATATCAGATCTTAGAGCAGATACTTCTGATTCTTTGTAAGGATACACTGGGCTGGTGGGGCCACAAGTTGAGGGAGGTTAGAAAGAAGCCTACTGGCTCTAAATTTCTTGCCATGAGCAGTATGTTGTCAGTGTGTTTTCTAGAAGGAGTAGAGAGCGCTGATTAATCTGAGATGTGGGTAAATGGAGACTGTTTAAGAGATCAATAGACACAGTCATAGGCCCAAGAGTGTCTTTTAAGGCCCAAGCCATTAGTGAGATATCAGCATTTCCAAACTGTTGACTACCAAGCAACTGAAGTTAGTTTGAGGTTAAACGTTTTTATGTTTCAGTCTCCAGACCTGACAGAACAGAAGCTCCGTGCCTATTTAGAAGATTGTCTAAGTCATCACAGTGCACACTGTCCCCATACTCCTGAGTTTTCAGTCACTGATGGAATAGAAGAAAAGCCTAGTCTCCTGATGACTTGTCTGGTAAGCCTCATACGGGACTCCAGCAGTGGTACGAGATAGGTCAGTAGTTGGCTTGATTCACACTGTGGTGGAAATGACGGCTTAGAAACAGGTCAATGTTTAATGCAGTTTATTTTCTGTGGAATTTGTAGAATAGTGAAGGGCCCAGGTCACTTCAACTAAAAGGCCAATCACTCCTTGAAAGTGAAGAGGCAGCCTAGGGTCACGCCAAGAGTCCTGATCTGAGGATCAGGGGAGTCTAGCAGCACTGCTTGCTCTTGTTAGATCAGCAACAGTAACGTAAGACTCAAATGGCCATCCCGGCACCACAAATGCAGATGCATGCAGGACCGGGAGTGCAGCCTTGTCTGTCAGTGTGAGTCTTGACTCAAGTACAAGGTCAGACACTTAACACTCACTGGCAACTCAAGTATGGCAGGACTACGAAAGTGTGTATGGGACTTAGTGAGATCCTGTCTCAAAACTTAAAAAAAAAAAAAAGAGCTTGGGCTATGGCTAGATGTGAAGGCCCTGGGCTCCATTTCCAGTACCATGAAATAAATAAGTAGTAGTGCCTTAACAGTAATTGGTTTAATACATACATGTAATAATTACTAATGACATATGTTCTTAAAGCTTTCACATTCTAGACAGGGGCAACTTTGAGATTATTAAACATTACAGCACACCAGAAACTCAGTAAAATCTGACCCCTCACATAGAATTGGCCAGTCTTCTATGGGCTCCAGCTGAACCTAATGTCCGGGTTTGTGCTGTTGTCCCATATAACACTGTTGTCTGTCCCTGTTCCCATGGCTTTGCCCTGGGAATGAAGACTATATCTTTACTCTCAGTGATTAGCACTTAAGTAGATACTTAAAGTGTTTTACAAGTGAGCTAAAGTGAAGGGAAGAAGCTTGATGAGGCACAGGACAGATGGCTCTGGCTTCTGCCTCCCTAGGAAGAGGAACATCATGTGCATCTGTAACGTAATGGTAGCAGAGCTAGTGTGGAGCCCTGTGGGTGTAAAAAGTTCCAAACCAACTGCTGGAGAGGATGGAAAGGACAACTGAAAAGAGGAGGCTGCTGGATGTGGTGCTGCCTCCCTTACGTCCTGGCTACTAGGAAGGCTAAGACAGGGGGATTATTTGAGCCAAGTGTCTTAGTTTTTTGTCACTGTGACTCAACAGTCAACAAATTAGGGGAAGAAAAGTTTCATTTCACTTCACAGTTTCAGGTCACAGCCAATCCACAGGCTGCCAGTGGAACCACTTCGCAGGGGCAAAAGTAGAGGCAGCTCCTCATGACTTCGCAAACAGGAAGCCAAGTCAAGTCCCCGAAGGAAGACAGGAAGCCGCATACATCCTTCTAGGTTCCATTCCAGTGATCTGCCCCTTCTGGGTCCAGCCTCGGATTTCCATTCCTTCCAAGGTTAAGCTTCCACCTTATGCCTATAATCCAGTGCACACCCTGCAATCTAAAGTCTGCACATGCCTGTCCACCACACATCTACAATCTACCACATGCCCATTATCCACCCCTCCAGACCAGGCACCCAACTCTTATCAGCACATGGTTCTATAGATAATCCTTAGCACCCAAATTACATGGGACTTCTGGGGGACGTTCCAGATCCAAACCACAATACCCAGGAATTAAGAGACCAGCCTGGACAGCACAGTAAAACTGTCAGAAAACACAACACTCAGCAAAAACAATGGAGGAAGCAAAGGCTTGCCTAAGTGCTGAACGTACACCTGTTATTCAGCCTGCATTTGTTATGAGCCCAAGCTGTTCATTCTTCTGTTCATTAGTGCCCTGCAGCTTAAGAAGAGTGGTGGAAACAAATGAAAGGGAGGTCTGGAAGTTAAGTGCTAGGGAAGACAGCCGCGCTCCTGAGGGCAGCATAACTGCCAACACTGGCTCCAGGGTGGGCAGGAAGGCCATGTTGGGTAAGGGTGTTACAGCAAACAGAAGCGGTCAAGACGGAGACAATTATACTCAATAAGCCGAGATCAGCATTTTGAGAGGTAGGCACTTGAAATTGTTCCAGAATTCTATCTAGTGTACCTCTCTACCTTTGTATCCTACCTAAGAGAAAATTAAAGACCATTGGGTAAAGATCCAGCTCAACCAGACATAGAGCAGTTTGGCAGATGTTGAGGATGAGGTGGAAGAACATAATTATGGACTACTGAAAATGGTTTTAACAAGGATTTGCAGTACTTATGTGACAGAGGTCTGAAGCTGACCATGCCAAGCCACCTGTTTGTAGGGTTCCAGTGTCTTCCAGAGAAAGCCAAGCATACTGCCTCTAAGAAGAGTCAAGGAGCATAGCTTAGTGGTTAAGACCACTTGCCTGGCAAGTGCAGGGCCCTGGGTTTGATTCCCCAGCACCGAAGAGACTGGATATGGTAGTACATGATATACTTGTAGGAAATAAATGAATAAATAGAAAATGAAGAACTGTACCACCGGGCCTGGCTCAATTAAAGAAAAAAAATTTTTTGAGGCAGGGTCTTACTCTGCAGTCTAGGCTGGTCCTGAGCTCATTATATAGCCCAGGCTGACCTCAAACTCACAGAAATCTGCCTCAGCCTCCTGAGTGTTGGGATTACAGGTGTACGCCATGCCCAGCTTTTGTGGGCACTGTGCTTGCTAAGCAAGTGCTTTAACCCATGTGCTATTCTTCCAGCCCCTAAAAAACTTTAAGAGTCAAAGAGTTGGAACAGACAGGATTCCTAAGCATAGTGGTGGCAAAGCCAGCAAGAAAGTAACAGTTTTGAACTCATACGCTACCTACTGATCTCACTGTGGGAGATCAAGGGAGGCACAGTGGAGTTCATGGACCTCCAGCATGATGCTACCATCTATGAAGTTTCTGTCTGAAATTGAGCTCAGCTGTTTGAAGCTGTTAAGGTATTTTAGTTAATCTGCAGGACTTAACTTGAAGCCCACATCAGTATTGATGGCCTTACCTCAATTTTCTGGACTGGGGGTTGAGCCCAGAGCCTTCACACTGTGCTGCATCGTCAGCCCTTTATCTTTTGAGCCAAAGTCTTGCCAAATTGCCCAGGCTTTTGAACTTGTGATGCTCTTACTTAAGCTCCCAGAGTGCTGGTATTACAGGTGTACACCACCACACTCAGCATTCAGAGGCACTTGTTCAAAGGCTGCAGAATACAGGTGCTGCAAGGTCCACATGTGAGGAGCAGCAGCAGCTTCTTCCACAAACAATTCCACTGAATTCCTGTCACTGAAATCAGGTGGAATCATCAAATGTGCAAGTGTCATTATAGCAGTAATGTCATTATCAATCAAGTTTTAAAAAATACAACTTTCATGACTAGAATTCAATTTACGCTAACCTGTTTTCTGTTTCAATCCAGGTTTGTGACACATGGGCTGCGATCCTATAGCCTACGCCTGGACTGAGTGTTCCGCTGGGCCGAAAGCAACTTGTTCCCTCTGTTAAGAGGCCTTGTATCATAATGTATTATATATTAAAACTTCTCAACCACTGTTGATGTTCTGATTCAGAAGAAATAGAAAAGGTGAATATTGGAGGAGATAAAATAATTTTAATGTCCATTATTATGTTATACAAAAATCTGTAATAGATTTTTACAGAAAAATCTTAACATGAATAGTAAATGAAAGAACAATAGCAATAACTTAAATTTGCTATTTTCCCCCATGATATTAGAATAACCATTTAAGAGCACATGTGTCTATTGTCAGGGTAGGTTTTGTTCACTGGCCAAAGCTTCCCATAAAATTAAGGCCTGCAGTGACCCTGACTGCCCTACTGGCTCTTGACAAAACTTTTGAGGTCTTCAAGAAAAGTGATATATTCCTGGTGTTCCAGGGCTGTGCTGAGCTCCACCAACTCATCTGCGAAAGTGTTGTCCACCCCTCGATCCGCAAGGAAATCCATTAGGTGATCATACAGGGCCTATAAAAAAATATATCAGTTACTACTTTAAAAAAAGGCAATCTGTAATGCTTATTAAAACGCTTCTTCCTCTCCATAAACTACAAGCCTCCCCTGCAGGGCCTGAGCATCCCACCTTATCCAGCCCCCACTCACCCAGTCCAGGGAGTCTGTGTTAAGTGTGTAGTTGGTATCCTTCCATTCAGACTCATCTGTGGCCTGGAAGCTAACTTCCTTGATGGAGAAAATGTCACTCTCGGCCTCTTCTTCTTCTCCAACCTTAGAAGAAATGGTATTTAGGAGAACTGAAGGATTTTTCCAGGATAAGCCAGACTTATGCAAAGGGGGTTCACAGCCTGAAACAGGCTCTAACCTCATTTTCTTCTCTCCCCCACCTGTCTTCCCGTGATCTGATGAACTGGAAAGTTGGCTAAAAGGGACCAAGAAGGTCCCAGGAGGCACGCTTTACCCAGGGCTTGGGGGGCCAGGTAGTGGATGTATGACACATGGTTTCCCCACATACCTCATCCTCTGGATAGTGACAGTCCAGCACAAGGGCCTTCTTGCCATTACTCTTCATAACTTCAACCACAAAGTTGGGAGTTGATGTCAGTTCAGGCTGGAGAAATAAGAACGAGTCAGTATGTGGCCCTGTTGGAAGGGGTCCATGGCTGGACCCAGGTCTCAGGTAGTTTATAAAGTGTGGTAACCACCATTACTGGGATATTATTTAGCCATTCCATAGTCTTGGCCCATGGTATTCCCAAACACAGGCTACAAGGAGCCTAGAATCTCTTAACACAGTGTTAAGCATTGTCTGACTTCTGTTTGCACCCTACTTTTAAGCAGATGACCTTGGGTTTAAAATCAAGTCCAGCCCCAACTATGAACTAGGTAACTGAGTTAGATCTGTCCCTAACATTGGACTTGCCTGTGTACCCATATGCAGCAGAGGTGGCCTAAACCTCTAAAACCTCTTTCCAGCAGCATGGCTGTTTCAGGAATTTTCCTTTATGATCAGAGCCATCCGAATGGCTGATGGTAGCAACTTTCCTACTAATTGTGTCCCAGGGGGCAGAATGAGTCCAAAGTCAGGGAAACGCTAATGGGGAAGGGGAGACAGAAGCATCCCAGTGAGCTCTGCTCCCTATGCAAGGCCATGAGAAAACACTGGTGCCTGCTTAGACAGTCTGGGGATCCTGTGGCCCTCACCACGTTTGGTTTGCAGGCTAGGCACTCTGCTGCTGAAAATCTCTGTAAAGCCTGGGCACCATCCAGATCCAACCAAGACAGCCATCCACCTAAGGAAATATCTCAGCTGGCCAAGAGCTGAAATCTGAGACTTAAGAGAGTAATCTCGGTTAAATGAATGGTTGGTATTTACTGCCTGTTTGACGTTGTGCCCTGAAAACACTCCAAATGATGATCTCTGCTCTTTAACACTTTTCCACCACGGGGAAAAAGTTTCAGTTCACTTCCAGTAAGAGAATGTGGGCCCGACCCTAAACCTGCAGATGGCAAAGTGTACAGCCCTGGGGAGGAAGGGGTCATGCAAGCCAGACGCCATAGATTCTATTGCTGTAACAGGTCTGAAGTATGGGTACCCTTTGCTGTCTCTTCTTCTAGCGGTGGAGGAATAAAAGGAAGAAGAACTGGTATTTCTTGACGGTTAAAACTGACATAAGGGGCTGGAGGAATGGCTCAGCAGTTAAAGCACTTGCCTAGCAAGCACTAATCAAATGCTAAGTACCTGAATTCGGTTCCCCAGCACCACATAAACTGGGCGTGGTGGTGCATGCCTGTAATCCCAGCACTCAGGAAGCTGAGACAGGAGGATTACTATGAGTCCAAGGCCGGCCTGGGCTCCAAAGTGAGTTCAGGACCAGCCTGGGCTACACAGTGAGACCCTGTCTCAAAAAAAAAAAAAAAAAAAAAAAAGTTCTGACATAAAGCTGGCTAGCTTACCTCCTGTTCTTCAGCCTTCTGCCCTTGGGAGGAGTCCTCCTCAGTATCAAATGTTGGTGGGATGCTGTTATTAATGTTGAAAGTGACAGTGACCCTAGAAAGGCAAATGAAAACACAATAGGCAAGCTATAGCTTTAGCTGAGTGATAAACAAGTATGTACACTTCTTGATACAACGTCTCTCCTCTGGTTGGCTACACATCCCAATTACCTACAGAACTTCGAAACAGGAAGGGTACCTACATATCATCTGAGGACCGAGTCAGCAAGTCTGACATGAGCCTGTGTGCCAGCTGAGCTGCTGGAGGTTAAACGAGTAGGCTCTGTGTGAGGGTGTAGCCCAGTGGTAGGCAGTTACTAGTGTGCAAAGCCGTAAGTTCCATCCAACCCCAGCACTATGAAATAAATAATAGGCCCTGGCTTATCTCAGCATGTGGTCATGCCTGGGCTACATCTGCCAGGCAGGGCAGAATTCCAGAGCTCACTGTCACGTTTTCACTGGTTATCCTCACACCACAGCCAGCTGACACATGCCATTCTAGTCTTTTCAGGGAACCTTCCACAGGTGAAAGAAAGCAGCTGAGAAGCCAGAAGGAGGGGAATAGAAGCCCCTTTAAGAACAAAATCTCAGCCAGGGATGGCACAGAGGCCTGGAATCAGTGGTAAGAGTGCTTGTCTACCAAGAGCAAGGCCCTGGGTTTGATTCCCCAGCACCACATAAGCTGGGTGTGGTGGCACATGACTACAATCTTAGCACTTGGGGTGGCTGAGGTAGGACTGCTGCATGTTTGAAGCCAGCTTGGGCTACACAGAGAGTTCAATACCAGCCTGGACTGCAGAGTGTCTCAAAAAATAAAAAGAAAAATCTTATCAAAAATGGGAGGAGCAGAGGATGTTAGCTTAATGTGAAGGCCCTGTGCTTGACTGCCAGCACCACAAAAAAAAAAAAAAAAAAAAAAAAAAAAAAAACTCCATCAAAGGAGGCCTCATGAAGACTTCTGTAACAGACTCATTCTTTATAAATCACAGAATAAGCCAGAAATGCTAATGACATCTGAAATTTCAGGTGTAAAAATGCTTACCCGACACTACTTGTTCAAAAGTTTGAGTCAAAATTCCTGGGATATGAAATTTGAAACTATATAAGTGCTGGACTGCAATAGTCCAACAAGCAGTAAGGCCAGCCCTATGTGACAGTGTGCTAAATGCGGGTCAAAATGCTGGTCCCCAAAGCCATGCTAATGCCTGTTCCACTTTTGCCATTAAGCCACTTTCTTACTAGAAAAATGGCATTGTGACTCAGCTATAAATTCAGTCTACTCTTCAACAGCTTGCCCAAAATAAGCTCCTAGGTAGAAAAAAATAAGGCAGTGATGTTCGCCACAGTATTATTTATAATGGTCCAAAACCACCTATGAAAACTCTTGGATGATGGTTTGACTGAAATTACAGAATACACAACTGACCTATGTATGAATAAAAAGTACACTATATCTCAGGCAGAGAGGAACAAGAACCCGTCTAATGCAAAACACACACAAAACCTAATGCAATATTAAGCAAAATAAATGAGACAAGACTCAGTGGTTGAAGTGCTTGCCTAGCAAGCGCTAAATCAAGCACTAAGTACCCAAGTTTCTTTCCCCAGCACCACATAAAATTGGATGTGGCGGCACATGCCTGTAATCCCAGCACTGGGGAAGCTGAGACAGGAGGATTGCTGAGAGTCCAAGGCCAGCCTGAGCTCCATCATGAGATAAGGACCTGCCTGCGCTACAGAGCAAGGCCCTGTCTCAAAAATAAAATAAAAATAAATTGGGCAAGTATGGCATGTTTTCTCTCATGTGAGAAAGGGAGAAGAAGAAAGAAAAAAAACATGAAAGTAGAAAGTAAATTCTTAGGGAGAGAGAAGGGAGATAAGAAGTAGCAATAAGGAGGTAGATACAATAGAGCTTTTTTTGAGAGAAAGTTTTCCTCTGTATTCTGAGTTGGTCCTAAATTCACTAGATAGTGCAGGCTGGTATCAAACACACAATAATTCTCCTGCCTCTGCCTCTCCAGTGCTGGGATTATAAACATGAGCCACCACGCCAGCTTATGTGGTACTGGGGAATCAAACCCACGGACTTGTGCTTGCTAGACAAGTACTTCAACTGCTGATCTATGCCCCCATCCCATGATCAAGCATGTTATGTGTGTGTATAAAAATGTCATACTCAAGATGTTAAAGCACCTGCCTAGCTTGTACAAGACAGGGTCTTGTCTCCCTCTGTAGTACGGGCTGGTCCTGAGCTCACCATGACTCACGACTATCCTCTTGTCTCAGCCTCCCAAGTGCTGGGATTACAGGCATAAGTCAACATGCCTGGCTTATGTGGGCTGGGGAATCAAACTCAAGGCCTTCAGTGTGTTAGGCAAGCATTCTAACTGCTGTTGCTATTCTTTCAGTCTCATGAGACTCTATCTTGAAGAATAAATAAAAATGTGACAGTCAAACCCATTATTTCGTACAATATGTGTAAGAAAAATGTAGGGGGCTGGAGGAATGGCAGAGTGGTTAAAGCTTGCACAAGGCCCTGAGTTCAAATCCCCAGCTCCACAGAAAGCCAAGTGTGGTGGTGCACACCTGTAATCACAGCATTTGGGAGGTCGAGGCAGGAGGACTGTTGTAAGACCAAGGCTAGCCTGGGCTACATAGTGAGTTCAGTACCAGTCTGGGCTACCGAGCAAGACTCTGTCTCAAAAAAAGAAGGAAAAAAAAAGGTAAATACAATAGACACAAACCTAAACATAAGAGTTAGAACTAATACTCCTAAAAATTAGGCATAATTTTTGTAATCTTGCAGTAGGCAATGGTTTCTTAGAGATGACACTAAAAATCACGAATGACAAGCTGGGTGTGGTGGCACAGGCCTGTTATCTCAGCACCTGAGAAGCTAAGACAAGAGGATCTGGCATGGCTGATGACACAGTAAGTGCAAGGCCAGCTTGGACCACACAGTGAGACCAGGTCTCAAAACAAAACGAGCACATATTACAAAATAAAATGTTGGCTGCTGGAGGAATAGCTCAGAGGTACAGCGTTTACCTTGCTAACACAGGCCCTGAGTTCTACTCCCTAGCACCACATAAACCCAGCATGGTGGGGCATGACAATAATCCCAGCACTTGGAGGCTAAAGCAGGAAGAATGCCATGTCTTAGGATAGCCTAGCCTATACAGTGAGTCCAGGACCAGCCTGGACTACAGAGTGAAACCAAAAAAAAAACCCCACTAAGCTTGACTTACCAAAATTTAAAACTCTTGGGTTGGAGGTACAGATCAGTGGTAGAGCCCGTGCTTGTCACAGCTGAGGTCCTTCATTCCCAGCAGCAAAACAATTAAACCTGTGTTGCTATGGTCTGAACATGGTGAGCCCCTACCTGTGCAGAAGCTTAGTCCTCATGGTCATGTTAATGGCATTAAGAGGGAAGGAACTTAATCCCACCATGGTGCTTAGACAATGACCAAGTTCACAGGAGTGAACCTCCCAGAACTGAATCTTGGTGGCTTTTTGAGAGAGCTGACTCTTCTCATGTGACACCCGAATCACCTCAGGACTCTAGCAGGCCATCCCAGAAGCAGGCCCTAGACCTTCCATCTCCACAACCACGAGCCAAAATAAACCCCTTTCCTTGTACATGCTTTGCGTGTGCCTGCCTGCCTTCTAGCCATCATTTCTCTTTTTTGTCCTGAGACTCAAACCCAGGACCTCACCTCTTAAAGAGTCTCTGCCTCTAATATTTCATGATTGTAATGAAAAAGGTATTATCTGTGAAAAGAAGTAGATAGGAGACCTGAAAGAAG
The DNA here is from genome assembly GCA_004027205.1 of Ctenodactylus gundi. NCBI lineage: Eukaryota > Metazoa > Chordata > Mammalia > Rodentia > Ctenodactylidae > Ctenodactylus > Ctenodactylus gundi. The sequence continues at coordinate 422,177 of PVKB01001151.1, forward strand.
AAAAAGCTTACAAGTCATATTTGATAAGGTAATCACACCCAACATAAACAACTCTTTTCGGACTGGAGGAATACATCAGAAGTTAAAGCACACTTGCCTAGCAAGCTCAAGGCCCTGAGTTTAATACCCCAGCACCACATAAAGCTAGGCGCCTCTTTTCAACAATAAAAAGACAAACAACACAGTTTAAAATAGGTGAAGGGGGCCTGGAAAAATAAAACAGGTTAAAATGCCCTGAATTCAATTTCCCAGCACCACATAAAGTATGTGGTGGTGCACGCCTGTAATCCTAGCACTTGGTAGGCTGAAGCAGTACGACTGTTGTGAGTTCAAGGCTAGCCTGCCAGTCTGCGCTACATAGTGAGCTCAGAACCAGATTGGGCTACACAGCAAGTCCTTGAATCAAAAAAAGGGGGGAGGGATAAGGACATTTCCATTTCTTCAAGGGAAAATGATTGCTACTGGCTCTTGCCACTATCAAGGATAAACTCTGGAAGATGCTACATGTTCACCTGTGGTGGGTTATGTGACCAGACAACACTGCAATAGTATACGTTACGGTCCCTTACTTCTCCTCTGATCTAAATCTAAGCAAGCTATGTTCTCCCTCACCAAAAACTGAATTAAGGATTTAAGGGTTTTTCCTTTTATTATTTGTGTTTACCATCCTTACAGGCTCACAGTACATACTCTTTTGCTACTTACTGTCTTCTTAGTAACCAGACCACAGCAAGCTTTGTTCAGTGAGGAGCTTTTCCTGGAGTTTATGAATGAATCCTTTCTGTGTTGAAAACCATAAAGGATTTGTACTTTGTATCAAAATACTGTATGTACTGGGTCCTAACCTAAGGCTGTCCTGAGCATTGCCCAGGCAAGTCCTGCAGGGTCAGCGGATGTGGCCCCAGTGGCCGCACCCTCCAGTCCAATACTTACTTTTCCCCACCAACTTTCCGCACGAGTTTAGCTTCTGTTCCATTCACTTCCAGCTCCCAACCTCCAGACATCTTGGGAAGGGACTTATGCTTCTGGATTTTCTTTTCTTCCTTAATTTCATCAGTCAGGAACTCAACAAAAGCTTTGTCTCCTAGAAAGGAAATCCAGATGATACAGAAAAAGTCAGCTACTCTGAAATATTAACTAATTACCCAGTTTAACTGCAGTCAGAAGTCTGGACTTCGCCTGTTTCTAATCTCCCTACTCCTACGGCTACTCCCGAATCTTCAACAAATTTACATCATTAAGGCCTCAGTTTCCTCCTCTGTAAAAATACTATATTAGTGAGAAACTGAGCTCGGTTCCGGAAAAGTTATTTTGAATGATGAACATACTGCCATTTCTCAATATAAAACAAGAAATTTCCAATTATTCTTGCATCTGCCCAGAGACATAACCCTGCTTTCGGCCACGATTTTGGCCCTTCCCAAAGATCCCTTTTTAAGAGACTAGGGCTAAAGATGCACTCCGGTACTTAATTTGATCCCTCACCCAATCCAAAAAATAACCGGAGGAGAAGAGGAGTGCGATCTCGAGCGCTCAACCCGCCGGCTGCCAATGAGTGACATGTTCCGGATACCAGGGAACTGCCTGCTCCGGGAAGTCGTCTCCTTGGTCTACGCTCTCCATCGCGGGTGCGCGAACCTCACCTTCGGTGTGCAGCGCGCCCAGGCCGCAGCCGCAGGCGCAGGGCCCGGGAGGCCGCAGGAGAGCCGGCCGCCGGCGCGACCCCGCGCGCACTGACAGCAGCCCGAAGGGCCGGAGGCACGGCCGGGGCGCCGGCTGCAGCAGCTGCCGGAGCGGCGAGGCGGGCGTAGCGGCGCGAAGGCCGGCAGCTGCTGTGCCGAGGGCTCGGGGCACACAGCGTAAGAGCGGCAGCATGGTGGATCAGGCGAAAGCAGCGGACACGTGCGAGCGCGAAGGACAATCTGCGCCAAGGAACCCTGCGACTTCGAGCCGCAGGAAATCCCGCCTACGTCCAGAAAGCACTTCCGGCTCCGGCGAGCTGACGACCAGGGCACCGCGGGGAACCGCGCCCCCTCCTGGGGACCTCCGGCGTAACCTCTGGCCCAGGGAGCCGGCGCAGGGTCCGCAAGCCGGTTTACACTCCCACTTTGTGGACTTGGGGGACCAGCTTGCAGGGCCTCTGTACCGAACTACATCTTCACATCCTCAGCCCTTTCTTTTTTCTTTTCCTTTCTTTCCTTCCTTCCTTTCTTTCGAAACAGAGATCTAAACCCATGCCAAGGGGCTGGAGGAATGGCTCAGCGGTTAAAGCGATTGAGCAAGCTCTAAGTCAAGCACTAAGTACCGAGTTCGATTCCCCAGCACCACATAAACTGGGCGTGGTGGTGTAAGCCTATAATCCCAGCACTCGGGAGGCTGAGACAGGAAGATTGCCGTGAGTCCAAGGACAGCCTGGGCTCTGAAAACCAGCCTGGACCACAGAGCGAGACAATGTCTCTAAAAACAACAAAAAATCTTCTCAGGATGCAGAGAATATATAGGGTGCCAAGAAAATGTGGCTTACTGAATTAGTGGCACAGATAAAACATATTACTGTCTAAATAAATTTCTGTGAATAAGGGAAAGGAGACCCAACAAAGAAGCCACACATAATCATGTAAAAGATTTTTATAGATTTGATAGTAAAGTGCAAATCTGAGCATTTATATACAAGAACTAGCATTCAAGAGGCTGAAGCAGGATTGCCTTGAGTTCTAGGCCAGCTTGGGCTACACACAGAGTTCAGGAGCAGCCTGGACTAAAAGAGATCCTGTCTCAGAAACATACAAATAAGCAAACAAACAACTAGAACAGTTGATATTTCTACTGTTATACCTGGATTTAAGAACAGACCCAGAATGATGCATTAATATGAATCAACTTTCTTCCCTCTAGTTTACTCTGCAAATTAGAAGCCTGCCCAAATACAGTAACATTCTTATTTTCCCACGTGTCGTGTTTACATATTCAAAAAGCATTCTGGGTACATGACCCCAGTTTCAGATAACTGGGTTGCTTGGATTTATGTACCACAGTAAAGTTTTACACACACAGAGCAAAACCTTGCTCCCATTTGGGCATCCCTTTTCAACTGGCAGAGCCTCAGCACTGAGTTTTCACCAAGGACTGGTGTGTGTAGTCCTTCCCCCATGATGAGTGGAGCACTGCCCTGGCATTTCACCTCTGTAATGACTGGCAGTAAGAGCACACAGGCGTGGCATACACAGCTGCGCGGAGCTGCTAGTGACAGCTAGTGATTCATATGGATATGGATGTCACAGGCTGGAAGGGATGTGTCACACCATCAGAGAGAGCTCTTACCAACTGAAAAAGATTAGCCCAAGGGTATACTGCAATCACTGTGAGAGATTTAACCTTCTTAAGAAAGTTTAAAGTGTACTATTGCCTACAGCTCAGTAAAATAACCATTTATTTCTTTGTAGCAGTATGTGGAGTCAGAATGGGTTTTTCCATCTGATTTAATCCCTGAGCAGCTATGTTACAAATCAACTTTTTTAAAAAGCTCAGTAGAAAACTAAATACTCTATTAAAATTCTACTGCAACGTTACAGTGATAAACATATTCCTGTACAGGTGCATTAAAGCTACTTAGAAGTTGTTTACATTCTTTACTTGTCAGAGAAGAATATACATTTCAAGAAACTTCCATGTACTTATACTGGATGTAAATTACTCCAAATTTTGCTTCATCCAGAGAGAACACCTGTAGCTAATTTGCTGAGAAATATTAAAGGTAAATGGCTAACTGTTGAGGAGTGAATTGTTCAGCTTCCATTTTTTACCATCATGATACATATTCTATTAAAAAACAAAATCTTTATACATATTGTAGCTCCCCATTATGAATGTGAAAAATACACTTAAAAGGAAAAAAGAAAACTTTCTAGAACTATTTTTCTTTTTTGAGACAGAGTCTTGCTCTTTAGTACAGATTAGCCCTGAACTCACCACGTAGCCCAGGCTGGCCTCGAACTCCTGACTCAGCCTCCCAAGTGCTGGGATTACAGGCATGTGTCACCATGCCCAGCTTTCTACAATTCTTTAGAAAGTCAGTAATGATAAGCTCGAACTAGCCAGGCATGATGGCTAACACCAGTAATCTCAGGACTCACTGTGGGAGACTGAGGGAGGATGACTGACCCAGCCTGTGCAAGTCAGCAACTTAGTGAGACCCTGCCTCAAAATGAAAATAGTGCTGGAGCAGTAGCTGGATGCAAAGGATTGCCATCGCTGGTAAAATACACACACACACGCGCGCACACACGTGCACATTCAAAAACATGTCAGAGCAAATCTGTGGAGTAATTCCATAAAATAAGGAATACAGAACCTGGTAAATCCCATTTAAACACCACTTCTAACATAAAAACACCAGTAAGTGCCCAGATAACCCTAAACACTGGTTAAAAATATGACTGCACAGGAGTCCTATAAAGTACTTCCTGGACCCAGACTGAGGAGACCATCCATTGTATTCTGTTGTTTTGAGACAGGTCTTACCATGCAGTCGAGGCTGGCATGAAACTCATCAACTTTCGATCTCACCCCCAAGTGCTCAGATTAAGGTATGTACCACTGCACCTGCCTTCCTCCAGTCTTTGAAGTACTTACAGGCAGTTTGGTCCCCTGCTTATAAACCAGTATGATTCATTTTGTCTTTATCTTTTTATTTTTCTTCACGATTGGGAATTAAACACAGGGCCATAGCACTGAATTACCTCCCAGCTCTTTAAATTTTTTTGGAGACATGGTCTTGCTAAGTTGTCAGTCTCGGCTTCCAATTGCAATTACCTGGCTGGGAGCATAGCTCAGTGCTTAGTGTGCTTGCCTAGCATGCACAAGGCCTTGAGTTCAAGCACCATATAAAAATTAGCGTGGCATGGTGGCACATGCCTGTGATTCCAGCTTATAGGCCTCTGAAGCAGGAGTACTGCCACAAGTTCAAGACTAGACTACACAGTGAGTTGAGGACCAGCCTAGACTGGAGAGTTAAACAGTCAGAGAAAAGAAATTGCAATTGTCCTGCCTCAGCCTTATAATATGCTGAGATTACAGGTGTGTATCACCAGGCCTGGCTTCATTTTACAACTGAGCAACCTGGCTTTCTGCAGACACATGCATTTGCTGAAGAAAGACTGTTTACTTCAGATAGTTAACTAACTAAGAAGAACTTTTAGTATATTTTCCCAACAGGGAAGAACTGTGGAAATCCTTTAACTTCCCTGAGAATTAGAAACAATGAGAGGTACCTGGTGCAGTAGGAAAGTGTAAATCCAGACTGTCCCTAAGTATCTATGAGAAGGAAAAAAAGATTGCAGAAAATAAAGAAGATTCAAGAATAGAAGATCCTTGGTAAGTGCGACAGGTAGGATGAGCCAGAGTTCGGGTCTCTGATCACGTTTCTCTCTTCCCTCCTCCACTTACCGCTCTAGCCAGTGGCCCGTCCCAAGGGAAATGCTTGAAATGAAACATGGAATCATCCCATACTTAAGTACCCAATTAAAGAGAAAAATGACAACTGAGTTTACAAGAGGTCATCTATGAAAGGGTCAGATTCCCGTGTCTACAACTGACATGATTCAGAAGGTACAAAACCTTCACCCAGGAAGTCTACACATTTCTTGAAAACACTGATGGGGACATGTACCACAGAGGCACCAAGGAACAAGAGGCTTCTTACTGGTCTCCCCTTAGAGGCCGACTGAGCCACACCCTAGATGTGAGGTTCCATGTGGGCGGCCATCCCAGGAGGTAAGAGACAACGGCGCCTCCCTCCTGGCACATCTATGGAAGTCAACGCTTTCTACTTTAAACCTTCATACAGGTAGACAATAAAAGAGCATCAAGGGGCTGGGCAGCATTGTGGTAAAGTGCTTGCCTGGCACATGCTGGGTCTTGGGTTCAACCTCCAGAATCCGACCCCCTCAAAAGGTAAAGTAGAAATCAAGAACACATCAAGTTCTGTGACTTCCTTCCTCTACCTCCCTCCTACACGATTCCCATTAGTCACAAGAATTCGGGAGATTCTGTTGGGCTTCCTCGCCTCATCGTGTAGAAAGCAGTGAATGTGGACAGGCTCACGAGTCCCTACAACGTCTGTCCTATGGCAGGCAAAGGTCTGGGAACTTTCTATTTCCTCTAAACTTCATAACCCCAATCCGGCAAGTAAGATTATTATCCCCAACTGGCAGATACCCAAAGTCACCCAGCAAGAACTAAAAGCATCACTGAAGTTTCCAAGGTATAAATGATATGCTCGTGTCTACACAGTTCCATGTGAGGAGTTTCAGCAAAGATGTTCTCGAGATTCAGGAGGTCGGCACATCCAGCTGCCAGGGCAAGGCAGCTTCTCTAAGTGCCGACCTGGGACCCTGCTGTGGGGACAGCTGTGGTCCAAGCTCCAGGCACCACCACCTGGCAGCATCCTGCGGCGGCTCAGTTTCTGGCGGCTCTAAGCTTCCTCCGGAAGTACTCAGGAGCAGCCTCAAACAGCCACTCGGCATCCACCACACAGAGGTCCCGCATGTAGCACTTGCTGGTGTGGAGCAGCTCAGTGTACACGACGCAGGCTGGCTTGCAGTGGAAGAGGACGGAGGAGGGATGGATGGCCACTGGCTGGTGGGTGTCTGTGGTGGCATAGGTGCCGTCGGGCTGCAGCTCGGCCGTGCTCATGAAGAGGCTGTGAGCCAGGCAACGGCGGACACTCTCCATGTCTCCTCGTGATGACGTGATGGGCACTGACATCTGTCTCGAGAAAGTGAGAAATGAAAAAGACCCCACACGTAACTACTTCTCAGCACTACACAGCGTGTTGAGGAATAGGACTGGAAATGCGGCCTTGTGACAGAGGAGATCCTGACATTCAGAGGTGACTACCTCTGGTCGGCATGGGCAGGGGATAAAGACACAGTAGAAGAAGGGCACCCTGAAGCCAGGAAAACATCCTCCCGAGGGTAGATGTTGACACACGCTAGCAACCGAGTCAGGCAGAGCGACCCACCCCTCCCCTAAACACCTGTCTCTGGAACAAAAGCCTGCCCTCTCACTGGGACATTGTATCCCTTCTTTCCTCTCAGTCACCTCACAGCTACTGCCCATATCATCTTCCTAGAGCATAACTCAGATCATTTGTCAACCACTGAAACCGTCAATGTCTGCACCATCCCTGGCCAAACGAACGTTCCACAGTGACGCTGTGAGTGCGCCGTGAGGGAACCCACTCTGCCTGTTTCTCCCCGCCCTCTCCTGCAGGCACCTAAGGTCCTGCACCATGGACAGTCTTCTCTCCTCCAGGCCTGCGCGGTCACTTCTATATCTGGACTTCCATGTATGCTGCTTCCATGGAAATGCTCCCCTTATCTCTGTAGTGGGAATGTCCGTTGTCAGCATCTTTCTTCTAGGGTTTTTGTTTAGTTTTGGTTTTTTGAGGCGGGGGCTCACTCTGTAGCCGAGGCTAGACCTGAACTACTCACTACACGGCCCTAGGCTGGCCTCAAACTCATGGCATTCCTCCTGCCTCAGCCTCTCAAGCCTCCATTCTTTTGCAGAATGGGTCAAGCAACATTATACCCTGGCCAGCCTTCCAGATCAGTGGTGATTCTTGCTAAACTGGCAAGAATCTTTCCTCTGGGCATTTAAGCTAGAAGAGGGAAATTACCTAATTATTCCCTGCCAGGCTCCTGAGTGGAGAGGTCATGTAAGACCATTATATGTGCTAGAGTGATGGTGCATGCTTATAATCCTAGTGCTCAGGGAGGCTGAGACAGGAAGATTAGAAGTTCTTTTTTATTTCTGGGATAGCATCTTGCTATGTAGTCCAGGCTGGTCCTGAGCTCACCATGGAGTCCAGACTGGCCTTGAACTCACAGCAATCTTCCTGCCTCAGCCTGAGTGCTGGGATTACAGATGTGCACCATTATATCCAATTAATATTTATGAGGTCCTAGATAATTGAACCCAGGGCCCTGTGCATGCTAGGTGAGAGCTTTAACCACAGGGCTATGCTCCTAGAACAGGAAAATCAGAAAGAAGTTCAAGCCTAGTCTCAGTAATTAGCAACTTAGAGTCTATCAAAAAAAAAAAATGGGAGGAAGGGGCTGGGAGCATACCTCAGTGGTTAGAACACATGCCTAGCATGTGCAAGATGCTGGGTTCAATTCCCCAGCAGCACATAAAAATTAGTCATGCATGGTGGCACACACCTGTAATCCCATCACTCAGGAGGCTGAAGCCAGATAATTGCCATGAGTCTGAGGCCAGCCTGTGTTACACAATGAGCTCAGGAGCTGCCTAGACTACAGAGTAAGATGTTATCTCATAAATAAATAAATAAACAATAAATAAGCAAACAAATAGTGGGGCCCATTAGTGCGGCAGAGTGACTGCATGTTAAATGCCCAGCCTGGGGAAATTCAGCAACTGTTTCAAAATCTAGAGATGTACCTCAGTATGAAGGACCTGGGCTCAATCCCTAATACCACACAAATATACAAAAATTAGAGCTAGGGATGTAGTTCAGACAGAAGGTTCTCAGTTTGATCCTCAATTCAAAAACAAAAACAAAACAAATTAAAAAAAATAAAAAACACTCCTGTATAAGTCAAAGTAGAAGGCACAATGAGGGAGAAACATGTGGAGCAGCCAGAATACGAGATCTAGCAGGCCAGGGGTGTGGAAGTGGACCTCGATGGCATTTTCTACTTCCTTATCCTAGTCCCTGTAGAGTTAGACTCAATTTACTTACTCTGTTCATTTGTTCCAAGGGACGCTTCTGTTTTTCCTTCACATTTGCTCAAGAGGTTTTGTTCTGGGCAATCAACTGTTCCCTGTCTGTATCTCATCTGTTAATATGTAGCTTATGGGTAAAGCACTTGCCTAGCGCATTTGAGGCCCAGGGTTTCATCCCTAACACCAAAAGAGAAGAAGTAGCTCAGCTGTCATAGATTTTTGGAATGCCAGAGAGTAAGTGATGGGCGCACCTTTCAAACTGCTGACTCCACTATTCCCAGGCTGTGTGATTTAGGGCAAATTACCTCCTCTCATCCCCGGCACTGCAGCTCAAACCCAGGTGCTCTGCCAGCAACCTGCATCCCTAGACACTTTCTTCATTTCGAGGTGGGTTCTCACTAAGTTGCCCAGGCAGGACTTGGACTTGCTGTCCTTGCCTAAGCAACTCTCCGTGCTTATCTGGATTGACCTTGGCAGTTTCCCCATTTGTAAAATGAGAATGGTAACAGAAACAACCTTATAGGGCAAAGTGAGAACTTTAAATAAGGCAATCCTAGGAAAAGTCTTTAGAACAGCACCTAAATAAGATCATCCTAAATGGCACAGATTATGGTAATCATCGCTGCTTCCTTGGATGTCAGATTGCCCTTCCAGGTTGTTTACAATACTCAATCTTAAGTCTGCAAAACCTAGGGGCCCTGATTTGTTCCTAACATATATAAAAGTGACCACTGGCTACTGTTTTCAGAAGTAACAACAACAACAAAAGCACCATTTCCACTGTCGATCATAAATTAAGGGAAAACATCACAAAACTAAGAGATAGACCGGCAGGGAAAGTGCTCAAATACAAGTGGAGTTTTAAAAATGCTAATTACAGACTGCTGCAGGCTACTGAGAGAAGACACAGCTCTGGTGCTATTTACAGCACCTGAGGGCATCAGGCACAGGCCTGGGACAGGTTTCAACTGTCTCGTAGGAGTGTGGCACAGTCTGCACTAAGGATGCTGTTTCAGAAGAGGTTGTATACAAAAAGATATTTCCTACAAAGCTGTTTATGGTGGCAAAGACATGGGCACATCTCAGTGCTCAGCAACAGATGGGGGACTAGGGTGGAGCTCAGGGGTTACAGCACCTGTCCAGTATATGCAAGGGCCTCGATCTGATTCTCCAACATCACATAAAACTTAGCCAGGTTTGGTGGTGTATGCTTACAATCCCAGCACTCAGGAGGCTGAGGCAGGAGGATTATTGTGAGCTTGAGTCCAGCATGGGCTACACAGTGAGCTTAGGACCAGCCTGGACTGTAGAGTAAGACTTCATACTAAAACAACCAAACCGAAAAAAAAAAAAAAAAACAGCAACCAACCATACAAAAACCCCTAGAGAATACTCACATAGACTACCTTCCCACTGTTATATAAAATGCAAAGTGTCATACACCATTAAATAGACCTTGACCAGGCTTCAAAACATGTACTCTGTGGGCTAGGGGTTTGGCTCACTGGTAGAGCACTTGCCTAGTATGCATGAGACTCTGGGTTTAATTCACAGCACTACAAAAAACAAAAACAACAACAACAAAAAAAAAACAAAAAAAATTCTATTGGCAAAACATGTACTCTGAGAGGAAACAAAGGATAATCTGGAATTTTGTAGAGGGTACTTTGGTAATAGCTATCAAAACCTAAATTATCTATCTAAAACTGCAATCCTTGTGTACCAGTGCACAAAGATATATGCAGAAGGACAGTCATTACAACATAACCTGAATGGCTTAGATAACTGTAGTAAATACCAAAAAATGTTATGAAGCACCAAAAGGATGAGACAGGCATATGTAAACAATGAAAGACAACTGAAATACACTAAGTACTCAAGAAGTACAGTAAGTGGAAAAAGGCAAGGTGCAGAAGACCCACATGCAGTACTCTTTTAAAAGGAACACATGGAGCTGGAGGAATAGCTCAGAGGTTAAGGTTAAATGCTTGCCTAGCAAGCTCAAGGCTCTGAGTTGATTCCCCAGCACCACATAAGCTGGGCTGGGCAAACTTGTAATCCTAGCACTTGGGAGGCTGAGGTAAGAGGACTGCCATGTGCTCAAAGCCAGACTGGGCTACTAAGTGAGTTCAGGACCAGCCTGGAATACAGAGTGAGACCCTGTCTCAAAAAATATAAAAAATAAAAATAAAAGGAACACATCCATGTGTATACACAAATACACACTCATCATCTCTGAAGGGGCAGTATAGCAAAAGAATTTTAAACTTCCTACATACAAACCACTATTTTCTGCATGTCAATTCTAACATTTTTGCATTATTTTTGTAATCTGAGGAAAGTAACAAAAATACTTCTAGTAATGCTTCTGGAGAACTCTTAGGACAAACTCAAATAACACTAGATATTCATGAAATTTACAAAACTGATACATGAAGCCCTGGTTTCAATCTCCAGCACTGAAACAAAATAGTTTATAAAATTAAATATATATACAATAATGCAGCTATGTAAAAAATGAAATTTAAAGAAAATAAAGCCATGGCCATTAGGAAATGGACCAAAACAGTTAAGAGATAGAATTATGTATAGTTTTTACTTCCTTATTTTAAAATTTCCTGCAGCAAAAATTTCTTTATAGTCACTAGCAATAAGCAATTTAAGAATTCTCCACTAGAAATAGGGACACTTTACATCCCCAAAGAACAGAAGGGAGAGACAATACCTTTGAGCAAATTTCCCGTAGCTGTGCTCTGACTTCGGCTACTAGCATCATATTCTTGCTATTGACGAAATTCTCTTTGCACCAATCCTGCACAGGGGAAAAAGATATGTCACAGTCCTCTAATTTCTACATACAATGTGTATATGTGTTGTGTGTAAAACAAGACTTTTAGAAAATGGTTGAATTCAAAGGGAAAATTTCAGATTCCATATGCCTGTAAGGAATACAGGAAAACGTATAAAGCTGGGCCTGGTGGTGCAGGCCTCTAATAGCTCTTTGGGAAGCTGAGACAAGAGGATCACAGTTAAAGCCTGGGCAACTTAGTGCAACCCTATCTTAAGTTCAAAACTAAAAATGAGCTGGGGATGTAACTCAGTGTGAAACTGCTAGGCTCAATCCCTAGTACCACATTAAAAAAAAAAAGAAGACTAAAAGCATGAATTCATAAGAAAAAATATTAATAATTTCAACTGAAATTAAAAGTTTTCACTTCTTTTGTTCATTTGTTTTTGACTACAACCAAAGTTGTGTTTATTATAGCCCAGTTCTTTATTCAGGGGACGCCTGGCCCAAGGAACAGCCAGGCTTTTGGTCATAGGCAGAGACTGTGGGGTTGGAGACATCAAACTATGACTGCTCCAGGAAGGAGGTTCAGTTCTGCCCTGCACAGGAGACACCCCAGGGTGTGGCCTCGCTGCCTTGGTGTCACAGCTTCTCCCTGCACAGCACCCAGGGCTGCCAACGGCCGGGGGTGGGACCATCAGGCCTCTTCTAGCTCTGGCATTCTGAGAGTGCTACTGCTCAGGACCAGGAGCATGGTCATCAGCAGCGGCCATGTGTGAGCGGACACGGGTGGCACCAGGAGAGGAACAGCCTCAGGTGCTCCTCCTTGTACTAACAAGGTGGCTCGCCTGTGTCACAGACCGTGGCAACTTAAGATGTGCACGATTTTCTGGGGTCCAGCAATTCATCCTGGGTCCTCCAACCAAAGGGCCCCCTTCTGCATTCTACCAGCCTCCACACCTGGCACCCTAGAGAAGGCACAGGAAGCAGGGCCACCGGCTCGGCAACAAATCCCAACCCCCGGATCCTGGCTGGGGAACCCCTGGATGGTTACTTGAGCCAGATCCTGGCTCCTTCACCTGTACGAGACCTAAAACTGCCTCAGCATTAAGTCAGGTGAGGGCATCCAACGTGCTTCTTTCCTGAAGCACTGGGGATTGAGTCAAGGCCTTCTCACTGAGCACTCCCACTCAGATTTTACTCGCGACATGGTCTCACTAAACTGCCTACACTGCTCAAACCTATAGTACTCCTGCATTAGCCTCCCTTTGTGCTGAGATAAATGGCACACGCCACCATACACAGCTCAAAGTGAATTTTAACATGTACTGCTAATTAAACCACACATGTTAAGAAACTGCCACATATGATAGTGAGTCTACAGAAAGCAAGTGCACAGACCCAGAGGTGGCAGGCGACTGTCTGAAATTTCTATAACCTTGCCCTGGACAGGGCAGGGCGAGGCCTCAAACCATTTCACACTGATCTGGCAAACACCACAGGAGTGCGCAGGCCACCACAGACCCAAGCATGCTGGATACTTGCTCTATTTCTTTTCTCTTCTTTTCTTTGTTGTGGAGACAGGGTCTTGCTCTGTAGTCCAGTCTGGTCCTAAAATCACTGATGTAGCTCAGGCTGGCTCAGACTCATAGCAATCCTCCTGCCTCAGCCTCCCAAGTGCTGAAATTATAGGTGTGTGCCACCTGGCTTATATGGTGATTAAGAATTGAACCCAGGACCCTGTGCTTGAAAGGCAAGTGCTTTAACTGCTGAGCTATGCCACCAGGCCCCAAAATTTCCTTATTTCAAGTCACAAAGAAAAAATTACCAAATGAGTTATTAGTATAACCATGCTCAATAAAGGGTTAGTACCTTTGGGACATATGAAAAATCCACAAATCAATTAAAAAAATAAGCCAGGAGAAAAATGAACAAAACTGTGTACAAAAATGCACAAAAGAAACTTAAGTGTCCAGTAAACCTTTGTGAGGACACTCGGTCTCTGGAGGAGTAACAGCAATGTAGTTTAGAATAACTGAGATACTATTTCACATTCATCAGTTTAGATGTAACTGAAGTTATTTCAACTGAGAGTTGGACAGGATGGTGGAAATGGAAACTCAGACATCACCAGCTGGGACTGACAACTTGGGGAGCCACCTGGCAGCCCTTTAAAGCTGACCTACTACAAGCCCCAGCAGGTCCACTCTTAGGTTTCAGCCCCGGAAAAATTTGCCCTCCTGTACTGAAGAAGATACACATAGGAGGTCACTGTTGTTGCCAGAAGTGGAAGGGAGCCGTCACAGGACAGGGTAAGAAAACCCTGATCTGTATGGTCTATAACGTGGACGAAGCAAAAGCACGCTCCTGCCCAAAGGCAGCACATGCCAATACAGGACAGGGTTCCATAAGAGAAACGACTACGGTGTCAACAGCACTTTATCTGTTTAAAATTAAACTGAAGATTGGAAATGTGGCTCAGTGTAGAGCCCGGCAACTGTGAGGCCCTGGGCTCAATCCCCAGTACTAGGGGGTGGGGAAGGGGAGAGTGGTGACACACACCTATATCCTTGCACTTGGGAGGCAGAGGCAGGAGGACTGCAAACTTGAGACCAGCTTGGGCTTGTGAATTTAAGGCAAGCTTGGATTCCTTAGTGAGATTTTGCCTTATAAATACCAAAAAGCTTTTTGAGGTAAATATAATAGCAAAAAGTTTACAAATGTTAAAACTGGGTAGTAGCAGTTTTTAAGCAAAAGCAAACACAGTATGTTACAAATACTAATTGTGTTAGAATACTGCTACTTCCAATCTTGGAATGAGGAACTGGCTTTCTTAGAAAAGGAGGAAAGACACACACAGACAAGACACACACAGAAACATCCACCCTCCCTGTCTCTTCCTGTATGATCCTCTGTACCACCTCAGGGCTCTACTGGAAGAACGCCACTACTGGAGGTCTACAGGTTTTGTGTCTCCAAAACTGTGAACCAAAACAGATCTATCTACCTACTTACTTTCCTTCTTTCCCTCCCTCCCTTACTCTCTCTCTCCTTTCCTTCTTTCCTTTCTTCTTCTCTTTTATGAGACAGGGTCTCATTCTATAGTCCAGGCTCGTCCTGAATTCACTATGAAGCCCAGTTTGGTCTTTAACTCACAGCAATTCTCCTGCTTCAGCCTCCCAAATGCTGGGTTTACAGGCATGCACCACCATGCTCAGCTTTTCATTTAAAAAGTAGCTTGCCTTAGGCAGTAAGAGACAGACTGATACAGTGGCTAAGAAACGGAGCCACCAAATCTTAACTAAATTGTCACATCAAATATCAGCTAAACAGCAGCAAAACAAAGTCCACACTTGTATTCCTCTCCTGGTATGTCCCAGGAATCAGACACTTCCATAACTACACCTGACTTTCTTTGTGGCTTCTGGACGAAAATGAAAGGTGCATTTATAAGCACACCTGGAAGACGAAGCTACCACTGGATTGGAGAATAGGCTCACCTTGTTTCCACCTATGTTTTTGAAGGTCCGATAGATATTGAGCAGGGTAATGTGATCCCCCTCACTAGAAATGAACTTCTTCCGGACACCCTGCACTTCATCCCGCCGGGAAGGAGGGTTGTGGAGAACACTGTCCACAGACAGCAGGGCAACAATGGTCAGAATCTCCTCTGTGCAGTGGAATTTGGGAGACAGGAGAATGGTCTGGAAATCAAAATTTTAAAATGTGAACTAAGTTCTCCTAGCTTTTTTCTCTTCTTTTTTTAAAACAGAGTTTCACTCTGTGGTCTAGGCTGGCCTCGAATTCATGGTAATTCTCCTGCCTCAGCCTTCCACGTGCTGGATTACAAACATGTACCTCTACACCCAGCTAATTCTTATCTGGTGCTGGGGAACTGAACCTTGGGTGTCTTGCACATGCTAGGCAAGCACTTTAACCATTCAGCTATGCCCTCAGCCCTTTTCCTAGTTTTTAAAAAACATCATTTCTTACATTCCTCCTCAACTTTCATTTTTCAAAATTACTCTTTTTAATGGTATTTATTAGTGATACACAATTACATTCAACTTGATGAACAGGTGCACATACTGCATCTTGATCATTCTTACTTCCCTTCCTCCTTCCCACCCTCTTGCTTCCCCCCTTCCTCTATTTACTTCTTTTCTTTATTCTTCTATTTTGCTCTTTCACCTATTTATACTTCGTGGTTTGCATACTAGAGAACCCACATGATATTTAATCTTCTCTCTCATTCATTCATTTTGCTAATAAGCAAGATGATCTCAAGGTATATCCATTTTCCTACAAATGACTCGAAGTTAACTTTATGGCAGAATAGTACTCTATTATATGCAGCTTCCTTTCCAAGGAGTCAAAAAGCAGTCATCTCCAAAACCATGATTTGGCATCATAATGATTTCTTACTTCTTTTGTAAAACAGATGCTGCCTTCCCCATGGGATTCCAATTGCCTGTAGGCAGAAATCTGCCTTACATCTGAATTCTACACACAACATAAACCAGCACTATATACAAGGCAAGAGTTAATAATTCTTTAAGAGAACAGCAAGATTACTTTTAGAAGCACTAGGCTCAGTCATTTACTTTGCAATGGCTAACCTGTAATATACCAAAAGGGGACTGAGGAGAAGGTATCATTTACTTTGGCAAATTTGGGCTCTAAAGGAAATGCTGCCATCTTTCTTCCAATTGGAGTCAGGGTAAGCTGGTCATCCTTCCGCTCAAGAGCGCCTAACAGGTCCAGCTGGACAACAGCTGCTTGAATATGATCTAAAGAAACAGAGAGATAAAAAGGAGCTAAAAACTGAAAATAGAAAGGTTACTGCAGGTAGTTCAGTATTTATGAGCTTCTGATAACCCTACAGCAATGACTACTCGTCCCATTGCCCCCCACATACTTTTTAAACCTGTTAATGACACCACTAAAGGACACCATGAGCCAGGCATGGTAGTGCATGCCTGTAACACCATCTATTAAGAAGGCTGAGAGAGAAGGATTGCAAGTTTAAGTTCTACTTGGGCAACTTAGCAAGACCCTGTCTCAAAATAAAGAATAGAAATGGCTGGAGATGCAGCTCAGTGTGAAGGCCATGAGTAGAATCCTTAGAAATGAAAGTATAAAAAAATTAAAAAGAAAATACAGGAGAGTAGTAACTGTTAGGGAGTAGGGAAGAGGCAAGAGTGGACAGGCACAGGCCTGGGAACTTCCAAGGAACTGGACATAGATACAGAGATATTGGCCTTATTATTCCTATTCCTTGTATATATTACAAAGAATATATACATCATACAATATTTATATACAGTAAATTTATATTTATATATTTGTATTCCTATATATTATTTATTCCTTTGTAGGCATTTAGCAATGAAAAGAAAGTATCAAGTGTAGATCAGTGCATGGTACATACGTTATTTTGTTTTTAAAGAGACTACAGGGCTGAAGGAATGGCACAGCAATTGAAGGGCTTGCCTAGCAAGATCAAGGCCCTGCGTTTGATTCTCCAGCAACACATAAACTGGGTGTGGTGGCACACACCTATAATCCCAGCACTCAGGAAGATGAGGTAGGAGGATTGCCATGAGTCAAAGGGCAGCCTGGGCTCAACAGAAAATTCAGGACCAGTCTGGGCTACAAAGCAAGACCCTGCTTCAAAACAAAATAAAATAAAGAAACTACGCCTATTTTTTTATGCATAAATTTTCTCTAGAAAATAATTTGAAAATGGCCACAATGGCAGCTCTATATAAAGCTCAGAACCTGAGGATTAGAGTGGGACCCTTGTATAACTATCAGAGGTTTTACTTTTTCTCTCTTTTCTTTCTCTTCTTTTTCCTTTTTTGAGGCATAGTCTCACTATGTAGCCCTGGCCAGCCTCAGACTCATGGTAATCCTCCTATCTCAGCCTCCCCGGCTTATATTTCTTTCAGCAACTGCATTTCTTCACTTAAAGAAAAGGAAGGCCGGGTGTAGTAGTGTGTATCTGTAATCTCTGTACTCTGGGAAACTGAGGCAGGAGAATTCCAAGTTCCAACCCAACAGGGAGAACTCAGCAAGTAAGCAAAACCCTCCTGCCTCAAAAAAAAAAAAAAGAAAAGAAAAGAAAAGAAAAAAGAAAGAAAGAAAAGAAAAAAGAAAAAGAAAAGCACTTGGGGATGTAGCTCAGTTTGCAAAGGTCCCAACATGGGGCCTTTAATCTCCAGTACCACCATAAATAAATAAATAAGTAAATAAATAAATATTTTTTAAAGAGGAAAATGGTATATGAGTTTCCTGGAGCCAAAGCTACCATCATTCAGACTTTTGGCTTTTCAATTTCTCCACAGAAATATTATCAATGAAGACCAGGGACTGACCAAATTCTAGTGAGAAGCAGAGATCTGATCTTTTGCTATCCTTTTGCTGATGAAATAGCACAACTTCAGTACAGAAGTAGCACCACGGGGATCCCTCTTGACAGTCAGAGGTCAAGGTCATTCCCTGATTGTGAGTCTCTGGCAACACAGAATCTATCACTTTATGATTCTGAGATACTGCTTTATTACCTATCAAATTAAGTAAGCATAAGGAGAAGACTGAGGTATTTTTTTCTTCTAAAGTACTTTCTTGGGAAAAGTATACTTGTTCCTTATTTATCCAACTTCCGCTATAAGAAGGACTGTTACCTGCAGATGGTTTGGACATGAAGTCAAAGGTGAGCACGTTTGGAACTTTCATTGCTAGGAGCTGAAGTATTACACCTGCCAAGTTACACCTGTAATGAAAGCAAAGAGAGGCAAGGGCCAATCATCTGTTGCTGATTCACCACGAACAGCGTCAGACCCGCTGACTGAGAAGCACTACAGAAAACACAAGTCAACAGGAAAGAGTCACAGAGACAAACAGCAGAGTACAGGCAAAACCAAGCCTACCTTTGGATCTCTGGCACAGTCATCTTATCAAACTTCTCAAACTCCTCCTCAGTGTAGAGCCGGTAGCAGACGCCACTTTCCTCTCGGCCAGCCCTTCCTGTGCGCTGCCAGGCCTGAGTCTTTGACACCCGCTGCACAGCTAATACCTCAAGACCACTGTCTGGAGGGAGAACAAGCCCCATGAGTGCTTCCCTTATCACACAGTGAGATGTTTCTACAGCGCTGACAAATGAAATGGTCCTTAGGACACCCGTCAGTCTTTCTGCAATACAGGGGTCTGGAAAAACTCAGGGATAAACAAGAAAGCACAAAACCAGGTTTCTACGTGGTCTAGTCCCACAGTGTACCAGGGCCTTGTGTTGGACGTGCTGACACAGGCCTATAATCTTAGCACTCTGGGAAGTTGAGACAGGACAATCTTAAGTTAGAGTGCAGCTGCCTGGGCAACTAGTAACTTGTTTCAAAAAGAAAAACAAAACTATAAAATACTCCAAAAATCCAAATCAAATAAAAAGAGCTAGAAATGCAGCTCTGTGCAAAGGCCTAGGTTCTATCCTTAGTATTACAAAAAAAAAAAAAAAAAAAAGGAAGAAAGAAACACCAACCAACCAAAGAAAACCAACCAGAGCATTGTAATGATCCTCTGTGAAGTCTGTTATGAAAACATAAAAAAAAAAAAAGAAAAAAAAAAACACCTGCTCACAGCAAGTCAGGTGAATGGTTTTCAGGTCTTGGTTTAGATCAGAAAGCCAACCACCCCAATGTGCCTGAGACTGACAGTTCTGGTGCTAACACTGGGGCAGTTTCTAGCAAATTAAGGTTGCTCTTGGCCATACTATTAATCAATGAGACAGTAAATCCTTAAATTAATTGTGTGCTTTATCCTGTCAAGTTCTAAGAAACACTCTTTCTTTTTGTTCCTGGGGTTTGAACTCACGGCCTTTGCATCTCCAGCACATATTTATTTATTATTTTATCATTAATTTTTTGAGTCAAGGCCTCACTAAGTTGCCAAGTTGCCCAGGCTGGGCTTCAACTTGTGATCTTTCTGCCTCAGCCTCCAACAGTGCTGGGATTATAAGTCTGTACCACTGGGCTTGGCTCAGACATCACGTTTGTTTCCTAAAAGTGGTATCTGTTTCCTCAGTAAAAGGGTACTCTGTGCCAGCCACTGGCAACCCATGCTCTTTCCCATACACTGTCTCTAGGAGTGTACTGTGTCTACAAAACTTAGCCCTTCCAGTACTTACCAGGGGACTTCTATTAAGTACTGGGAACAGTAACTTTAGCCACTTCCAACCCTCTATAGAATAAAGCATGTGCAAAGCAGACGTGAGCAGAGATGACTTCACGCAAGCGTGCCCCTGCACATGCGCCTGCACATGCATCAAACCCTGGGCCCCTCACTCCAGCCTATGGATTAGATTTGTCTCCTTCCTAGGAAACATAGGAGCATAAACCAGTCACACTCAACTACTGCTCCTCTCTTTATTTTTTTTTTTTTTTCAGGCAGGGTAACTTATTTTATGTGGCGCTGGGGAACTGAACCCAAGGCCTACTGCTTGCTAGGCAAGCATTTTCATCACTGAGCTGTTTCTCCAACCCCATCAACTACCGTTTCTCACAAGAGCCTTTTATCGGTATCAGGCTGTCTCCTGCCTTCAAGCCATCTTGCTCGCCTACCTTCTGATGGGCTCTCCGACCTTCCATGCAGGATCCTGACCCAACCTTGGGCTCTTTCGGCCCTGACTTCCTGTCTTGCAGACCTGCTCTGGACTCCTTTCTGGTCTCGTGCACTGTCTTACTTATGGTCCCTGCTACTTAATTCTCACTTCAACACATGAAATGCTCATGTGGGGGAGGGCTAAGAGACCACAGTTTCAGTGGTTGCTGGCTATTCACAGGAGAGACATTCATGAGCTACAAATTCTCACCAGGGTTATACTTCTTTGCTTTAACCATGCCCGTGTCAACTACATATTTTATTCCTGTAATGGTTATGGAGGTTTCAGCGATGTTGGTTGAAATGATCACTTTGCGATAACCCTAAAAAGAGGAAGAAAACCAAAAAGCCGTATGACACACATATGATGCATAAGTTACAACATATTCTCACCATTCATTTCCATAATACACTCATGACCAAAAAAAATGACCTTGTTAATGGTAGTGATTAATATTGATAATTGATCATTAAACTGGCCCATGTGGAAGCAATGACACTTTAGTCCTAAAGGTTAATTTAGGATGATGAGATGTAGCAGAATAAGCACAAGATTCAGAAGTACAAGCAAGCTGGAATCCTGGTCCTGCTAGTTTCTCACTGCATGCTCCTTGACAATTCCTATTTCTGGGACCTCAGTAACCCCATCAGTTCCTAGAAGGATAAGAGACAGTGTATGTAAGGGCTGGCGCCATGCTGGCACCGCAGAGGCATATGACAAATGGCACCATGGATAAATGTGGTTTCCACTAGCCCTAACACACTCACTCACCTTCAAGCCTCTTCCTCATCCCAATAACTATCCCCATGTTCTCCTCACAAGACAGGTCTACCTGGAGCTGTGCATTATATACCTGTGCCTTATCAACTAGATGAAGTGTTACTGAAGTGTCCTCTCTAACTCATCTTATCTGGAGCCTGTGATAGGCACCCCGGTGCAACTGGTGGATCCAACTAGGAGTCCAGGGATGGTGGTGGGCAGAAAAGGCAGTGCATTCACCTTTGGGGTCCCCTGGAAAACGCGAAGCTGCTGTGCGTAGGGCAGAGAGGCATAGAGAGGAAGGACCAGCATGGAGGGGCAGCCATCTGGGAGGTGCTTTGCAATGTCACGGCAGGTCCTGCACATTGCTTCTATCTCCTCCTGACCAGTGAGGAACACCAGGATGTCCTGGGAAGAAGGGGCTTCCTATAACAAGGGAACGATAGAAAGAAAAAAAAAAGTCACTGATGACTTTTAGTAATTATAAAGATACAAAGAAGCCTTAATGTAGGATTAGAGGAATAGCACGGAGGTCAGAGCACTTGCTTAGCAAGCACAAGGTCCTGAGTTCAATTTCCCAGCACCACATAATAGCTGAGCATGATAATAAACACTTGTAATTCCAGTACTAGGGAGGCTAAGGCAGGGCTGGCACGGTATTTGAGGTCAGCGGGAGCTACATGGTGAATTTAGGACCAATCTGGACTACAGAGTGAGACCCTGTCCCACAGAGCCAAAAAATAAAAAATAAAAATAAAAATAAAAAGCCTCAGTGTATCCAGGTGGCACACACCTGTAATCCAAGCTACTCGGGAGACTGAGGCAGGAGAACCACGACTGGGTAGGTTGGTGATATCCTGTCTCAAAATAAGAAGGGCCAGAAATGTAGTTCAGTGGTAGAGAAATTGTCTATCAAGTACAAGACTGCATTAAATCCTCAGTATTGAAAACAAACAGAAAATAAAGTGGCTTCAATATTGATGTCTCCTTTGAGAAAACCCTACCAGCAATGCCTAGAACTGTAACACGGAAGAGTTAGCCAGCGGCATTTAAAAACCAAGTAAGGAAGTTTTGAAGCAAAACTACCAGATTGGTTTTATAGAAATAATACCATTAAAAGGTCAATCAGACAGGAAAATAAAATCTGCATAAAGCTATCTTCCCTTCATGAGCATCTTGAAAGATGATGACAAAATAGAAAATCTGGAGAAATACTAAGCCATTGTAGCACCACCAACAGTTAAGGTGGAAAAAAGTGGAAAAGGAACTTTTATTAAATGATGCCACCAAACACACTTTCCTACACTCAAAAAGTATACTACGCTTGGACAGCTGCTTGAGATCCGGCAGTTAACTGGGTTTTTCATTTTCAAAGGAAGGAATCACATACACATTGACAGGGGGTTTTTTTGTTGTTGTTTTGTGTTGTTTTGTTTTAAAACAGGGTCTTATTATGTAGCCCAGACTGGTCCTGAACTCAGGATGGAGCCCAAGCTGTCTCTGGACCCAAGGCAATCCTCCTGTCTCAGCCTCCTGAGTGCTAGGATTACAGGTATGCACCACCATGCCCAGCTTACGTGGTGCTGGAGAATCGAACTCGGATAGTTAGCACTTGACGTAGTGCCTGCTAGGGAAGCATTAACCCCTGAGCCATTCCTTTAGCCCTGGGATTTTCTGTTTGTTTTTGACCTTGGGTTCAATTCCAAGGCTTCTGCACTAAGCTATACCCCAGCTCTATTTATTTACTTGTTTAATTTTGAAATGGAGACTGGCTAAGCGCCCAGGCAGGGTTCAAAATCACAATCCTCCTACTTCAGTCTCCCAGAGGATGAAAGGTGTTCTCCACCAACCTGATCTTTGATGCACGCTGTGAATAACCTGTTAACTGCCTGATGACAAAATTACTGATTTTTAATAATCATGTGTGCACATACACACCTGGCCCTCAAAATCTTGGGTTCTATACCTGCAGATTCAACCACTTACAGATTAAAAATATTTTTTAAAGAACAGTGTCTGAATCAATCCTAGTGGCACAGGCCTATAACCCTATCACTCTGGGAGGGTAAGGCAGGAGGGTCGTAAGTTCAAGCCCAGTATGGGTAATTTAGTAAAAGCCTATCTCAAAAATAAAAGTATACTGGAGGAAAGGCTCAGTGGTTAAATGCTTGCCTAGAAAGCGCTAAGTACCCAAGTTTGATTCCCTAGCACAGCATAAGTCAGGTGTGGTGGCACATACTTATAATCCCAGCACTTGGGAGGCTGAGATAGGAGGACTGTTGGGTCCCAGGCCAGTCTGGGCTCCATAGTGAGTTCAGGACCAGCCTGGGCTATACAGTAAGACCCCGTCTCAAAAAAAACCCCAATCAACCAAACAAACAACTAAAAGAAAAAAAATAGGCAGGGAATGTAACTCAGTACAAAGGTCCAGGGTTGGAATCCAAAAAACCAAAAAAGAAAAAACAAAAGAAACTAGGCCCAGTGGCACAGGCATTTATGTTTTTTTTTTTTTTTTTTTGGGGGGGGGGGCGGGTTGAGACAGAGTCTCACTCTATAGCCCAGGCTGGTCCTGAACTCACTTATGGAGCCCAGTCTGGCCTTGAACTCACAGCAATTCTCCTGTCTCAGCCTCCCCAGTGTTGAGATTATAGATGTGCGCAATCACACTGGCTTACATGATGCTAGGAAATCAAACTCAGGTACTTAGCACTTGCCAAAGTGCTTTTGTTAGGCAAGCGCTTTAACTGCTGAGCCATTCCTCCAGGCCCTGGCACAGGCATTTAATTCTAGCAGTCTTCGGAGGCTGAGGCAGGAGTACTGAAAGTTCAAGCCCAGCCTGGTCAACACAGCAACTTATCAAGACCCTCCTTCAAAAATTAAAAATTAAAAGCAAACTCATTCTGAGTTCCCTTCTGGTTAGCAGAAGCTTTTACCCCGTTGTCCTTGGTTCTAAAATAAAGTACCCCGGGGCAGGAGGAATGGCTCAGTGGTTAAAACAAGCCTAGCTAAGTCAAGCCTAAGTACCTGATTGATTCCCCAGCACCACATAAGCCGGGTATGGTGGCACATGCCTATAATCCCAGCACTTGGGAGGCTGAGGCAGTAGGACTGTTGTGAGTTTAAGGCCAGCCTGAGCTATATAGTGAGTTCAGGACCACCGTGAACTACAGAATCAGACCCTGTCTCAAAAGAAAGGTTTGGACTTCTCTGAAGGATCCTAAAAGACTCAGGACTTAGGGGAGCAATGCAGAGGTGAACTGTAGGAGAATGAAAACCCAGGGAGAAGTTCAAAGTCCGAGTATAGCCTGATTAAACCCCCACGTTCATTCCTCTACCGAGTGCAGCCAGGCTAGGAAGACACAGAGGCCATAATGAGCTTCACTGCAGGAGGATGGTGAGGGAAATTGAGGATATCAGCCACACAGAAAGAAGCCTAGGGGAGTCACCTGTTCCAAATGGATAGCAACTTAAAGGACCCAGGAAAAGACAGACTGCATTTGAACACAGAATACTCATTTGTGATTGCTGTAAGAGGGATTTGGAATATTCTGGGGAAAATGAGCCATAGCTACACGGCAAACTTACACAATTGTGTTGTCTAAGAAATCAGGAATGGCACAGGTGCTGCTGGTAGTGTAGTCATAATACTGTATATAGTATAGTCAAAATGTTACATATAGCAAAATAGTCATAATATTGTATGGGCTCATGCTGGTTTTATCTTATTTTTTTTGAGACAGGGTCTTGCTCTGTAACACAGGCTGGTCCTGAACACACTATGGAGCCCAGGCTGGCCTTGGACTCAGGGCAATCCTCCTGCCTCAGTCTCCCAAGTGCTGGGATTATAGGGATGGGCCACCATGCCCTGTGTGGTGCTGTGAAATCAAACTCAGGTACTTAGTGCTTGACTTAATGCTTGCTAGGCAATCACTTTAACTGCTGAGCTATTCTTCCAGCCCTCTCATTCTGGTTTTAGGAACCACTGTGACCTAACTACGTTGAGGGATAGAGCAGAGAGGCAGGTGTGAGTAAGGACTATGTCTAAAACCTGGCCCAGCACTAAAAAGAAAGTACCACAAAATGACTAGTACATCAAGAAATAGCATCATTAAGTATGGTATCTTACAAATAAAAAATATCATCCAGAGGAACCAGCAAAGGAACTGAAAATGTCTACCATACAGAGCAAGAGCATGAGGTAGTGAGTGAATGCAAATGCTGTTTTTTAAAACTCATGAACCATTTAATATTAACTACCTGATTTTTATAACTTTATACATATAATAGTTTAAAACAAAAATCTCTAATTTTCAGAAAATAGAAAAAACAGGAAGATTAAAAACAGCCAGTTTTATACAAACAAAACAGTAATTTAATCATTCATACTTAAAAAGTAAATAATAAAATGGAAAGATTTAAAATAATTCTCTAATTTACAGCTTAAAAACAAAATAAAGTCAGACCTGGTGGTGCAGGCCTCTAATCCCAGCACTCGGGGAGGTTCAGGCAGACGGGCAGCAAGCTGAAGCTCAGCCTGAGCAGCACAGTGACTTAGTGAGAGCCTGTCCCAAAATCAAAAATAAGAAACATGCTGGCAGTGTAGCTCAGGGCAAAAGCCCTGGGCTTAATCCCCAGGAGCACAAAAGAAATAAATTGCCTGGAGGAGCTCTGAATTTTCAAACTGCCTTGGCCCCTTGAGCACCAGGACTACAGCTGTGTACTACTGCGCCTGGCTTCTTACTCCTCTTGATGGTATAGCTTGCAGAGCTTTTATTCACTGGCTAATCTTTTTACGATTAAAGGCCCTTATTACCAACTACAAGATAAACCAGAACTTGTCATGGCTTGGCATCCTCTTCCTTACCTGGTGGATCTGGAAGACTGACACAAGAGCTGCGTGCAGATAATCATGCTGAGGCTCTTTGGTATAAAAAATCTGGATGGGATGCTGCCGACCCTCCAGGTAGAGGACAGGTGCTCCATTGAAATACTGAGAAAACAGGTCCACGTCCATTGTAGCTGACATCACGATCACCTACACAGGAGAATGAGGAGGATGGTGAACGAGCACTGCACAGACTTTCTGCGTCCCTCTCAAGCCCAAAAAGCGGTTGGCGGAACTGCGATACTCTTGTCACAGTTAACTTCCTTGCATGGATCTAAACCAGGATGAACACAGGAAAATGCCCTAGGAGAGAAAAACAAGCCTACTTCCTTCAGTATGCTGAACATACTTTGAGTGGCAATTTCCCCAGGTCCTTCCGCCTCTTCTGAGCAGCTTTCACCACTCCAAAAAGCACATCTGTGTGGATAGTCCGTTCATGGGCTTCATCCAAAATGACACAGCTGTACTTCCGAAGCAGGGAGTCCGAAATCGCTTCACGCAGAAGCATGCCATCCGTTAGGAACTTGATCCGCGTGTCTTCCGAGGTGACATCCTCAAAGCGCACTGTGTAGCCAACCTGTGTGAAGAAGTGACTCCTTCGTGCTGAGCAGCCCCTGGTGTCTAGCACCGTGCTAGATAATTGCACTCTGAGCAAAAGACCAACACCACCCTGCCCTGCTCTGTCAAGGAAAAGGAGTCTAACTGGAGAAGGAGTCCGGACACAACTTTAGCTGCTATTATGTTGAGCATGGAAAACAGTTTAAAACTAATCTCCTATCTCAAGCTACTTAATAGGCCCATAGGAAGCTTGAAAAGATGTTCAGGATGTTTTCTTTAGCACACACACAAATATGTACCATTCTGTGGCTCATCTAAATATTTATACATGCATTAAAACAGTGGGCCCCAATTTTTTTTTTTTTTTGTCAGAGACCAGTGTTGAAAATCACAGGCTAGCAAGTTAAGAATTTGTTACACAGTAGGTTGTGGAGGACAGGTTTGAAATGGCGATCAGCAGTAGAAGGGGAGCGCAGCGAGTCTCCCCTCCTGTCGGATCAGAAGTGGCATTAGCGCCTAAGACGTGGGCAGTGGTAGGAGGGGCAGCTTCCCTGCAGCTCCCCTCCTGCTCACTACTTATCGGTCCCAGTGGCCTGGTCCTTATGAGGTCACTTATCCTGTGCTAAAAATCACGCTTATAATTTTTCTAGAAAGATATACAAATATGAGATTTAACAGACGTTACTGAAGACAAAAACATGTTCAAGGCAAACAACTAACTTATCCAACTTGACAATACCTTTAGAAAGCAAAGCAAAAGGACCTAAGCTTGTTCAAGCTCCTGACTTCTAGAATGCTAGGAAAGAACTCTGAGATGAGCCTGAACAAGAGATGTTTGCCATGTAAAAGTCTTGTTCAGAAAAAAAAAGGCTAAGAGTATGGTGGGAACACTATTTGGTAAAGACATATTGACAGTGAAGAAGAAAATAAAGTACCAGTTTCCCAAGTTCAGTTCTCTTCTCATCTGAGACTCTAGTTGCAAGAGAAATGGCAGCCACTCGACGGGGTTGGGTCACAGCAATGATGCCCGGGCGGCCAATACCCCCTTCATAAAGGTACTGAGGGATCTGAGTTGTCTTCCCAGAGCCAGTTTCCCCTAGGGGGCAAAAAAGTTCTCATTTAAATGTAAATTCACACAAAGCTTACCTCAAAGTTAGAAGAAAAAGATGAAAGAAAACACTGAGGTGGGAAGGCTTCAGGAGAACGGATACTGTGTACACTGCTGAGAAGTGTTCACTAATACTGTTTCCCAGAAAACCAAAATATATTTTAAAAATCTTTATACCATTTTACACACAAAAGAATTGAAAAAAAAATTTTTTTGAAACAGGGTCTTTTTTGCTATTTTTGCTCATGCTGGCCTTGAACTCATGATCTTCTTGCCTCAACCTCTCGCATGAACTCATTTGATTCTAAAGAAATAAAGATATTTTATTCAAGTCAGATGTGGTGATTCACATCTGTAATCCCACCTACTTAGGAGGCTGAGGCAGGAGGATCAAAAGTTTGAGACCAGCCTGGGAAACTTACTAAGCACCTGTCTTAAAATAAAAAGGCTGGGAGCATAGCTCACTGGTACAGCACTTGCCTAGCAGGCATGAGGCCCCTGGTTCAATCCCTAATGCTACAACATTGGTCAATCAATCAATCGATTAGTTGATAACCTTTCCTCTGGAGCTGCACAGGTGGCCTTTACCTGGGCCCCTTTGTGCTTTGCTCATCTCTTTTCTAACACTGATCATTGTATGCCATACAGAAATACTTAAATACTTCTGTTTTCTTCCAATACTGGAAGACACTAAAGGGCACAGAAGATCTTTGTCTCTTCCTGGACTTAAATACCCTGAATATAGTGAGCATCCAATAAATTATTTCCCACTCTCTGTGGTCATTCTAACACTGCCTAGCTGGAACAAAGAACTCATCCTTCTTGTCGTGGTCTACTACTTCTTCTCCCTAACCTCACCACACCCTAAGTAATATTCTTGCATTTTCTCTCAGTCATCAATCCTTCTGACTGCTCATCTTTTCTGATCCAGTCAAGAGTCACAGGTTAAGAACTTGATTATTTTGCAGTCTCCCTGCTGAATCGACCAGGCAATGTTTCTTCGCATTGTTCCTACTCCAATACCAGGGCAACTGAGCCTAGCTGAAGTAAAATAACCCAGCTGCGTACATGAAGGGCCAAAATACACCTGGGCTCCAAATCTACCACTGATCTGTTCCAGCTGTGCAACCTGACTTCTGACTCCATCTTCCCCAAAGGCTACTTAAGGTTCTGGAACTCCCGCTCCCAGCAGAGGAAAAAGTCCTCCAATGCGATCTCCCTCTACCCCTACCAGAATTTTTGCTGTCACACAGCTCTTGTCATCCCCTTTCTAAGCGCCCACAGTCACCGAGATGGCCTTCAGTCCTCCATCTGGCCCTGTCCCCACGTCCTCCAATTTTTCCTCCATTAGCTCCACTCCATCTTCATCCTGCTTCTCTGCTCGAGTTCCTTTATCCGACGAATACCTGCACATTCCTCTCAACCTCTCTCCTTTTTCTCAAAGCAGAAGCCTGCTCCTACAGTCCTCCTTCTCCACCTCCAACGCCAAATCAGCTCTTAACTCCACAGCGTTTGAAATAGCTTACAATAGGATCCACTTTCTGTGGTTCACATTGAAATCCAATAGGCATTTTTGGGTGGGTGGAGTCCACCGATTACTGGACCTCCCATTCCCTCTATTCATTTTCCTCTTATAACGCATCCTCTGGCTATCAGCACTCCTGAGTCGTCTGCTCCTTTGTGGCGGCTCATCTCCAACTATCAGGTGCTTCTCTTACTTAACCGTTGCAGATTAAAGCACCACGAAGTCAGTACCTGCCCTACAACTCTGCCCAGCTCGTTTCAGGCATCAGAAACTGTAATTTTCTATTCCACTAGTGCTTCTAGCCTACAATCATTCCACTAGGCTCTCCTATCTACAGAGAATGTCCTATTTCGGGACCACCTCCCCAACTGTCTGCTCACGTACCGGTTCAGGTACATTCCTTTAAACCCCAAAGCCCGCGGTACTCCTGTTCTGCTCTTTCGCGGAAAGTGAGTCTCCGCCTACCGTCGTCACTCCCGGTGGGCTGTCAGCGACCCCAGGGCATCGCTGTTCGACTCTCCTCCGAGGTCCCTTTCCAGACCTTGCACAGAAAAAGTGTTACGTGGTTGAAGACACGAAAGACAGCGGCACCTAAGAAAAACTGTTCTCGTGAAGCCAAGAACGGAGAGAAAGGAAGGGCCTGCCGGGTCAGCCACTTACCGATGAGGACAGCGCTGTCCAGGTTGCGGAGCTGGGCCAACAGCTGGCCCCGCGCCTGGAAGATGGGCAGGCTCCGGCGCTGCAACTCCAGGGCCTCACGGTAGGGACTGGCGGAGGGCTGGGCCAGGGGTGGCTGCTGCCTCCGGCCTCCTCCGGCGTCTTTGCCGCCGCCTCCCGCTGCCAGTAGCATCATTACTCGCCTCCTGGGAGGGCAGGACCAAGAGCCGCTTGGAGGCCCTAGACCCGGCCGGAATCTCTTGGCCGGAGGGAAGCCCGCCTCCTCCGGCATGTCGAGAGGGCGCTGTGGCGGGAGACGCGAGCGCCGCCTCTCCCCGCTCTTCTCCCCTGCGGACTGCAAGCGCGCACCGCCCCTTCCTCTCCACGCGCTGTTGCGCCAGGCGACCACCGATGACCTCACGCCATCCCCAGCGAATAGGAAAAGGACTGCAATTCCCAGCATGCAATGGGAGATTTACGTTTTCCACTTCCTGGGAACGGGAGAGCAAGGTGTCAGGTACAACCGCAAAAAAGGTCCGGAGCGACAGCAAAAGATAAGGTGTATGGTTCCAAGGGACCTTGGTCGTGGATAACCGAGTGCTTGTAGACTGTTTCGTCCTATTAATAAAAATGCCATTTCCACTAAAAACGCGTTTCTCTATCTCTTTCCACAAGATTCATCACTCTTCAAGCAAATTTCTTGCTGCGAAATCAATGAGAAACACAAACATGCGCAATACGAATCTTTTTCAGTACTGAGGATCCAACCCGAGGCCTCCACCCTGAGCTACATCATCCCCAGATCCTTTTTTTTTTTTTGAGACAGGGTCCAAGTCGCTGGAACTCCAGGGAGTACATATAATTAGTTCCTTCTTTCCCTACTAAATTAAGAACTCTTAGATGATTTACTAATTCACACCAGAAAGACGGGCAAGCAGTTATTTACATACGGGACCTATGACCTCCAGAAAATAAAACTGTAAGCATCCATTTATGTGAACCATGTATCGTAAATACGTACTAATAAAAAATCGAGGTGGGGGGGAGTGTAGAAAAGAAACAATCCAAAAAAACTAGCTGAATCTAGTGGCACCAGCTTGTAATTTCATCACTTCGAGGTAGGAGGATTACAAAATTTCAGCCCACCCTGTGCAGTTTAGCAAACTAACGAGATCTTGTCTCAAAATCAAAAAGTAAATATGGGCTGGGGGATGCAGCTTGGTGCGGAGGCCTTGGCCTCAATCCTCAGTACCCCCACACACACCCAAAAGGCAAAAGTGCAATTTTTTTATGTCATTAGATATTGGTTCAATTTCTAAGTGATTTAGGCAAAACATGGTATCTCTGTAAGTAACTCATCAGAAATCTCTGGCCTAGAAATCTACCTATCCCATAACCTCAAAGAGGATAAAGAGGTGAAAAATTAAATCTTATAGAAGCATTGAACCATATTGCCCACATTTCTCACCTAAGTTTAAAGTCTGCTGGCCTCCAAGAGTCTCTTGTGGTTCAGTCGCTTTCACATAAGGAGGCTGACAACTGGTAACTAGGTGACGTGTCAAATGTAGTTTTTTTTGTTGGTTTTTTTTTTTTTTCAGTACTTGTGATTGAACCCATGGCTTTTGCACTGAGTTTCATCCCCTAGTCCTTTTCATTTTGAAGTAGGTTGTTC
Source organism: Ctenodactylus gundi (assembly GCA_004027205.1). NCBI lineage: Eukaryota > Metazoa > Chordata > Mammalia > Rodentia > Ctenodactylidae > Ctenodactylus > Ctenodactylus gundi. Next base: position 453,533 of record PVKB01001151.1, read on the forward strand.
CTAAATTGCTAAATAGCCTAGACAGGGCTCAACTTTGTGATCCTGCCTCAGCTTAAATTAATACTTTGTTCTTAATTTAGCCAAGATGATCTGTGGAAATAAGAATATGGTCTGAATGTTACCACACCTGCTGGTGGTCCCCTTGGCTTCTCCAGCCAATAAGCCACTGCCCTTTATCATGTTGTTTTGTTCCATCCCTCTTCCAGACAGCCATAATTCTCAGCAGCTAGGATTGCATACATACCCATTAATCTCTGTAATAATTAAAAATACCACATAATAATTTGATGATCAATAAACAAAATTTTATTCAGCACCCATGTGCCAAGCACTGTGCTAGGCACTGTGGTGTATACAAAAATTAAGACACGGTCCCTGCTCTTAAGGAGCTTACATTCTCATTACGGAGACAAGACTAATATACATGTACCAGCTAGGAACAGTACAAGACAATATATAATTGGGTGTAAAAGTGTATCATACACATTGGAGCTTCAAGAGGATTCAAAGAACACAATGGAAATACTCCTTAGAACCAAGATTTCTCAGAGTCAGGTAGGCCTTGAAAGACTGAAGAGACTTAAAACCAAGGTCCCTGTTAGGTACCAGTGGCAGTAAGGTCCAGAGGAAGACAAGAAATATGCATTTGGTAGGGACTTACTAAATCACCACGAATTTCTTAGCAAAGAAATGACTTGACCACACAAAGTTCAAAAGCTTTAATGCAAACTCATAAAATAGGTAAGTGGTTTAGGGGTACCCTGTAGAACTCTGAAAATAATGGCAGGATCTTGGCTAACAATATAGAACTCAGAAAATACAGCCACATACAACAAAATGATGGCAGGGGAGACAATTCTAGGAAGCCTGTTACCCAATTTGGCAGTAGGCCCATTATTTCCTAATTCCCAGACGCTGTAGGAGACAGTAGTGTAAATTTCATTACTAAGATCCATGAAGTGATCTGCTGCAAGACACAACACAAAAAATACGAAAAGTATTAGGACATAGGAGAGTAACACAAAAAAGAACTCTTAGGAGAAAATAGAAATTCATAGTGAAAAAAACACACCAAAAATATATAAAAAGTATCTCCTAAGGAGATGCAATTTGTATGTCCATTTAGTTTTAAATGAACATGTGCTGTATTTCTGTAACAACCAAATAACCCTATGCCTTAGTCTAAGGTGTGCTTTACCATGTTTCTAAGCAGAATCTAAGATTCTTTCAAATAACATGTGTCACGTTAGTTGGGTACAAAATTCCATTATCAAATCGCACTTCTCAATTGGCTTGCAAAAAGTGTGTTCTGGAAGAATCAAGTTCAAGAAGTAAGTTGGGAAAAGCCTAGGAACTTTTTCTTATGCCCAGATAAGTATAGACATTCTGTAAAACAATGGAGGGCCAGGAACAGTGGTGGCAGGATGGGCTAGATTAAGAGGCTGAAATCACCACCAGGACACAGTGGAGTAGTCCAGCACGGTATCCTGCCAGTAAGAATATATAACCTATAAAATTAGAGAAACCAGGACTTTACAATTGACTACCCTTATGCTATACATTAAAAATGTATTTTCTATTTTACTCAGTCATTAATGTGTACAGATAGTCCCTAAATGAACAGTGAGATTTTGGGATTAAATTTTTGGCATAAAAATTCCATTGCACGGCTAACTCAAAATCAGCAGAGAAAACAACTAGAGAACAGTATTTCTACCCCTAAAACAGATAATTATTTAAAAAATTAAAAATGTTGGTACATGTCTGTGATCCTGGCACTCTGGGAGACTGACGCAAAAAGATGACAAGTTCAAGCCCAGAGAAACCCTGTCTTAAAATTTAAAAATAAAAAAATAAACCTAAAAAGGCTAGGGATATATCTTAGTGCAAAGGCCCCACGTTCAATCCCTAGTACGACACTACACACACACACACACACACACACACACACACGCACACATTTACACACATACCCAACAACAACAAAAATAACAAAACTACTAAGTCATTGATAAAGCTTTCTTGAACAAAGACAATGGTCATTGAATTTAAGAATCCCATAAGGATTATACAATCTAAGATTAACATTTAAACTTTTAAAACTCTTTAAACTGCTTAGGAAAAAAAAGAAAGCAGTTCCATTGACCCAGGTGTCATAAAATTGAACAATCGTATTCAAAGTTACTTACTAGTACACATGTAAAATATACTAAATTCCATTACTTATGTATATTCCATCTAGAAAGGCATCAAAATACTTTTCATTTAAAAAGCATTCTGAAAATTGCCACTTGAGCTGTTTATTATGCGTAACCTAAGCCTGTATCAATCTTTCTGAGGAAAATCTCACCCTGGAAAACTATACTTGACCAAGAAAGAAGGGCTACGTGTAATCCCATATGGGAAAAGGGCCTTGTGCCTAGATGTTTATGAAAAACATCTAAGACTTTTACTGCGAGAGTCCTTACTCTTCTGGATTCTGGGTAAGCACACAGACCTCCTGAGACCTCGGGAAGACTTAAGATATATTTTTGCACCAGTGTATATTGAACCACAAACATTAAGTGCCAACTTCTGTGGCCCTTATTTCTGACTGGGAAGGTAAACCAGATATTTGGCTCTGAAAAGGTTTTCAGTTTTTTATGAAGCAAATGATAATTGTTAGCTATCCAAAGATACAAGAGGAATGTATGCCTAACAACCATTACCCACAGCTCTTTCCATAGTTTTCCAAACTGTAGCAATTATCAATCTCTTTCCCTGGATATTTCCTAATGTAAAAATGCAGGCAGAGCAAATAAAAAGCCATATTAACTTTTTACTTACTGCTAAATTTTGTACATCTGAATTCCTCCTCCTAGTGACTGCCCTCTTCTTTTTTTCCCCTTATAGTCTGGCAACTCAAATTTTCTCAATTTCCAGATGAAGAACAAACTTTCTGAAGGACAGAGACACATCTTCCTACTGAAGCCAGCACACTGAATTGGCAAGATGTACACAGCCACAGCACAATAGCCACATATTTCCAATCTTGAAATTAAATCCAGTTAAAAGCTGTGTAGACACAGGAACAGGCATGTGAGCTGCTCTGAGCCCAGACCCATACAAAATCTAGAATACATTATCATAATTTAAAGGATCACACACAAAAGCTTTAATACAGCAAGAGAAAGATGGAATTCAGTTTTATTTTGTCTTCTCTGAAACTTCCATTACACCACGGGCTCACCTATCAAAGACGAAGAGGAAGAAAGAGGCCTGCCTTATGCCACAAAGTACTCATGTACTTGTTAGAGGTGGCAGGATAGCCGTTTCTCCAGTTTTTTTGGCTCCAAGAGACTACACTTTCAGTACCAGTGTAATGAGGAACCACTGGCAAAATGCTGGAAATGTCTTCCGGATTAGTCAGTGTACCATTTTATAAAGTGCTTCTGGAGTTAAAATCTGTCAAGCCGTCAAAAGTGTCCACACTTTCACAACAAAGGATAAAAGAATCCCAATGGGTAGTTCACTGAGTCCTTCCCAGCTGGGTCTCCTCATTGGCACAGCTGCTTTAACCTCCAAGGCGCTGGCCCTCACCCCAGGCAAAGCCTCCTGGCCGCTCTTCAGGTAGTGGATTGTAATTTGGATCCTCGTCTGGCGTATCAAAAATAGTCCTCCTAAAAGACAGGTAAGAGGTATAATTTAGTTTCAGAGTCACCTTAGGTTCAAAGTATTATAAGGTCGGTTCACTCTCCCAGGGTTGCAACCGATAGGCAAGCATTGTTCCTGCATGCTAATTAAGCAGATATATCTTAAAGGAGTTCATAATTTTGTAATTTTTACATTAACTTTTATCTCTTTTACTAATTTTTATAACAAAAGCAAGATGTTAACTTAAAAAAGGGAAAATGGGCAAAACATTCTAAATCCTCAGATGACTACTGCTGATTTTTAGTTCTCCTAGACTTAAGTAATCATAAATTACAAAAGTTCGATCATACTCCTTCTGTTTTGTAACCTGACTTACGTTTAATTTATTATGAATGTCTCTTCCTTCATCCAAGTATCCATGGGCAGATGAATGAAGCTTAGAATGGAGGTACATGCCTGTAATCCCAGCACTCTGGGAGACAGAGACAGGAGGATTCCAAGTCTGAACCCAACCTAGGCAACTTGGCAAGACACTATCTTAAAAAAAAAAACAAGAAGGGTGGAAGGGAGGAATGCTGAAGGGATGAAGGATTCACTTTAGTGTGAAGGTCCAGGTTCAGTCTCCAGAAAGAAAGAACCTTTCTCTTGGCACATGGTCTAAGATGGATGACTTGAACTCAGACGGAATTATGCTAAAGAGATAAGGCAGTCACAAATACGGTATGATTCCACAGAAGGATGGTTGCAAGAGAGTGGGGGGAATCGGGAAATAAGGAGCTATGTGATGGGCACAAAGTTTTAGTTTTGTAAGATGAAAAGAATTCTATGAAAGGTGGTGATGGTAACATAACATTAGAAACGTACTTAATACCACTGAATTGCACATTTAAAAATAATTCAGATGGCAAATTTAGGTATTATAATTTTCTTTCTTTTTTTTTTTTTTTGGAGACAGGGTCTTACCCCATAGTTTGGGCTGCTCCTGAACTCACTACATAGCCCAGGCAGGCCTCAAACTCATGGCAATCTTCCTGCCTCAACCTCCCAAGTGCTAAGATTACAGGCGATCACACGCATGCATCACCATGCCCAGCTTATGTAGTGCTGGTGAACCCAGGGCCTTGTGCCAGCTAGGCAAGCTATGGCTCCAAGACCCCAGCACTCATACTTCTAACTGTACTTGTCTGCAGGTGGTAAAATAAGAATGTATCTGATACTTTCACTCTATACTAGATTTAGAAAAAACATTACATTCCAAAATGAGCTTCAATTTCTACATACTAACAGCATAACATTGGGCTAGGGCTGTAGACCAGTGGTACAGCACCTGTCTAGCATTTGTTAGGCCTTAGTTTCAAACCCCAATAATGCAAAAATCATAAACAAAAACAAGCACATCAACAGAGAAATATGGGCAAAGGGCAAACAGACAACTAAGAAAGGAAACTCAATAGTTAATTAACATGAGGATAGTTGCCCTCACAATAACCAAAGGAAAGTATATTAAACACTGAGACCCCTTCTACTGCCCAAACATCAGGTGGGACAGAACAAAGGAGACGTTCACAAGGTCAGTGGAGACACAGCAGTTCAGAACAGAACAGGGATGAGGGAAGCAGGCTAATGTAAGGAGCGAAAGGGCCAACAGGGTTAGGCATGGGGTGGCCTGACAGGACGTCAGCCTGAGTACATCGAGGAGGGCATCACTTGAAGAATACAAACAACGAAAGACACTATACTGAATGAAAGAAGACTTACACAGAGTACGTACATACTTCAAGATTCTATTTATCAAGTATAGAACTCACAAGACTAATCTACATATGTACACTGTACGTGTATATGACATATTCCATATATACGTATGGTATATATACACATAATTCCAAATGTTCAGTTTATTGAGAGAACCTAGGCACACCAACTGTTGAACGGCAATAAACACAACTCACATGCAGATCTTGGCTTCCAAATAATCTTCTCCACTAAAAAGCAACCCAGAAGCTGGGTATGGTGACATACACCTATAACTCCAGCACTTGGAAGGCTGAGGCAGGAGGACTACCATGAGTTCAGGACCTGCCTTCACTACAGAGTGAGACCTTGTCTCAGGGAGAAAAAAAAAAAGGCAACTATGGCTCCCTGAAGACACAGCCTGGGATATCCTGTTAAGCAGAGAGTAATAAATGACCTAAGATAATGATGATGACGGGAACATACTGAAAGGACTTAAAAGACATTTCGAAGGGGTTTCCACTGGCCAAATATGAGTCAATGTGAGCATCAAAATAATAGTAATAACGGGTTACTACTCATGAACATAAAGCCATGAAAAAATGTGTTCATGAATAAATGAATTAAAATTCCATAAGGAAAGCAACATTTACATAGCTCCACAGAACTTTCCCATAAACTCAGCCACAAAATTAAAAACACTTAATTTCGCAATGAGAAGCAAGGCAGAAACCTTAACCGAAGTGAGTATTATCACTTTCACAAATATGACAAATTGAAATCCTGGGCCTGGCAGAGCCATTTTTCTGACTTTCTTGGCAAAGGTACAAACCTTGAAATCTAAATATGAGAGAACATCAGACAAATCGAAATTGCGAGGCATTGGGAAAAATGAGTTCATAATCTTCAAAAAACAAAAACAAAAACAAAAAAACCTATGTCATCAAAGTCAAAGAAAAACCATGAAGCTGTTCCAAATGGAAGGAAACTAGAGTGGAATGGTGACTAAATAAAACACTTTAATCTAAACTGGATTCTCTACTATTTCTAGTAAAATTGCATATTTATGTCATATAATGCTCTTTAGAATACTATTAGGATATCTGCCCAAACTGGAATTGGGTCTGAGGATTAATGCTTATTTTCTTATTTCGATTATGTGGAAGAACATCCTTGTTTACAGAAAATAAAATTTAAAAGAGGTGCTAAGGCATTACAAGGACAATTTACTTAAAATCAGCTAGGGGGGAAAATGTCCCTTGTATTTTTCTGTAAGTCTGAAATTATTTCAAAGAAAAAATTTAAATCATAAAAAATAATGGGTATATAAAGGGATTTATCTACAGGGACATTAACCATTTCACTTTTCAAAGGAAAAAATAAATCCATTATCATGTAGCAGTTACATGTAGTTAAAATTTTGCAGGATATTTATAGTGGAAAAGAGACCATAAAAATATTGTTAAAAAGGTTAAGAAACATCAATTAAAAAGTATACTGATGACAAAAGACTATAATAAAAAGCTAACAATGGTAGCCACTCTTATATACTATAGCTAAATGGCAGGTTTATGCATGATTTTACTCTCTCTCTTTTTTCACCAGACTGAGAATGAACACAGCGACTTCACTTGGAGTTACATCCCCTGCCCACTTTTGTTTACTTGAGAGAAGGTCCGGCTAAGTCGGTAAACTGCCCAAAGTGCAACTTTCACCTTGCAATTCTCCTGCCTCCATTCCCAAAGGGCTAGGATTACAGCCTGCACCATCAGGTTCAAAAGACAGTACTTTTCCTTTTGCTTAGCTATTCTACAACAAGCACTGTATACCAACAAAAAAAAAATTCCCTTAATTTAGCCCTCTAAAAACGATTTCCCAAAGACTAAAATTACATTCTAGAGTAGAAATAGTCTTAGAATTCAAAGCTCTAGCCTGAAAAACTGAAGCACAAAAAGAAGGAAACTGACTCAAATCATATGGCCAGTTGGTAAACAGTTTCACCTGGCTCCTGGTCCACAGCCATGTCCACTCTACTTCACTGCCTAACACTCCCATCTGCTTTGCAGGTCAAAAGTTCCACCTTTCGAATTTTTCCTCTCATCCATGTTGCCCATTTTGCCACCCTACCTCTCTGGGCATGATCTTTCAAAACACCACAAGCTCCCCTGGCACAGAAGTTCTAGTGTGATCCTGGATGCTAACTACCAACTCACCCAAGTCGTCCTGTGTCTGTTAATCTCTCTTACAACACTTGTGGCACTGCCTGCTCCTATCCAATCCAAGCATACCTCAACTACAGCCAACTGCTCAACCTGCAAATAATGACTAAATTATGTATACCAGGAGTTATAGAAGTCTCAAGGAAATCCAGATCATGGATCTGTCCTGTTTTAGACACAATAAATGAGGTTAAATACTCACAAAATAGATGGTGTTTTCAGAATTCTTATCCCACCAGGTTGATTGGGAAACACATCTTCCAAGAAGAAATATATGTGCCCAACTGCAATACCTAGAGTCAACCAGAAATAACAGCTCAGGGAGAGGACTGCAGGTGAACATAAAATTGCACATACTTAGGATAACTATTTGTGTAACTCTTCAAAATTAATGAACATGGGCTTTGAGATGTAACTATCAAATAATCCTACAATAGCTATATGTGATGGCCAGACAAGATCGACATGAACAGTAGCAACAGAGTAAGTTTTTAGGGTAAAACAACAGAAAAAGTAGCTCTTACCCAAAAGGTCCACAATGATTGAGTTCCCCAACAATAAGGAAAATCCCATGAGCACCCAGGGCAGAAAGGGGGCCTGGAAGTTGAGAAGGCCAAAGAAGTTCATGCGGACATATGGGTTTCTTCGGCTCCACACATACACTAGCATTATGGTAAAAGCCTGACCCAAAAAAACTAAGCTCACAAACAAACCAAAAAGCTAGTAGATGGCATTAAGGAAAATATCAACATTAAAAATGTAATATGAAAGATTGAGCAAGAGCAGTAATTGCTTTCTAATGGAAATTTGCATTAGCAAGGTTGAGTAGCTGTATCTGCAGAATCGAAGGAAAAAGAATTCAGAAATAATTACAGTATCTAGAGCAGCCAGGCAAAAAGTGGTCTAGGTGGAATTGTCTGGATTAGAGCTACCTGAAATGAATATTCTACTTTTGCAAAGCTCTTGCCTCTGGTCCTTGGTCGATGACTATAGCAAGAGCTCACTCACTGTTAACATCTGTACAGATTAATGTGCCAGCTGGAAAAAACCACCATGTTGGTCAGTACTATATCAAGTCTGCTATACAGAACAAAATTCTTTTTTAAAAATAATGTAACATTTTTGATAGTGACTAAGGACATGTGTCACCAACTTAGTTTTGAAGTGATACCCACCAACAAAAATGTAACTGAGTTGCTTCACAGCAACCCACTTAAAAGTTCCTCTGACTACCTCACAGTCGTAGAAAGACACGCTGTCCAACTGTGAGGCTTGGAAAGCTGTCACAAAGTGTGCTGTCAAACAAAAAGTCATTCCCTGAAGCTAAAATCTGCAAGTCTACTTTTATCTATTTGTTCAGAATATCTAATGAATCGTGGGAGACAGAGAAAGGCTTTGGAAGAGACATGCTGTTCTTTAACATTTTTCTGTATGTGTTCTGTTTGTTGAAGGATACAGTCATTAAGAATCCACCAAAGAGGAACATAAATACAAAGTCTGCTGTCCGACCTCGAAAAGAGCCTTCTTCTAGCATCCGACAGTAACGGTATCTTAAGTTTCAAGTTAAGAAAATGTTAACGACACAAACATGAAGAAAGTAAAATTTAATGTATCACTTAAGTACACCTGGACTCCACATTATCAATCAAATCTCCATTCCTAAGATTGAGTGGTAATATGATTATTTTTATCAGGCATTTTTAGGCAAAATCAAGACTAGCACCATATTTTACACACTATCCCTGAGTGCAGAACTAGCCCAAATGTTGCATAAACATGCTTCCAATCACCTCTAAGCCTTTTCACATCCGCAGTACTGATTTCCTTATGCTTGGCCGTTCTTTCACAAACTAATTTGGAAGAAATTCCCATAAAGTCATATGTGATAAGCTACATTTCCATACCAAGCAACTGAAGCGTTACACTCTGCCAATAAAGATGAAATTAACTTACGAGAATGATACACTATGTAGGATAGGACTCCAACCTAGGAGTATCATCGTCCCTACAATGCTGTCACAACAGGTAAGCTGAGCTATAATTCGTTTTCTTTTGGGGTGGGGGGATACCAGAGATTGAACACAGGGCCATTGCTCTGACCTACATCCTGAGCCCCTTTATTAGTATTTGAGACAATCTTGCTAGGTTGCCCAGACCGGGCTCAAATTTGTAATTTTCCTGTCTCAGCCTCCCAGAGTGCTGGGATAACAGGCCTACACCACCAGGTCTGGCTTATAACTCTCCTCTTAATCCAGAGAGTGAAAGTAGAAGAACTTCCTGCTCAGTGGTCAAAATTATCACTTTACCAAACCACAGCTCTCTTGTCTTTTAACAAGCCTAACAGACATTATAGCACTCTTTTTTTAAGCCAGTAGAAGCAGCAATCAGGACCCACGATCTCATTCCCAATTCCTCATGAACTCATTTCCAAGCCTGAACAAAACTCTTGTCAATTAAATTACCATTGTATTTGGGTTGTACTTTACCACTCTGCATCCATTGATTATTCTCTAAATATTCTTCATTAAATCATATCTCCTCTCCTCGATCAAATGTGTAAGTTACTTAAGAGCAGTAATGACATTCTTTTAAGGTCTGAAGCTACCAATGTAAACAGTGAGCTACAAACACCTTCAAAACATTACAATCAGTCAACTACTCTACCACTGACTCAGAAATCCTATCACAACAGACATAACAGAATTAATAAAATTTTGATGCTGATTCCACTTAATAAAGGATACAGAAAAATCATGTTAAATAAAAAATTGAATCCAACAGGCCCAAAAAATAAGAAATTGGTGATTAACCTCCATATCTGCAGAGGGGGAAAAAAAAAAAGGCAAAGATTAAGTAAAAACCTTATCAGGAAGCATTTCTATATTAAAATAAAGACATTTTAATTTGCAAAACAGAAAACAGTACTTTGACATATGGAGAATCATTACTTAAACCCACAGATACCACACAAAATTTCAGGAATCTAGTATGTACAACTACCAAGAAATGTTTCTAGGGAGGAATAACTCAGTGGCTAAAGCCCTTGCCTAGTAAGCTCAAGGCTCTAAATTTATTCTCCAGTACCACATAAGCTGGGTGTGGTGGCACAAGCCTGTAATCCCACCACATGTAAGGCTGAGGCAGGGGAACTGCCATGAGTTCAAGGCCAGCTGTAGTGAATTCAAGACCAGACTGGACTACAGAGCAAGACCCTGCCTCAAAAAAAAAAAAAAAAGTTTCTATAACAGGCAGTTAGAAACATTCAGAAGAATAACTCTGAAGAAAACACTTAAGTCCTCATCTATACTGCCTACTCCCTTTAAGTAGGGGTCTGATAGAGTCCACTATCTTTTCTCTCTTTTCTTTCATTTATTTATGTTTGTTTGTTTGTTTATTGATACAAGGTCTCTCTCTGTAGCCCTGGCTGGTCCTGGACTCACTATGGACACCAGGCTGGCTTTGGCTCACAGCAATCCTCCTGTCTCAGCCTCCTGAGTGCTGGGATTACAGGCGTGTGCCACAACGTCAGGCTTATGTGGTGCTGAGGAATCAAACTCACGTACTTAGTGGTTGTTAGGCAAGGGCTTTAACTGCTGAGCCATTCCTCCAGCCCCTATCTCTTTTTTTGGGTCTTGCTCTGAAGACCAGGCTGGCCTCAAACTCACACCAATCTTTCTGGCTTAACTTCTGGAGTGCTGGCACTATTAGGTGTGTACCACCAAGCCTGGTTTACATGGTGGTAGGGCGTGGAGATTAAATCAGAGCCTTGGGCTTGTCAGCACTCTAACTGCTGTACTATTCCTCCAGCCCTAAGGGCATTCATGTTCACTATAAACCTTGCAACACTCCAACCTACTTAACCCATCCATACCTACGGCTACTTTTTTTTTGAGACAGGGTCTCAGTAGTCCAGGCTGGTTCTGAGTTCATTACGTAGCCCAGATTGGCTTGGACTCACAGCAATTCTCCTGTCTCAGCCTCAAGAATGCTAGGATTACAGGCATGTGCCACCAAGCCCAACTTATGTGGTGCTGATGAATTGATGTGAGGTACCCGGTGTTTCAACCACTGAGTTATTCCTCAGCCCCACCCTTAACATTTAAAGTATGTAACTCTTAAATCTAAATACAGATGCAATGTCACCAAGACTAACACTAGGTTAGACAGGCCAATGACACAGATCTGTTAATTCCAGCACTCTGGGAGACTGAGGCAAATTCAAGCCTCATCCGGGCAACTGAGCAATTTAGTGAGACCAGGCAAAGTCAAGCCAACAAGCCAGCAGGAAAACAGTGCCTGAATGGAGCTACAGCAAAGGCCAAATGAGTACTGAAGGCAGGCTGTGTGAAGAGACCAGAGGATGGCTTCATGTGCCGTTGAGTTCTTCAGAACTGAGAGTTACTAAAATCGAAACAGGGCCAGAGGAACAACTCAGCGGTTAAATGCCTGCCTAGAGTGCGCAAAACCCTGGGTTCGATTCCCCAGCACCAATAAGCTGGGCATGGTGGCATGTGCCTGTAATCCCAGCACTGGGGAGGCTGAGGCAGGAGGACTGCCATGAATCTAGGGCGAGCCTGGGCTCCAGGCTAAGGTCAGGACCAGCCTGGGCTACAGTGAGACCCTATCTCAAAAGAAGAAGAAGGAGGAGGAGGAGGAGGAGACAAAGAAACAATTCAAGAGTACATATTAACTGCATCCAGAATTTTAGAATCCTCAACTCAGTGAACAGACAAGCACATAAATGCACTGCACAGAAAAATGAGAACTGCTCTAATATACAGAAACAAGGTCACACAAAAGCTTCATTTTGAAAGGCAAGCTGGATTTCAGTGATTATAAAGTACAGGGAAGAGAGCAGCACGTATCAGGGCAGAATTACTGGTTTTAGGCTTGCTCCTCCACTTCAACTATAGTCTGTATGGTCATCCTGGGAAAGGATGCCTCTCTTAGTATATTAGCCAGCCTCCAATACAGAAGCTAACTGGTTGTCCTCTCAAACCACAACACTAATTCTACAGCGATACAGAAAAAGAACATATTAAAATCATGTAAGAAACTTTAAAACATAAAATACAGATTCTAAATTCTTACCCTTAGTGATTCTGACCTGGTATATAATGAAGAGCTTGAAAATTTCTCCCAAGTTCAAACCTAAGTGATTTTTATTTTGGAGACAAGGTCTCACTCTTATAGTCCAGGATGGCCTCAAACACATGACAATCCTCCTGTCTCAGCTTCCCTAGTGCTGGGATTACAGGCATGCTCTACCATGCCCAACTATTATGCGGTGCTGGGGAAATGAACTCAGGGCCTTGAGCTTGCTAGGCAAGAGCACTCTAACTGCAGTGCTATTCCTGTAGCCCATAAGGGATTCTATAGTGCATCTAGGGTCCATAATCACGCCTTTACATTCAACAAGACTTATCAAAGTTTGCCATTGGATTTTTTTGAGAGATTATGGCTGAATTTGCTATAAATAACTCAAAAAAGAAGAAACTGAAACATTAACCATAGTTGCAATGGATTACTTACTTGAAAGTGTTTAAAAATTAATTCAGGATTGAAGTACAACTGAAAAGGTGTGATCAATTCCAACTGCTGAAATAGAGAAATGAGCGTCTTGAAGCAAATTAATCAAGAAACAAAAAGTTGTCATTTACAAAAGATTAGTGGGTGTAGTAATTTCCACCTCTCCGTCACTTAGGATGAATTCCTTTAAGCCCTTCCTCATAGGCCAGAGGCTAGTAAAGAACTCTCTAGAACTGGTACAATTCTTTGCATCCTTAATACCAAATACAAAATAAAAATCTTCTACGGGTGACCTGAAGGCACGGAAGGCACGAAGGTGGTGTTATTTTACATATAAGGTAAACAAGAGCAGCTGCTACGAATCTGATCATCACATGAGCACAGCTGAAACTGCTGGGCAAAGCTACACAACTCACTCAAAACAATTCAGATTCGAGACCGTACCACCATTAGGGTTGAGTGCCACCAGCCAGCCCCTTATGTCCAGAAATCTATTTTGTCTTTCTCTTGCTAATACCCAGATTTCTACGGTCACAGCCTAAGCTTCTTCACTGAGCGCACTCTCACTACTTACCACCTTACAACCAGGCAATTGCTAGAGCTCTCGGACAACTATCTTGGGTGGGCGGCTCCCGCAGCGCTGACCCGCTACATTTCACCTCTCAGAAACTGACCTGACCTCCCGTGGAGCAGTTCTCCCTCCTCAGGTCACTGGACTAGGACTCCTGGGGCCAACCCGAACTCTAGAGTGAGCCCTGCATGCCTCCACCCACCCCGCCTTTGAGACCCTCTGGGCGTCCCCGAGGCCCAACACCAGTTTCCTGGAGACTTAGTCACATCCAGCCGGGAAATGAGAAGCCTGCTGTGAAACTGCTCACCACAGCAGCTGTTGTGAGGACGCAAGCGGTAGTGTAGGCGCGGCTGACCGGTGGGATCTGTAAGTACTCCAGGCGGAGGCTCTGGTACGCCATCTTCCCCACCGCCGCCTACCACCCCCCCCGCCCCACTTCCCCTTCCGCCAGTAGGCCCAAGAGACGGGGCGGACTCAAAGCGCCCCTGCCTTTGGCTTACGCTCTGCTGCCCAATCAGGGATGAACGATCGGCCAACCACCAATCGCTAGCGCCCTAAGAAACACTCGCTCACCAATCATGAGTTCTTTCTCGGTGGCTGTCCAGCCTTGCTTCTCCGCCCACCAGAACAGGTTTCTTCCGCCAATCCACGCCAGCCACAGCTCGCTTTCCCCCCCGCCGGCTCTCTTTTCGGTCGCCAATTGAGGCTCTGCACCTATCCGAGAGCCAGCCAATCAGGCGCACGATAGCATCCCGCCTTTGCTTTCGTTTGAGGAGGCACGTATCAATTGGAATTTTGAGACGTTGTTGGCGCAACTCATCTGTGGCTGCTCATTTTAGTTTAAAGGAGGGGGCGGGAAGCAGTGTGCACTCGACTTCCATCACCTGCAGCGTCGCTACGGTAGGTGCCATGCCTGCTGTGCCTTCTTGGCGGAGGAGTGGGAGGGGGGTGGATTGGCTTAATCGTTATCGCAGAGGCTTCAAATTCCGGATAAGCCTCCCAGCCTGGAAGGTCCCGGCATGCCCTGGGCCTGAGAGCCCAACGGGAGCCCAAGCCGGCCGGAAGCAGCTGCTGCTTTGCGGTTTCTGGGGACTTTGTCGCAGGTTCTTAGGCGTTTGAAGTGTCCGAGATGTCTCGCATAATTTTTGCATGTAATCTCACTGCACCTTCGAGAACTCCCAAGCCTAACAAACAAGACGAGGCTGTACAGCTGGATCAGCCAGTGCCTGCAAGAATTCCTGAAGGAAGTTCAGAGAAGGAAGAGAGTGTGTCCTCAGGGAAGTGTATTTGAACTGTTTACCCAAAGCTTGCCTGCTCGAGGGGAAAAAAAAAAAAAAAACCTAGCTCAATTTGGTTGGAAAAAAAGAAAGACTAGCCCGATGTGACAAGAGAGGTTAAGGACTTTATACTTTATTCGATGGCGTATTCAAGGAAACATTGAAGAACTTGGAACGAGGGAATGACTGTTAAGTCTGGTATTATGTAAGGAAAGAACCAAGCAAAGGTTGGGAAGTGTAGATTAAAAAATAAAAAAGATTTGAGGTCGACTTGGTATCTCAGGACCTGCTGCTCAGGATGCTGAGGCAGGAGGATGGCTTAAATCTTGGAATTCCCTGCCCAGTATGAGCAGCATAGGAAGACCCATCTCAAAACAAAAACTACAACAAACCAACCTTGAAAGGAGGAATCTTAATAACTTGTGGGTAAAACAAAGCTAATTTATTGTTTACTCTTTTAAGGGAAAACACTACCTCCAAGGAGCTTTGACATTTTTTTCACAGAGAAGAAAGGCCAAGATGGGAATTTAACCCAGGGCCTTATTGACCTACGTCTTGCCACCTTTAAGGCTGAGCCAGCAGCCAGCCCTTAATATCCACAGAATCTCTTTTAAGATGTTTCCCCCTTGGTAATTTCCGGCTTTCTATCCCCATAACCCCATCTTCTTCACTTAGGGTAGACTAAGTCACTGTGTTACCTAGTCTGGGCTCAAACTCGTGATCTGTCTCTCTCAACCTGTCAGAGTGCAGGGATTATAAACTGGTGCCACCACCCAACTAAGGTGGCTCTTTCAATGCAGCAGCTTGATTGGAATTGGCTATATGTTGCAATACATCCTTCTAGGACTAGTGGAAATTGAGATAAGAGTTTAGACATTTGTAGGGTGTGGATTGTTGATACTTTTCACCAAGAATTGATACTTTTTTGGAAGAGTTTTTAATTCATAACCAAGCCATTTGAGCAGTAAAATGCTATTCTACTTACCTATCAGAGTAAAGTCATCCAGGCAGGTGGTACAGTCCAGTACCCCTAGCACTCTGGGGGGTGGAGGGAGGAGGATCACAAGTTCAAGCCCAGCCTGGGCAACTTAGCAATTTCGTGACACCTGTCTCAAAATCAAAAAGAGAAAATAGGCTGAACATGTAGCTCAATGCAAAGGCATTAGGATGAGCCTCTGCTGCAAGGGGAAAAAAGTGAGAACATGTTAATGTAAGCATTTGTTGTACAGGGAAGAATATGGGTAGTTTCAGTTGTCATTATCCAGCCAGTGTGTGTGGCTAGATTGTTTTAGTTTTCAAAAAACAAACATGAAACAATTTTACACCTGCAGAGTTGGCAAAAGTGAGTGTGTTGTGTAATCAACCTCGATTCTTGGAGAACATTTTGAAGTATTTGGTGAAATTATGTAAGAGTAAGTTCTGTGAGCCATAAATGACTTTCCTGTGATAATATCTTTCAAGTCCCTAAGGAAATGTCATAGGAAGATGTTAATTACAACCATTTCTGGTAATCAGATGCTAGAAGAAATAAGGTGTTTGTCACAAGGAGATTGGACAATTTAACTGTGGAATGTTCATGCAAGAAAATTGATTTAATATTTAAGTCAGAACCAGTGAAGTAAATTTGAGTATAACATGAGGTGACTGTAAAAGATTAAATATCACATGGTTTCTCTTATATGAGAAACCAAAAATATAGATAATTTGAAGAGCAAAATAAAACTTAAATGATAGAAAACAAGGAGGTAGACTTTGTGAAGTGGGTAAGCTGGGGCTGGGAAGAGATGGATAGCTGGGAAAGGGATGGAGAAGTAAAAATGATTAAGGTGTGATATGTGTATTACCAATTCCCCAAGATGAATGTAGTTATTATATATTACAAGCATATTAATAAAAATATAGGAAAAATGAAAACACTTTTTCACTAGAAAAAAACTATGAAGAGATCACAAACATAAAGAAGACAGTATAAACATGCATGTACTAAAATCATATATATAAAATCATAAATGTGTGTGGGGGGAGGGTACTGGGATATGAACCCAGGGTCTTTAATACCTGTTCGGCCCTTTTATTTTTTATTTTGAGATAAGGTCTAGCTAAGTTGCCCAGGTCTGGCTCAAACATGTGATACTTTTATCCTCTACAACTCAAGGATTACAGGCATGTGCTACAAAATTATATTTGTAAAGAATGCCTATCTAATATCTATCTAAAGATAAGGATTAATTGAAAAGGTATAATTAGAAATACTACATGGGTTAATAAGAATGAAAAATGAAAGTTAGATGAATAAGCAAGAGAAGATCTAGAATGGACCAAGAATAGAGATTATCAGCTCAATTATATATATGTAAAGTATTTTAAAAGAACAGTATAATTGGTGAGGATCATATTAAAGGCCCTCGTAAACCATGTTAAAAAGGTTTGAACTTAATCTTGGAGGCATAGGAAAGTGTTGAGGAAATAAAAATTCTGCCAACCAAGAGAACAGAAAACAGTTTTGTTGTTAAATATCATAGTCAAATTATTATGCATCGTGGATAATCTATGATGAGATTTTTTTTTAAATAACCTATTTATATAGCCACACAGTTATAACTTTTGAACCATTGCGTGTATAAATTTTCAAGATTAATGTCATGCTGTCTTTCCATAAGAAGGCTTGACTGCACCATGTTCTGCAGTTCTTTTATAAAGCCCTTCCTAAATTCACCTGGCAGTTGAAGTATAAGTTTGTATTAGCCACATTCCTTTATCCAAAAGAATGATTTACAAAGATGCCTAGGTTAAGCTTGCGTAGTGACAGGGGGATAGTGATAATTTCCAAAATGTTCACATTTGGGAACAATGACGCCTAGACCCTTAAAATAGAAATTAGGTTTGAAAAACTAACAAATGGCTTACTCATCTTCTAATTCAGAATTTTTTTCAGATGACTAGGTGGGAGATGGGAATGAAAGACACTTGTTATGTGATATTTGATGTGCTAGATCATAGGGCCTAAAAGGAATGGGCAAAAAAATGAAGTGGGAGTGATAGAACGTAAAAAAGAACAGAAGTTTATGGTGTAATGTGAGTATGTGAATGGCGGTTGGAATATAAGAGGTTGTAATAAAAATGTAGGAGCAACGCTCAGGGCTCAGCATTTAATTCCCCAACACTACACAAACTGGGCTTGGTGTTGTATGCCCGTAATCTCAACACTCAGGATACTGAGGCAGGAAGATTGCCATGTGTTTGAGGCTAACATAGTGAAAGACCTTTGGGAAATAAATAAATAAGCACGAACAATTGGAGAGAGAATACTAATATCAAGAGTCATTTGGCACCAAGAAGGAAGATGTACCTTATTGAAGTTCAAAAAACTCGAGAGTATCAGGACATCAAATAGGCTGTCTGTTTAAACCTGGAAGTTGTCCAGGATGATAATTCAGAAGATTAAACTATGTGCCAAAGTCTTCAGTAAATGAGAGGTGGAGGAAATGAACAATGAGGAGTGTTGGGCCCCTCAGGGCCAGAGAGCCTCAGCATCGCTGACCTTGGCCGAGTTCCTTTCAATAGAGAAGTGTTTGAGTTATGCTTGGCTCAGAGAATTTGTTACTGCTTGTACTTTAACTGAGATGGAGTTTTGCTTAAATGATGATGACTGTTCTTTTGTCCTTGGTGGCTCTGATAAGCAAGTCAAGAAACTGGTAAACAACTAGGGTATAAGAAGAAGGCTGTAAAAAATAAAGTGTCTTTTGCAGCATCTTTTGCCTCTGCAAGAGACCATGTATTCTTCAAATCACGCTCCCCTACTCGAGTACCTGTTGACTGGTTGAGCGGGCTTGGTCAGAGGAGAGAGAAAGGGAGATTACGGATCGAGACAAGGATTTATATCCATTATTGAACAAGTAAGGCTGGAAATAGCAGGCACCATGGAACGTAAACTCCTTGTTTTTTGTTATCTGTAATAGGATTTGTTATTTTTTTTTCTGATGATTTTTTATCCAAATAATGTTTGCCTTTTTATATTTGTAGGATTTTCACAATTGAGAATAGCCAACTTTGATCTTCGGTAAACCGAGATGTCTGTGGATCCAATGACCTATGAAGCCCAGTTCTTTGGCTTCACACCGCAAACTTGCATGCTAAGGATTTACATCGCGTTTCAGGACTATCTATTTGAAGTGATGCAAGCTGTTGAACAAGTTATTCTGAAAAAGCTGGAGGGCCTCCCAGACTCTGATATTAGCCCAGTCCAGATTCGTAAATGTACAGAGAACTTTCTCTGCTTCATGAAAGGATGTTTTGATAACCTTTTTAGCAAAATGGAGCAGCTGTTTTTGCATTTTATTTTGCGTATTCCCCCAAACATTTTGCTTCCTGAAGATAAATGTCAGGAGATGCATCCTTGCAGTGAGGAAGAATTACATCTTCTCCAAAAAGAAATTGAAGAGTTGCAAGAGAAGTATAAGACTGAGTTGTGTGCCAAGCAGGCCCTTCTTGCAGAATTAGAAGAGCAAAAAATTGTTCAGGCCAAACTCAAGGAGACCTTGACTTTGTTTGATGAGCTTGAAAATGTTGGCAGAGATCACGGGACTAGTGATTTTAGGGAGAGTTTGGTGTCATTGGTCCAGAACTCCAGAAAACTCCAGAACATTAGAGACAGTGTGGAAAAGGAAAGCAAAAGACTGAAAATATCTTAATTTCTAAATAGTAAAAAGCTTGTCAAAAAGTAGATTTTATTCGCTTTTTCTTAGCTACTGCCTCTTCCTCTTTGGTCTACCTTCCTAAGTCTGTACATACTACATTGAACTAGTCTTGTAAGTGTTGCTCATTGGAGACCTTAAAAAGGGGAGAAGGGATTCTTAATGCAGTAATGCTTTATGTTGGGGCCTGATCAAAGAAGTGAAGCTATAACTAAAGATAGTTGTGAATTGTATCTTGGTCAAGATTCTTCTGTGACCTTGACCCTAAAGTCTCCTTTATTAACTAGTCATTAGTTGTAGGATAGCCAGCATAGAGTGCTCTGTCATGTGCCTCGGGAAGTTGATAAATTGTTAAAATAAGCAGGTTGTGAAAAGACAACTTTGATCTTTTGCTAAAGAAAAAATTGGGTGGAAGGAATGACACTGGTTAAAGAGCTTGCCTAGCAAATGTAAAGCCCTAAGTTCGATCTGTCAGCACCACATAAAGCTGAGAGTAATGGTGCCTGCCTGTAATCCCAGCACCTAGAGGCTGAGGCAAGAGGATTGCCATGAGTCCAAGGGTAGCCTGGTCTCTGTAGTGAGTTCAGGACCAGCCTGGGCTACCAGAGTGAGATCCTGTCTCAGAAAAAAAGAAAAATTTGGTCAGGCATGGGAATACATGCCTGTAATCCTAACTTTCAGAAACCAGGAGGATTGTGAATTTGAGGTAAGACTGGCCTATAGAGTGAGATCGTGAGTTGAAGGCCAGCCTAGACTACATAGCAAAGAAAAAACAATGAAAAAGCAAAACAAGTAAAAACAAAGTTCTTATTCCAAAATAAATAGTTTAAATGAGGAAGGTCTTGATCTTAAGAAATTCACTCTTAAAATATAGCAGAATACTTTGTGCAAAGAAGCGGCAGGTCCCCCTAGAAAAGGAACATACCCAATAATGAAATTTATATTTACTAATTCTTACGTGTTTGTGTTTTTTGTCATTTTTGGTATTGGGGGAACCCAGGGCCTTTTCACTGAGCTACATAACCACCACTCATAATTTTTTTCTGGAGGGGTGATTGGGAGGGACAAAGTCTTGCTAAGTTTTACAAGCAGGACTTGAACTTGCAGTTTTCTTGCTTTGTCCTACTGGCCTGGCTTGACCTTGAATTCATTGCAGTCCTGCCTGAGCCTAGCTTCTTAAGTCAATGTTGTTTTAAACCAAAGTGAAATATACCTTGTACCTTGTACCTAATATATAACTTATTTATTCACACTCATATAAACATGAGTCCCCTCAGATCATCCAAGGACAAGAGAGAGATGGCAGTGAGTGGTTGCCTCTGAGGTATTTGCCATCCATGTCTTCATAAAGAACACAATTTGGAGGTTTCCTTTATAGAAGGAGTAACTGGACATGGAACACACCTGTAATCCCAGCATTTGGGAGGCTGAGTTAGGAAGATTGCCTGTGAGTTTGAGGCCATCTGGGGCTACATAGTTCAGGGCCAGCCTAAACTACAGAGCAAGAGTCTGGCTCGGGAAAAGGAAAAGTATTAATTATAATTAAAATTCACAGATTTGGGCTGGAGGAATATCACAGCTGTTGAAGTGGTTTCCTAGGAAGTACAAGACCCTGTGTTTGATTCCCCAGTACTACATAATAAAGCTGGGTATGGTGGCATATGCCTGTAATCTCAGCACTCGGGAGGCTGAGACAGGAGGATTACCATGTAAAAATCATAATCAGCATTTGTTATTGGTGCTTGGGATTGAACCCACAACTTTGTGCATCCTAAGCTTTTGCCATATCCCTTGATTAGCCTTTCAAACCCCTAGAATTTAATTCTTGAGCAATATGGCACAAAGGCCAAAAAACTGGGCATGTTCATCTGTGGTCAAACCCTGAAAAGGCTGTCCACTATTTGCATACAGGGAAAGACTTGATATTTTGCACAGAAGGGGGCAAATGCTTGGGGTGAACCTGGAAGGTTATATGCTAGCTCCACCTTCCCTCACTGACTAGACTTGTCCTGCCACGCAGTGAACAGCTCCTGTCCTGTTAAGCCACTGTCAAGCTCTTCCACTGTTGCCATCTGCCCGTTAATGGGCTGCGACCTTTTGAAACTGTGAGCTACAATAAACCTTTCCTTCCTTAAATTGTGGATGTTGGATAATGTGTTGCAGCAACAAAAAAGTAAAATGCAGATCAAACATTGAAACTCAGTGGAACCAGAAGTGAAAAGGAAAGTGAACAGTTCAGGAAAAGTAATAGACTCACAGAATAATGGAGTTATGGGAAGAAAGTGAGTGAATCTTGGAGCAGAGATGAGGTTAACTTGAGAATGGCAGTGATTGGCAGACATTAAGGAAGGCTGGAGTACAGTATTGGGGAGAGAGTAATCAAGTGGGGGACAATACAATAAACTGAAATAAGGGGATTGAATGGGCCACATACATGCTTGATTTACCAGTGAGCTACATCCCCAGCCCAGGGCTTTTGTGGTACAGAGATCCAACTCAAGGCCATGCACATACTTGTTTTACCAGTGAGCTACATCCCCAGCCCAGGGGCAGATATTTAGGAGAACATTGACACCAACGTTTAGAAAGTAGAGGGAGTAAAGTCTCAGGGGTATAGTTGAAGGAACCAAACATTTCAGTTTGGGGTAGAAAATGGAGTCCTAGGTAAGGTAGCATAGAAAAGGTCACGGTGTCGTAGAATAACAGATGTTAAGGAACAAGGAAACTTTGGTTCCGGGAACTGAGAGAGGGGTCTACCATCAGGAGATTCGGTGATAGAAGGACATCAGGGGATCTTATTATGAGTAGCCACTGGAGGGTTGTAAAATGAGAGATAATAGGGGATGTATGAATGAGAAGCAGCAGGCCATAGATTGGGACTTAGTGGGAATCAAGGATAGTAGAAGATACAACATCCCAGGTTAAGAGCTGAAGAATAGAGATTGTGGTTCCTTGAAAATAATTTGAAGGAACAGTGTTCATGATTGTTGGAGAGAGTAAACCGTAAAGCATAAGCTGTTGGGGAACAGTGGATTTCACGTTTGTAGCATTGAAATAAAAGTCTAGAGAGCTGCGATACAAAAGCATGCAGTGATAGAGGATTAGGAAAGGTCAGAATTTGGAAATAACAAGGACCTTTTATTGGGGCACACAGTTTAGTGAGACCCATCTAGGTAAACTGGAGAGCAAACTTCAAAGTTTATTTGAGAGACTGACTTGAGCCAGAAGTGGAGACTAAATATTCTCAGGTGCAGTAGGTAACACCACCATGAATTCATGGCGGCCCCGCTGTTAGGGAATGGTAGAATTAGACTGGTGTGTTGGGGGGTGGGGAGGAATCGATGTGTTGAAAGATACCATTTAAGGGCCTGTTTGGCCAGGTGGTGGAGGTAGATATGCCTTGGAAGGTTGGATAACGGGTGGGGTCTGATTTGCAGGGATGTTGTGAGAATTATGGAATATGGGACTTGGTGGTGCATGTTTGTAGTCCCAGCTCTGTGGGAGGAGAAGGCAGGAGATGGCAAGTTCAGGCTCAGCTTGCAATTTAGCAACACCTTGTCAAAACTACAAAGGTCTGGAGAGGTGGCTCAGTGTAAAGACCTTGGATTTCCCCAGTGCTACATGCTCTCACTTCTCCAAAATTAGGGGGTAAAACTTGGTGCAGACCACAAAATATGCCACCACTGCACAGCTGGAAAATAATGGACACCTTAGGTTTCCTGAAAAAGAAGCCGTTTATCCCGTCAGAGGTATCACAATTACAGACATTTCCATACGGTACACATACGCAGTATTAAGTCACTACATTTCAACGTGTGACATTCACGAGTAAACACAGAAGGCAGGTTAGTGAAAACCTGCCAGGGTGTGTGTGTTCTGGTATTGGGTTTCGGGGTCTGAGATGATAAACCCCAGCAGGCCCTCTTGCTAATGACACATCTCTAGCCCCTTCATCGTGGTACCTAGAGCTCCAGAAGGCCACTCCTGGCTAGAATGAAACTCTCCCAGAGTCCCAAAGTACTGAGCTTGCGCAGATCCCAGCCAGGACCCCGCCTCCAGCCCACCCGGTCGTCCCGCCCAGGTGCGGAGGAGCCCCGCGCCGTCCCGCAGTGGTGCCGCCAGGAGCTCTCAGCGCCCGGGGCGCTTCCTGAGCGTGGCTTTCCCGTAACACAGCTCCTCTGGCCACAGATCGTAACACCTCCCAGCAGAAACAGAGCTAAAGGCAGGAAGAGCGTCCAGTCTCCGTCAGCCTGAACCCCTGGGGGCGCAGCGCCCTACAAACGCCACTCGTCTTGTCCAGCTCCACCGGCGTCCGTCGAGCGCTCAGGCCGGGGTCGGCGGTGCAGCGTCTCCGGCCCCGGCCGACTGCGTGAGAGCGCACATCAGCCCCCCAAGTCCGCGGGCCCGGGTCTGGCTCATCCCTTTACCAGCAGAGCTCCCCAGACACGAAGTACTTGGTTCGCCGGCGTTCCCCCGCGTAGCAAGGTGGTAACGGCGTCTCCTGCCCGGGCGGGGGCGCCGCGGCCCTCGGATGCTGCCCGGGCCCTTGCCGCCGGCGCCGACCAGCCTTCTGGTCCCCGGCGGGCGGCTCTTCTCCCGGAGGCCGGTCCAGAAGGGCTCGAGGTCGGAGGCCACGTGCTCTGAACCCCATGGCTTGCGCTGAAACAGCGCACCGGCCACTGGTACGACCTCAGGCAGAGAGATGGGTCGGTTGGGTCTAATCGGTCAAGTCCAGGCCAGGTAGGAGCGCAGTGGGCTGCAGCAGCGGCTACTGCTGTAGTTTTACTACCCCGCCTCGGGAGGCGGAACCAGAACGGCAGAAGGCCTCTGCAGGGTCCGCTGGGCCTCTCAGCAGAGGCCCACCACCCCCTGGCTCCGCCCTCCGCCGCCAGCCACGAGGTTGGTTCTGTTGCTTGCGGATTTCTGCTCACCAGCTCTGAAGTCTCTGCGTAGTTAGGTTTGTCTCCATGGAAACCAGACGGGTGACCTGCGCGGGAGGATATGGGAACCACTGCTTAGGACCCTAGGGAGCCCCAAAAGGGAGTCGCACAGGAAGCTGAAACGCCCATGGCAACGCTGCCACCGGCGTGCAGATCTTCTGCAGACGTTATGTCCCCTTTTCAAAGAAATGGTCATTGCAAGAT
Source organism: Ctenodactylus gundi (assembly GCA_004027205.1). Lineage (NCBI taxonomy): Eukaryota > Metazoa > Chordata > Mammalia > Rodentia > Ctenodactylidae > Ctenodactylus > Ctenodactylus gundi. Next base: position 478,334 of record PVKB01001151.1, read on the forward strand.
CTTTAATTTTCAAATGTTTGTCTGTCTGCCTATTTATAATACTGAGGATTGAACTCAGGGCCTTAACACTAACGTTTTTTATTTTTATCTTGAGAGAGGATCCCACTAAGTCTCTATGTAGCCCTGGCTGGGCCCAAATTGGCTATTCTCCTGCCTCAGCCTCAGACTGTGCTGGGATTACAGGCAGGTGCCAAGCCCGCTCATTTTTGTAACACATGAAAAACTAATCTTGTTGAAAACTCAAAACTTAGAAAGTTGAGTCCACAAGGGGCACAATAACAACAACAACAACAAAAAAAAGCCTCCCACAATCCCAAGGTCCAGAAATAGCACAGTTTGAATTGTGCTTTTCTCTCTCTTTTGTATTTATCACACGTGTGTCTGTACGCCTTATTTTCTATTTTTGCTCTTCACCTACAGAACCAGTGTTCCAGTGTTTTGGATATCTCACATAGGATTAGGAATAAGTCCTTTCACAGACCCTCTGGGCTTGAGGGCTTGAACGCTCTTGGCTTCTTATTTCTGGTCTACTCATACCCTCTCTGATGTCCTCTATATTACCAGTCTTCTGGCCACTCTGCTATGCATACAATTCCAAAAGTGGTTAGTGTTTCCTGTGGAAGAGAGGATTCTTTTGTGTTTCAATGGGTGGGAGGGCCTACTGGCAGGCCCTGTTACTTGTAGCAGAAGCAACAAAAAAAAATGTCATCCATCAGTTCCTACCTTATTCACCGGTTCTTTCTTCTAGCAGGAACCAGGATCAAGGTACTAAAATAATGTTACCACATGTTGAAACGTTACCAGGATGGCTTCTCTCCCTGTCTGAACACTGTCCAGGGATTTCTTCAATGGGCAGGAACTATGAGGTACTTGTAGGTATTCAAATAAAGTTTGTTGAATAAATGAAAAAGCAAATGAATGACCGGTTGTGGGCAGCAACATTCCCAGAGTCTAAAATGTTGGGGCCTCAGGGCCGGGGAGCCTCAGCATTGCTGACCTCTGCCAACTTCCTTTAAATCATGTGTTGTTTTGCTTCAACAGTGTGAAATTCCTGGTGTTGTTTTGTCTGTTTGCGGTTCCTTGTTTTGACTGTTTGTGGTTTGGATCAGGTGTGAAAACTCGTACTATTAATTAGTGGGAAGGAAAGGAGGGTATAAAAGGGAGGATATAAATAATAAAGTGTCTTTTGCAGGTCCTTTGCAGCGACCCTTACAAGAGTCCAGAGCAGACTCAGTCATCTGGCGCCCAACGTGGGGCTCGAGCACAGGGGAAAATCAGTGACGGACACTGCCGGGGAGGAGCGCTCAGAAATAGGTAATAAAGAGGAAAGAGGACAAATAGGTAAAAAGGGCGGTGATAAAATGGGACAAGAAATGTGGTTTATATGCATGATGATGTTGGGATCCTGGAGAGTTGAAATAGTAAAATGTCCCGACCCGCGGGACAACAACGTGAGACCGAGGAGATCACCTAGAAGAATGAAGGCAGACAAGGGGCGCGAGAAATGGAGGCAAGACAGGGTTCTGATCAAGCCTCAAATTTTATTGGTACAGCGGCGGCTTATATCTTAGCCGCGGGCGTGGGGAGGGGGAAAGGAGGGGGATAGGGATGGTCTAATCAAA